>BJBW01001806.1:0-152152 GCA_004320125.1 Scolopax mira | reverse complement strand
GGTGGTGAGACACTGGAACAGGTTGCCCAGGGAAGTCGTGAAAGCCCCATCCCTGGAGGTGTTCAAGGCCAGGCTGGATGGGGCTTTGAGCAACCTGCTCTAGTGGGAGGTGTCCCTGCCCATGGCAGGGGGGTTGAAACTAGATGATCTCTAAGGTCCCTTCCAACCCAAACCATTCTATGATTCTAAGAAATGCTTTCTCTGTGTCTTAAACTTTCTTAGAAACATGCCTCCTTTATCAGAGGTTTGGTATCTGTCAGCAGAATTAATCTAATATCCAAAGATAACTTTACAGAAAGAGTTATGAAAATACATATTTGTTCAAACACATAAAGTTTTCAAATGTGTGGTGCTGAACAGGTTATATATTATGTGAAGGTATAGATGGTTTGAAAGGAGACAAATAGTACTCCCAAAAACTTTCCTTCTCCCAAAAGGATTGTGGTATTTATAAAGGAGTGGGAGTAAAGATCCCACTTAGAAAGTCTAAGACTTTCTTCCTGATATGTTTATTTGTCAGTAAGTGAATTTTAATGCAAACATAACTGCTCTGAAGTTGGCAGCTATCTCTGTCTATCCATGTACTGTACCAACTCTGGCCGTATTGGTGCTATGTGGGAAGATGTACGAGTGGGCTAGCAAAAAACTATCTTTTATGATAATGAAGTGTAACAGCCTGGGAAAATGCTTTTCTGTGGAGCTGTCTGGCCTGAAAACAAGCCACTCACTTCAAAGGAACTAAATCCCTGACAAGGGGTTTAAAAATTGGTCTGGGCATACAGAGGAAAAAGAATCCTGGCAAACCTGGAAGGGAATGAAAATCTAACATATAATGTGCAAAAAGAAAAAAAAAATCATGTTTGAGAATGGACAACTCTTTCTAGAATTCACTTACTGCTTTACAGAATGCTTTTTCTTAAAGGGGTTTCAGAATTCATATTTTCTGTCAACTGTTCTTCCTACACAACTGTCATTTTTTTCCCTGTTTTTCTACTTATTTCTAGTTTTAGTGAAAGTCTTTGAAAAGACCTTTTGAGAATTAGACTGGCTTATATAGTTTGTCACCTTCAAGAGAATAAAATGTTTTCATGTGTCAGGAAAAGTAATAAAGGATGAAGGCTTAGAGTTGGGAAGCTAGTATCTTTTTCTAATTTGTTGTTTTCTTAGGAGAATTCCAAGACACAGCAGACGTAATTGGGCAAGGAAACCTGGTAGGAAAACATCAAGGATCAGCAAAGTACGCAATTTGAGAACGTAGCTCTAGTAAAATTGTCTGAGTTCTGGTCAAGGAGTTGAATTTAATATCATTTTTGAGTCATGTTCACAGTATTTTTGTCTGTGAAAGTGGAAGAAAGAAGTGCAAATGGTAGCAAAGCAATGAGGGATGCCTCTATCCTCAAAATTAAACATTAGAGATACATACTCTGGAGGACTTGGTGTTATATCTCTGTTTCATTTGCTCGTGCTAGTTCTGGGAAAATGGATAAAAAGAGACCTTGAAAAACAAGTTAGAAATCTGACTTGCTATGTTATTTGCATTAGTGTTAATTGTGGAGAAGCAAACAGGAAACCTGTGTCTTTATTTATCCAGTATATTTTGCTGAACTTCTATTTAGATCTACAAACCCTTCTCTTGTCAGCAGTGTATAATCATTAGTGTGTTTGTGTAAGGGCATTGTACTTTACCAGTTAAAGCAACATGACTCAAACACGATCTTTAGAGATTTTAAGACTTTTTTTCTTTAAATATTCTCATTGCTGCTTTTCTTTCCTCCCTCAAATCACACCCTATTTCATCTGATAGTTTTTAATTTCTGTCCATTATATTATAAAAGTATTTTAGGTAACTTTCTGGAAATCTTTTAGAATTTTTTGGCAGTGCTTATTAGTGATTTCTCCAGTAGGTTTCTTTCTTCTGTTTTGCATCAGAAATAATTTTTAATTTCTAACTGTTACTGGCTACTTGGCCCAAAACTTTTGGTTGCTTTTAGTGACCTGAATTTCAGATTTGAGGGCAGTAGAAACTGTTGGTCTCAGGAGCTGTGAAAAATAAAGACAAAATTAGCTAGCTTGAACGTAGTCTTCTTAGACTTTCATCTGCAAAGAGAATTTAAATTTTGTCTCTAAAAATCACTGCAGTGACTTGTCTTTCTGACTCTGGTCCATTTTGTAGTATTTTCCAGGCAAGGCACCAGCAGATGTGTCAATACTCTCCTGCCCTTTCTGGTCACTGACAGCCCAGTGATTTTTCAGTCCCTCTCTAATGGATTCATACACAGTTAATTACAAAGGGCCATTTTCCTGGCCTACAGCCAGAGTGTAAAGCTTTCTGAAAACCACTTTTCTATATGTATCTGAACTTTTTGCTGCCAAAAGGTGAGGACTCTGAAGTTTGCTGTTCATCCGTAGAGCAGATGGTAGCAGTGCCAATTTCTATAGGACCAAGTGACATGAACCCTGACACAGAGGATCAGTCCTTTGGAATGAAAGGTTAATTAAATGTCTTATGCTGTTGAATACTACTTTTTCTAATGATAGTGCTGATTTAGTCTCACTGCAAGTTTGAATAAAGCCAATTTGCCTGCAGCAGCACTTAGATATATCTCCATTATCTTCCAGAAGCCTAAGAGCCAGAAGCTGCTATTCAGCTAGTCCTATTTCACTCTATTACCTAGTGCAAATTAGCCATCAAGTTTGAAATATTCACACTGTGTGAAGCAACTTTGGGCTGGCAGGGGTACTATAGAAGCATGTCTTGCGTCAGCCAAACACTTTGTAGTAAGAATTAAGAAAAGAATATGGTTTAAACCTTTTTGAGTATAACTTTAGGCTTGAAAATGGAGAAGAAAAGCCTAGTAGAGTTGTGTTTAGTTGTGTTTATTTAACGTAGTGTGATAAAGTTCTGGAGAGAGAAGACTAGACTGGCTACTCCCCACAATTTGTTTTTTATTTAAACATAATGCTGGTTCACTGAGGCTAAGGCTTCTAACTGGAATGTAATTGTTGATTAGGTTTTCAGCAATTAGCCTTTGAAAGACCTGTGATAAACCCTTAATGTGTTGTCATAGGATTTGGACTATGGGGATGCAGCTGAGAAATCTGACCATTTTCCTTCTGGAAATTTTGGGAAGATTTTGCTCTGACATCAACAGGAATGAAAGCAAGTTTTTAAAAAGTAAGTTTTGGTAAGAGTCATAACTCATCACAGCCTGTTTATAGAGCTCAGTCTTATGAGAGGTGATGACTCATGATGGCTGTAAGAGGTTTTTGTCTTGCGCTGCATTTCTACTTACCTGCTACAATTCCCACCTCCATTGCACTGAGAGGACTCAACTTCTTGTGTAAGAATTGCCACTGTTTGCAGTGCAACACATTAACATAGCCTATGGCAGTGCCTATTTACTGTCTGATGATTCAACAGTTACTTCATAAACAGCTGAAAATTCTCTGCAGTGGGAAAAAAGACATTTTCAGAGATAGGTAGAGCCAGAGAGAAGAATTTCCCAGGATAAGCTTTTCCTCACTGATGAGTGAAATCCTTGAATAACCTTATGATCTTGGTGTAAGTCTTGGTGTAAGTACTGCTGCTGTGAGGCTGTGAATTATGAATTCTCAGTAAATCCGTGTCTTGCACTCCTCTACTCTAAATAAATTTCTGATATTTAGGGGGCTTTTTTCCAATTAATTCAAGACTAGCACGTTTTTAGAGCAGAATGGACTACAGTGAGGCTATGAATGAAATCAGATGCTTTTCCTATTTTAATTAATGAATAAATTTGGGATAACAGTTTCTTCAAAAGGAAAAAAAAAAAGTCCTATTGTTCTGGCTTAATGAAACTAAAACTATATACGGAAAACAAAAAACATCAACGTTTCCATAATGAAACATTGCAAATTTTTGTTCTGAAGACAATTGAAATGAATAATTTATTTTCGTTGCTACTTTGAAATTGATTATGTATACAAAATACTTAATACTTGCACATACTAGAGGTCTAAGATTAGATATTTTGTAAAAGAACCTACTGTAAGTAATTTACAGATCATAGAGACAATACTTGTCTACCTGTTGCATTTGTCTGTGAATGTAATTTGCATACTTTCAACCTAAATAATTAAAAAAAAATTCATCTTTGGGATTTGAACAACTGCTTCATTACAAAAGTTGCAAAAGGTTCCCTGATGGCTTTTTGGAAATGTTTCGGGTTTTTTTTAATCTTTGAAAATTAGATGTTAAAAATGAGTGACTACTTAGTAGTTTCAAGACTACTTAGAGTCCCTACTCCAAACAGTCCCTACTTACAGTCCCTCTTCTTAAGTTTCAAAACAGCTATTAAATAAAAGGACTAGAAAAGTCAATAACTTGTGGTGGAAGGGGGAACTCTCTGGTATCTATGTATTGTGACAGACCACCATTATGGGCTAATGTGTGGGAGCTCCTTGTAGTTTTGAAGTACATTAGTTGAGGTACAAGGCTCTGTATCAAATTACCTTGAAGAGACTTTCTCTCCAGATTTGCACGTTTAGACGTGGAGTGTTCTAAGATGCTTTTACCCACTCTTACCTCTTCCCACAAACTATTAGAGCTCTGTATGAAGATACCAAGAAAAGTGAAATGAACTTACATTGCCTGATTAATATCATTGTGAATTCTCCACGAGTAGTCCAAGGGAAAATTGCAAGGACTCCAGAATCTGTTAAAAACCACTCATTTATTAAGAAGCATTTGCAGAAAGTATTAATCGTTCCTCTGTGAGGGATAACAAGATTTTTCACATATTTTTAATTAAAATGAAAACCTCCATGTTTGCATAATAAGCTGGTTTGCTTGCTTGTTTTGTTGCATACTCTTTTTGCTCTTTTTAATTATTTCTTATGAAAGAATCCTTTTCACACCTTCTCTTTGCTCTCTCTAAGCAGTTTGTTGTTTTTCACAGTTTGATCTTCACTGACAGCTTTCTTTGCTGTGTTTTTTGTGCACAAAGAGCAAAACATACATTTCAGTCTCAATGACTTTCATTTTAGATTAGGAAAACTGAAATACAAAGTGAAAACAGATATAAAATCTTCATGAGAGAGAAAGCAAAGAATCTGTAAGATCTGCAGTTTAAAAACCTCTGTAAAACCTTTCATCTTTAATCCTCTCATAGTGCTGTCACTGGCTGACAGGCAGGTGGAGAGATTTTTCATTTTATGGCATAGAAAGGACAGATTTGTGATTAAGGCATAGATTGGCTCTCAAAGGATTCTAGTTCAGTTTACATCTTTTGATATAAACTTTGTATGGGTGTCAGTTTATGCTTCACGTTGCCCTTTATCCTTTCTTTTTGTCTTCTCTGTAATGCTAGCATTCCTCTGTCTGTTTAGAGGTTGTAATCTCAAAATGCTATCTTTTGCACTGGAACTGTTACCTTTGCTGGTATCTGAACTTTGGGCCTGATAAATGGTATACAACAACTCCCATTCAGAGATGCAGTTGTACACATGCCTAATCTCTTTGGAAAGTCAGAGTAAGAGCCTATTCAGTGTATGTCTCTATACACTCACTTGAGCTGATGCTGAAGAAGGAGAACATACAGTAGTTCTCAGAGAAATGAAATGTACTGAACAATGCATTTATTAGCAATGTTAAATCTGCATACATTAACTGAACAACTGAATTTCTCTTCAGTAATGTGAGAAGGAAGGGGATATATTTATAGTTAGGCATGTTGCTAACTTTAAACTTGAAACACAAATTATTCATCTTTTTGGGTGCCTCACAGACATATTCCAAAGGTAGTTTCAGTAGAATTTGAAATGCGTATCAACATTTTAAAATACTCTTATTGGAAGCTATTATTATTTTTTTACTCATGTTATCTGATATAAAGGCATTATTTTGGTGGTGTTCACATTAATTTTTTTGTGGCTCTTTAACTCATCATGAAACCAGGTTCCTTTTCAGCTAAGAGTATCATGTGTTGTTTTATTTTAGCCCAGTTTTTGCGCACTGGGAAGCGATGCGAGCACCCACGTGTTTTGCGTCTTCTAGACTTACAGTATCAGTCAAGTGAAGATTTCTGTGCTAGTAAAAAAAGTCAATTTTTGATGGTTTGGCAAACAGATTTTTTTTCTCAAGTTATGAAACTGGCATGTTGGACTTTAATTACAACTCAAGCAACCCTAACTGGCTCCTTGAAAGACATCTGATACCACTTCCTTACAATTTTAATATCTATAGGAAAGGAGAACTGTGTCTCAAGCTGTCTTTTCACTTCATCCAGAGTCTGCAAAATAGGCTCAGGAGAGGAATCAATCAGAATAATGGAAAAAGAAGCAAGAAAAGGCTTGAGCAAATGGCCATTGAATTTACCACTTCCTCCAAGAGTGGTGCTATTAGAAAAGTTCTTGGTGAGATGAATCCCTTGGCGGTGTGAGCCAATGTATCCACTTCTTGCTTGCAGATCATGGAGTCTATAAAGGACTATGGGATGAAAGTTATGTGGAGGTGTCCAGAATTGCTGCAATTGCTCTGTCTCCCTGATTCTTTTGTCATTTTGTCTTAGAATGTGTAGGAGCTGAGTCATCATCCTCCTGTCCAGTGGGTTTACATTCATTTCATGTTTTTATTCTCCTTTGAAAAAAAGCCTTCAGAAATACATTTTCTGTTCATAATTGCCTCCAAATAGGCATTTTAGTTTTAAAATGGGCAAACTAGGGGATGCAATTAAAAATTTCCAGATCAGCTATAGAGTACACAGCCTTGGTTTCTATGGCAGCAAAAGGACTATCTTAGAAGATTGCCCGTACAAATTAATTCAAGGTACAATTTGTGTTAGCTAAGTGTGATTGCTTAGAGGAGGATGCTGGTTTTAGCCATTGTTTCTTGAAACAGAAAAATCTTAATTTTCTATAACTATATTAATCAATGATTAGGGAATCATTATGGGGTCATAGAGACTAAAACCTGGTATTTTTACTGCCTGTGGGTGTGTTGTTCTGTGAGATTATACGTGCCTAGTAGCAGCCAAAAATAAAGATCATAATTTTATGAGTAATAAACAAGCTGAAAGAGCCTGGACATAGGCTAGAGGTTGCTATAGGTTTTGTTAACATGAAGTAAAGGGTGTTTTAGCTTCAAAAAAGAAGGAATAACACAGTGTATATTTATATGTCATCCCCCAACTTGCAAAAAACTCCAAACCAAAAATCACTTGAGACAAGTAGGGCTGCTGCTGTCTTAAGGTGACATTGGTAGTGTTTCTTCCTTAATGGGGTTAGGCAGTTTGCTAGACAGGTTGAAAATGCAAAGCAATACTTCACCTACTCTGGGAACATATCCAGATAGCATGATATTTAACAAAGAATATTTGGGTAATGTTTATGAATCTCATAAACTGGAACACTTTCTTGTTTTCAATATTTACTACAAAATATGGAGTATGATAAAACCTAAGATTATTTAAGTAGATGATATACCCAAATGGTATTTTTAATTTTAAGTGGTAGAGAAAACACTTTAAAGATATGAGTGAGACACACAGTAATGAGTATGTTGCTTTCTCATACACCCTTATGTAACAAAACATGGCAAAGCAAGTGAACTGATAACTTGTTAATTCTGTATTTATATCTCCAACCATCTCAGAAGAGGAAAAAAAATATTTGTTAATTTATAAAGAATCTTGTAATTGCCTCTTACATTTCTCTTATTATGCTAATCTATGTATCCCTGTTGCCATCTATATATCTCTGTGAGCTTGGGTGTCATCAGCAAAATTCCTGACAAAATGCCACAAATCTCAACAAGCAATGGTGTCTAACACGGTTTACAATATCCTTTTTCAGTTTAAAGGTCGCTTCCCTTCTCCCCCCCAACCCGCCCAAGTTTTCCAACATATAACAATGAAATGTTGGTATTTTCTCTTTTGCTCTGCAGAAAATGTGAAAATAGTCATCTATGTGAACTTCAGAATTCATAAGTGGTAACTCTCCTAGTTACATGTTTTTTTAACTTTCTAGCTTTTCTCCTTAAGTTCTGGTTGTCTCAGCATACTATGGAACAGGTAAAATGAGAGTAATTTTTAAAAATGTACAAAAACTTATGTTTAAGGAAAGCTTTATAAAGATGGTTGGTGTCTCTTTCTGAACAAGATAAAATAAAACATATGGATCTACAGAGCTAAGTACAGGTGCTAGGTGCTAGCTAAGTATAGGGCTATATCTGTGACATAACTCTCCAATGGTTTTGATTTGACAATAGTATATATTTCAAATTATGGGATAAGAGGACTGTAAATGTTTCAAGTTTTTTAACTCTTAAAAATGTAGCTATGAGTGTTTAAATTTATGTGTTCCATTATCTACCATATTTTCAGAGACAGTTATTTTGGCTGCATTCTTTTTAATTTCATTTCCTGTGTAATTCTTTTGATTATTTTTTTCTTAATAAGTCCTCCTTTTGTTTTTTAACTCTTTAAAAGGATATTATTCCTCATAACTCATAATAATTACTGAGCATCTTTAGAAACTGGCTGTTGCTGTTTATAATAAAATACATTCTATTCCACTACAGCATGAATGATTTTGATTAGCATTTTGATTAGTATTTTGCCTGCATCCTATGAATTAAACAGAGCTTTAAAAGTTAATAAGAGTTTTATTTCTGAAATTGAAAAACTGGTGCTTTTCTCTTTCAAACTGTTCTTTAAACACTTTTTCTAGGCAACAGCAGAATGTCAGTCAGTTGGAGTCACAGGTCTCCAGACACATTTGGAGCTGTGACAAACTTTTTCAGACAGGGTAGAGTAGAATTGTTTAATTGTACTGATACTCAAAATGATGTAGGCATCTAGTGTACTTCTCATAGGATTGGTCATGATGGTCATAGTCTACCACAATTAATTTTCTAAATACCAGCTTCCTAATTTTGCAAGATTTTTAGTAAGACAAAAAAAGAACAGGAAGTAGGCTGCCGGTACTTTTCTCTGTCTTTACCTAGAAAAACTCATTGCAGAGTTAATTTAGTTTTTCTATTTTAAAAGTTCCCCAAATACCACTTCTCCGTTCTATGCTTTTTTTCTTTTTTCTAAAAGACAGGATAAAATAAGAGCATCTCTGAAAAGGAGTATCTTCTCTTGTCATATTCTTCTTCCTTTGCACTATGTATGAATTCAAGCGTACTGAGGCTTGCTCCTTCTGTGCCCATGTACTAGGGAGAGTGGGAGGGAAGGTAGAAGGAGCAATAACATAATACTTAGCGTTTATTTGGCAAAATCCTCAGAAGAATTTTTACAATACTCTCAAATATGCATGGGATTTGAACTTCAACCTGTTCACATAATCAAAGCCCATGTCTCTGTATTAACTACTCAGCATTATTGATCCTCTTTATACAAGTAGGGGAAATAAACTCTGGAGACTAAATTATATGCTTGTATCCAGCTTATCCCTTAGGAAATTTTACCAGAGCATGTATTATTTCAGGTTTGGGATGAATTTTAAGATTCACCAGAAAAATCAGTTTTTTATCCTTAATTATAATTAAATTTCCTGTGAAGGACAAAATAACACATAAAAAGTGGAACAAATGAGTCTAAAATTTCATAAATCTTGAGTAGAGCTAACCACTTACATTTTGCTGACCAGGCATCCTGTATTTTTGTTCTCAAAAGGTCTAAGATATGCAATTGCAGTGAAGATGTATCAAATTTTCATCCCAACTGATACCGTTACTAAAAGGAGCAACCACAAGCTAAATAAGAGTGGTGTAGAGTAATTAACAAAAACTTATGATTCTTAAAATTATGTGTGGAAACCAATGTCAGTTTATAAATAACTATTACTGGATAACAACACTGAATCATTAATAAATTCTCCTATTCATCATTGATGCTGTACCATTCTAATCATACTACTTTTTCCATGTTAGGCTTTTACATGCTGGCCAGAACTTGCATCATTGTGTTGGTTTAGGAACACTGGACCAGCAAACAGGAGTGAGAAGGCACCAGTAGTACATGAGTAATAATTCAATGAGCAGGGGTCAGGATATGCCAGTGGAACACATGGTTGATTACACAAGCTGCAGCATGCATAATGAGAATAATTTTTCCATGATCTAAGTTCCTTCTGGGTAGGTGAGAAGGCTCTTTAGAGGACTTTTGGAAGAAACCAATTCATTTTGATTAAAAGAATCTGTCAAAGTTTTTGAGAGCTCTGTTCAGTCCTTCTCTGACATATATCTGGGACTTGGATTTGTTTCTTTGCAAATGAGTGATAGGGTATGAGGTCAATGACAGCTGGAAGGAGGAACTGCCCTACCTGTTTTTAAAAGTGAATACTCCAAAGAACAGAAAAGGTTTCAAATGCCTAAAAATGTTATTTTATTTAAATGTAGCCTAATGCACGAGAACAAGATGACTCTTCAAATAGAGAAAGTTCTGGTCAGTTATGGCAGATCATACAGAGTAGCTTGAAAAAACTCTTTCCTAGAGACCTACTAGCCACGCTCTTCCTTATGCAGCCCAAGATTCCATTGGCCTGTCTTAGCTCTTTTTAGCCTTCTTATTGAGTCTGTTAACTTTACAACTTCACCTAAAATTTCTTTAAAATTTATAGTTTTCAAATTAATTTTTCAGGATTAAAATGGAATCATAATTGTGGGTGAAGCTGTGAGGATGGGACAGAAGCATTGTACGTGCAAGGAAGCTAGAGCTGCTAAATCAGCAGGAAAGTATCAAATTCAGGTGAATGTTCAGTGAGGGCAAGGGAATTGGAAAGAGCAAAAGGAAAATGCATTTTCCTACAAGAAATCTTACTCTGGCAATAAATTAATGACCATTGGTATAAGTTGAAGAATATTGAGAAGCAGGAAAAGCTGTGAAATCTGAATAGATTTGTGGGAATTGCTGAAGTTATTGGTCTAGATTTTCACTTCTAGTCTTAAAGGAATCACTGAAATTAATTTACTAATATGTATTATTTTGTCAATACAAACATGCGGACTTTTTTTTTTTTTAACAAAGGCCCAATAAATTTATGGGTTGGTGTTGTGGTTTTTTTCCCTTTAATGCAGCAAAGCAACCAGCTATGCTAAATCCTCTCTAACAGGTCTATCTGACTTTCAAGCAGTTTGTAGTCTCATCTACTATTTTTTATAGGCATCTTGTAAATGTATTGGCTGGATAGATGCCTCTATGTGCTTGTGTCTCATTTTAGGAATTAAATGAGAAGTCTTGTTTTGCAGTTTTTTGGGGAGGAGGTTGGTTGTGGGTTTTTGTTTTGTCTTGTTTTTTTCTTCCTGTCAGTAAATTAACGTTGGGCTTCTTGCAGCAAAAAGACTGAATCTATAGTTAAGTTTCTAGCATATACCTGAAAATTTTAAAGAGAGTGATAGCTGATTTAATCTCTTCAGATACAGATTTCAGTATGGCAGTATCAAAAAGCACGTGTCTGGTGGAAAGATCAATATTTCTAACGTTAATTGTACTGGTTGAATTAAAGCTATATTAATCTCTTATCATGTCTTATTTTCCTTTTTCTCATTTTGATAATCAATATGAATTTTATGTGAGTCCAAATGAGAAAATCTTATCACACTGTGCTTTTTTTTTTTCCTCTACAAGAAAGGCAACCTTTTAAAATATGTTTTTCTAAACTAATGCAACATTCTGGAATGAATTATTCAAGTGGATTTGCTGGCTTGTAAGCAAAGCTTTTTGTTCATGTCTGTTATTCAGGATCTTTTAAAAGTCATGAACTTTCTTTTACATATTCAATAGATATGTTTTTCATTGTAAATCTTCTTTTTAAAAAGAAAAATACAGTAAAATATAAGTAGAAAATCTAAATCTTCTCATCTGCAGGATCCTTCTAAATAAAGAGGGAAAGTGCATTGGCTTTTAATTTTTATAAATGGAATAATAGATATCTTATGGGTCTCTTTTTTTTAACAGTAAGACATTAATTTTAAAGATTTAGTCTCCATCCTTGAAAGTTATGTGGATGAGCCACTTGACTACAAAATAAGACAATCCAGAGGGTTATGAGAATTAGAATCACTTATATTTGGGTAGCTGATGAATCAAACTAGTCAAGGGGTCTAGTCCATGAAGCATGCTTTTAACAAACTAATCACAAGAAAACTGGAGTTGAGTGCAGCAGTTTTATTGAAAAAGTCCACATGTGTGTGCAATTCCTTTATTAAAATGCTTTCAAATACATTGGACAAGGAGCAATTGATGACTAAGAGTTATTCCTTTTTTATACATTTTTATTTCCAAAACTATACAAACATTGGAAAACTTTACTTTTTCCTCCATTTAACTATTAATAATTCTGTAATGGTAAGTTATATATCTCCCTTTTTAATATGCAAACCCACTTTCCTGGAGGTGACATCTTACGTCTCTGATAATTAAAAAAAAAAGTCATTCATATTTACATGTGCTTAAGGTTGCATAATTGAGAATCATACAGGTTCTGAAAACCAGTGGATAAATGGGTTTCAAGATTAACCCAGGTGGGTTGAAGATTTTTAAATACACATAAACTGCATACATGTGATTTAGTAGCCAAGACACCCTTTGTTCCCTTTTATTTTCAAGGCTATCTATAAACTGTGTGCTAGCCATGGCAAGGGTTGGGGTTAGTAAAGGTACTCACTGAGTGAAAAGCAGCGCTGACAACAACTATTGCTAATCAAGGACATGAATAGGCAGAGAATTGCATGTGGATGTATAGTACAAAATCAAATGTTTCAAAATGAACTTGAAGCTCTTATGTAAAAATGCCTAGAATAAAAACTATTTCCTGGACTGGATTAAAGAATAAAAAACAACTACAAACACTTGTGTAAGAAAAAAAGAGCTCAACATAGGAAAAGAATGAGAGAAGCATGTGGATTAAATTCAGAAGCTGATCTTGCAATGTATAATTACTGGAAATTCTGTTGAAATATAGCAACATTATCAATGGAAAATGAAGGCTGCAACTGCGGCAGACACATACAATATACTTTATGAGCTATTATATTGGCCATACAGATTTGTCTACATGTTATTTATTTGAATCCTTAAGGCTTCTCTAATGTCTTACATGAAAGTGCGGTTTGCTTGGATCTTCCATGCATGAGGGAAAGGGGTAATTTTTCAAGGAAAAAAAAAATTTGTCCACGTTTCAATTACAGTAGCACATCCAGAGACACAAAATAAAAGACAATACTTTTATGGTACCTTTGTTTCATTTATTTTGGCCCCCAAAAGATGCATGCACTAGACCTTAGTACTACAAGGTATTGAAATATTTACAGCATTGTACATGTGCTCTTAAAGGGATGGCAAAGGGAAAGGTCTATTTTTATCTTGGTGGGAGTAGAAGTTGCTTTCCTAGCTTAATAATACCTATTCAAAGTGAGAGATGACTCTTCCAAAAAGAAAAGCCCACAGAGAATAAAGCTATAGCATAATTATAGCCAATGTTAACAAACTGTACAGCACTTTACCTGGGAATTCTCCTCTCTCACTTCTGTTTGAAATAGCAATACCAACTATTTAGTGGTGTTGCCATGCTCCCCTTACCCTGTCTGTTCCAGAAGGTATAGCTGTATATGAACTGTTAATATGATTTTTTTAAATTTCAAATTATTTCAGCGTGTTGAATGGACATTTAATTCACAATAACCTGATGGCAATTTTTGGACAAGTGATATGATTGATATTTACTGGGTTATGGCACTAAATAATTCAGACCACTATAAAGCACGTCGTAAATCCTTCAAGTGGACTTTGAAAACCATCTCTCTAAGAAATTCAGTGAGTAAGGCTCATATCACTGATTTCCTTCTGCTTTTAAAGGTAAAGATACGATACCCAATACACCAGGTTAAACAAACAGAAGGCAGTTGGGAAAAAGATGCGGGCGTAGGAGTCCATTTTGGCAATGCGGATATGTATTCTTCCATGTCTCCATGCTCCCGTTCGACAATCCTCAAAGCAGCAGAAAAAACTGGCACAGTCCTTGCCATCAAGACATTCATACCCGTATTCTTCATCCCTTTCTTGGAGGTGTGTAGCATTGTTCATTTGAATAGTAGCTGATCGAGGACGGATGTCAATTGTAGGTGCCTAAAGGTGGAGTGGCAAAAAAAGACAAAGATGGCAGGAAGAAGAGACTCTGTTATTATCACCAGACAAACAGGGAGATAGAGACTAATGGTCAACATATTAATGATGGTTCTGTGTGTAGGGAAATTACTGAAGACTTCTAATGGTAATATTACCTTGAACTTATTAAAAGTTGCATTATACGTTGTAACTTTATAGGAAAGCAGCACAAATCAATATACAGTTAACAGCTGTGGACAATTAGCTTTAAAGCCAAACTAAGTAAATGTTAGAGGTTAAAGGAAAGATACAGGCATGTAACTGCTGGTATTTTTGTATTTCTTTGGTGTGTTATATATTACACAGCCCCTTGGTATCTGGAGGCAATTCATGTATTGCACATGGAAGGAACTGAAATAATCAATTGGAAATGCAGGATTTTAATATACATCTGTTAGTATTGAGATAGGAGCAAATATATATATATATATATATATATAGGAAAAAAGGCAAAACTTCATCTTTTAAAGAAGATTAGGAGAATCTCTATAATAGTCTCCAGTTGTTTGAATATATGCAGTTCACCGTCTAATAATGTTCACCAATGGTAGCTGTAAATATATCTGTACACATATATATTTGGAATTAATTGAGCAAATTAAGCATTTAAAACAAATTTGACCACTCAGCAAACATTTGGATGACAGACTTTGAAATTTTCTGCTGATTGTTTTTAGGGTAAAATAACAACAATTCCATTCCATGAGTAAGTAAATTTCTTGGCTTTTGTTTTATTTTGTTTTATGTAGGTTTGTTTTTTTTTAATCTGATGGGGGGTTTTTTTGTTGTTTTTGTTCTCTTTTTTTTTTTTTTTGACAAAATCTCTGCATTTCTGACTGAAGGTAAAGTTTAGATGTGGTACACAGCTATACACATTTTCTATTTTGCTAAGAGTGTGTTGATCCAATAACAGTTTTAAAAATATGTGCATTTTTAAACCCTTTCAAAACTCTGACTTTTTTGCATAAGGAACAGCATAACTGGTGATGATATTGAATTTTGTTCAGGTGAACATCAAAACAGATTTGGTTTCATAATTTGGAGTGAAATCACAGAGGTTATAAAGGCAGGGTCAGAGTTGAGTTCTAAAAGGGTGTGTTGCACGTTTCTGGTGCAGCTGGTGGTATTGGATCCCATGGCAAGTTGAGAGAGAGGAGCAGAAATGTTTTCACACCAAACTCTCTTAATTCATGCGATCCAATAACGTTGATCACTCTTGAACTTAGGTAAGTTCAGAACCGTAGTGAATCAGTATTTGGGCTGCTGAATCAACTCTACAAATTGTTTAGAAATATGTAACCATTTGATTTAATTAGGAAGTTACCTTGAGTAAAATGTTTAGATGTCTTATTAAAAAAAAAAAACCAAAACAACAAAACACCACTCTCTCTAAGCTCTAATAGTTAAATTCAGCAGTCGCATGCAGTGAATTTCCATTCCAAAAAACATTATACCTTGAAGGAAAACATCCGAAGAAGCTTTCATTTTGTAGACAGAAAAGAGAGGGGTTTGTTTTAAATTAAAGTAAGAAAGGAAAGAAAGAAAGAGACAAAAATAATGTAAATTAAAAATATGTTGCTAAAACATAGTAAGTCAAAAAGAACTAAATTTATAGAAAGGTTGGGATAAATAGCAATTTAAACAATTATCTGTAATATAACCCCCCCATTTTTGACTTGTTGCTATCTTGTAACTACATCTGGGCCAAAGACATATATCAAATTCCGTTTAGATCTTTTCATATCTCCAGGCAATTCCAGTCTTTTATCTCAAACTGTTTTGAGAGGAGACCATTCACAGTTTATAAACACACTTTTTAGAAAAAGTTCTTTTTACCTGCAGACTAGGTTCTGAACACTGTCCTTGTAAGTTTTTGATTCTTTGGGATTAGGTTCCAGGCAATCATTTATGCTCACAGAGAAGTAACGTAAAGAACAAGTATTACAGACATCTTTGAGACAGTTAATTTGAGGTAGTTAATCTTTGCTCGTCTAACTGACTCTAAAAGACACAGATCACACACAGCCTTTTATTTTGCCTAAGACAAAGTACCAGATATCTCCCTTCAGATGTGCCTTTCTTTTGACCAAAAGCAAGGCCTAGAATCAAATCCAGCTTTAGCATATTGAATGTTAAGTGAGAATTTTATTGATGTTTTTTCTGGCTGTTTATCCACCACAGAGTACATCTACTCTGTTGTTGGGGTTTTTTGTTTGTGTTTTCTTTAGAGTCTAGTTCTCAACAGCATTTGAAATAATAGCAATAATGTGTAATACAAGGTTCTTTAATTACTATTTTTTATGTATTATTTTTGTGCTGTATGTTATAAAGATAATATCTTCAGAAGTTCTTGAAGATTTTAGCAGCGCAAATCTAAGTGACTTCATTGTCTCCTACATGACTGAAATGGATTTGAAAATACTCTCTATCAATGTAAAATACTTGTTCTTCACATTTTTCACAGGCTTATTTGGGGCTTTTTTTGTGGACTATTGGACTACTTTTCCCTCTAGGATTTCACACGAAGTCTTTTTACCTCAGAGATTCTAGACAACAGACTTTTCAAGTCAGTTGCAAAAGGCAAGAAGAAATCTGTCCTGGACAAAGTAAGCAACTTCCCTATCTGGAGAAACCCCCAAACCTGTGGGTATTTCCAGGATTTTATTGTGGTTATTATATACGTTTCTTTATTACGATGTAGCATGCATCCATAAGTAACATTGTAGACTGCTAGCCAAATCACTTTCTAAGGAAGAGAAGTAGACAAAGGAGGTAAGAAATACAAGAAAAAGAAGATAAGGAAACAATAAAAAGAAACAGATTCTTAAGGGGAAATTAGAAAAAGCATGCTCTGTAGTTTAAATATAAAAGTTTAGTCCTGATAATAGGAAAAAACAGTCATGTCAGTAATACAGGCATAAGTTAATGGCCAAAAATATTGCTAAAGCTAAGACTGAGATGCTGACGGTTCTTCCATAAAGGTCACAGCAAGAGCTCTACAACATAAAGAATGGGTTTGGTGATAGTTGTGATCTGCAGAACCCTTTAGTTAAAAGGATCCTTATTCTAAGAAACTAGTTTCTCTGGCACCCAGACAATATCTATATATCCAGACAAGATATGAGGTTTTCATTCTCAGGGTGAATGTTTGCATTCCTATTAATACAAAGGACGAGTATATATGTAATAGCAGAGTATGAAAAGAAAGTACAAGCATAAAGAAGAATTTAAATGCTCTCTCAGAAAACCTAATTGAATTTTAGACCTTTGGACCAGTAAAAAGATACATACTGGATTTTTCTTCTTTTTGTCTTTATCCTTGCTTGGCTTTCTGTTACTGACAAAGTAGTGCAAAGTTCCATATTCCACCAGTGCAGAGAAAACAAAAATAAAGCAGACTGACACAAAAAGATCCATTGCTGTTACATAGGAGACTTTGGGAAGAGATTTACGAGCAATTGTACTTAGGGTGGTCATTGTCAGGACGGTTGTAATACCTGGTAGATAGATAGAAAACAACAGAAATATGATTACTTCATGTAAAAAACTGATTTTGCCAGTGTACTGTGTCTGGTGGGGAAAGGGTTAATCGTTCCCAGACCTAGCAGGGCCACAGGTAGCCCACCCCAGGTGAGCCATGGCCAGGGGTGGCCGGAGCTGCCAGGGCAGGGGAGGGACAGGAAGCGGGGGAGGAAGAGGAAGTGTCCCGCCCTCCCCGGGGAGAAGGAGCAGGGGGAGCGGGGCGGTCCGGGGCGTTGTAATCGCGGTTGTATATTCCTCTGTCAGCGTTATTGTTGTTTCTTGCGCCCTTTGCTGTTCTGTTAAACTGCCTTTGTCTCAACCCACGAGTTTTGCCTTTTTCTTTCGATTTTCCGCGGCTGCCACGTGGTCCTTTGGTGCCGCCTGAGGCCAAAGCACGACAGGCGCTTTATCTCTTTGGCTGCTTTGAAGGATGACTGGAGTTCAAACATGTAGCAAAGATATTAAACAGCACATCCCAGCAGTGAAATGGGGATTCAATGAGAGCTTCAAGGATTAACGTAGGGTATAAAACATTCTTGCATGGTCACTGGAAGTGCTACTGTGCAGAATACTTTAGTTAGATGGGTTCTGATTCTAAGAAATTTAATTAGTTTTTCAGTTTTGTAGTTTAGTTCTAGGGGGCCTTTATTTTGAGAAATTTAGTTTTAGGAGTTGGGTGTTCAAACCCTTAAATAGAGCTAGAGAGATGACAACTTCTGTCAGAATGAGGAAATCATGGTGGACAATAAAAATGGCTTTACTCCATTCTTCAAATGTGCCCTCAAGACCAATCTCAAACTTTTTGTGCTTATTTTCAGTTGCATGGTAATCATATCAGTGTCAGTAAGAGACACACTTGCAGAAATTATGTGTTAGAAATGAATGAAAATTCTTAAGAAAACATGTATTCCAGCAGGAACTTCAGGACAAACTGTGTAGATTTGTAGGTGTGATACATAAAGGAAAAAAACCTTTTTCTTTTCTCTTGCCTAAATGCACACTCATTGTATGCAGAAGATGCTAAGCCTGCACAAATTATCTGCTACTCATTAATAAGTGTTTTCTTTGAAATAAATCTGGAAGCAAGAGTGTCTCAGGAACTTCTTTTAATTGTACCACTTGTGGGGTCAGATTTCTCTTGGCGCCAGAGCGGTGGCTCTTCTGGCCTTCATAAGTGATTGTAGTCTATAACTGAGAAATACTGTGACATGCCTCACCATCCCTTCTCCTTTCAGAACATTATTTCCTGTTCTGTGAAGAACATTAAAAATACATCAAAACAGTTAAAATCCATCACATTTTATATGGCAAATTTCATATCGCTGATTCTACCTCCTCAGTAGTACAAATGGACTAATTCTCAGCAGAGGGACTGGTCTGTCTAAGTAAAACTTAAAATAGCAGCCGAATGCCTTTATTAATGTTATACTTTTAAAAAGCAGATTTTATAACATCTTTTTAGAATGTGAAAAAAGCAATAAAACGCTTAAAACTTTCTGTGTTGGGAGCCACAGCTCCTCTATTCCTGTGTTCCTTTCAAGGGACTTCTGGGATGAAAATGCTCTCCCTCATTTTGCGCGCGAGTGCTCTGTGCTGTAATTCTGGGGAGAAATGAAAATGCAGAAGAAAAACTAAAATGATTCTCACTTCTGCTGATTTAATGCAGAAGTAGAAAATGTGTTTAACTTTCTCTAGTTAAATGCTTCTACTTTGCTAATTCTTACAGCTACACAAACAAGGTTAATTTGGTCTTTCTTTTAGTTTACTTATGGAACATTTACTAAATGTGTAGAGATTGCTAATTCCGATTAGTTATGTCATGTTTTCATATATAGGATTTTAGATATCACCAAATTCAGTTGATTTGGTGGCCTGAAAGCTATATTTAATTTTTGGTCCCTAAAGTAGAAGTTAGGGTATGACATTCTCCCCTTTTTTACCACTATGGCACACGGCCAGAAAGATTGATTCCTTCTTGGTGTTTATTTCATTTGTATTGCTAGTTACTGTGATATGGAAGTTAAGCAAATAAAACTAATGTGTCCCTGCCTCTGATCCAGTAATGTTTCCCATCCTCTTCATGTTATAAAAATACTGCTGTTGTCAGAAAAGATGCGAAGGTTTTTATTGTAGGCAATCTACAATACTCAGAGTTAGGATCTGACGTAGTAAAAAGGAAGAGATGCAAATATGGTTTAGGCTGTGTTATTCCTTGGAAATTACTACATGCCTCTAAAAGAGGAAAGCTCATGTGAAATTGTTCTCTCCTCTTACATTTAGAAAGTGGTGATCCACAGAGGCATCAATTAAACATCATAATGCTTGAATAAAGACACAAAGGAAAAACAACTCACCCAGTGATGTTCTGGCTGGAACTGCATCCTTATTAATCCAGAAAGAGACCCAGGACAACACAACAATAAGTGTGCAGGGAATGTATGTCTGAATAGTGAAATAACCCATTCTCCTGCTCAGGTTAAAGTAAACAGACATGACTACATAGTCTCCTGTAAAATAAAAGCATACTGAGATAGAATAATAATTTTAAAACCCAACATAGAATTTTTATATAACAGATAGGTTTTTCCTACTCTGAGGTATGTACATTAAACTGATTCGTTCACGTTATACTGATGGCAAATACATGCCTATCTCTTCTTCAGCACTGGTACAACTCAAGAACTGGTGGATTTTCTAAACGCTGAAAGTAAACAGACTTGTGAGTTCACATAGGTAACTTATGCTTTAAGATTTCCAGGATAACTTCCCTTGGACAGCACAGCAGCTTCTGTCTGCCCAAGTTATTCCTCAGAATATTCCTTGTATAGACCTCTTACAGCAACTGAGTGAGTGGTGGTGGTCTAGCAAACCTCCAGTCACTGTGCTGTTCCTGTTAGCATGCTTTCAGCTCTCTTCTCAAATAATGCATGCTTTCAGATGTATTTCTAAATTATTCATGTTCTCAACTATTCTTCAGGGCTAGGCTGTGTCAATAATTAATTTTTTATTTGCCTGCACATCTTCTGTTGTATTATCTCCTCTAAAAGGATTTGAACCTACATCTCTTAAGTGCCCAAAAAAGCCAGGCTATATGTTGCTCTGGTAACACATTATTCCCATTCAATAGTTTTGTGATTCTTTTTCCATTTCTTTTCCCTTCTCAAACTATTAAATTCTATCTGGAAAACAACAAAGTGTCAGCTTTGATACATTTTTTCTAAACTAAGAAACCCCCCTAGTTCTTATCTTTACTTCAGATTACAGCACTCCTGGGAAATATTGATTGCACAATAACTACAGAACCCCAGGCTACAAAAGACTTCATTGCAATTCAGGGAAATGCAGTCCAAAGAAGTCTCAAATTGAAACAAAACAGTATTTGCAAATTTAGATTGAGATAGTTTTCCAGGATTATCAAAGATAGTTTGTGACTACTATGTATTCTCCTTTGGTCAGTACCTTTAGTTAATAGTGAGTTCTCTGTTTTCAGGTATAATTAACATTTTAATTTTCCCCGGAATAATTCCTTTGAACATGATCATTTTTTAGCTGGTGATTCTTTGTTGTATTATTTTTTTGCAATGTGAATGCCTGTATCCCAGGGATTAATTTGCTTTAATTATAATTAAACAAAAAAAAAAAACCCAAATTTTATATATGTGGTTTACAAGGAGATATGGCTGAATATGAGCAATCAGTTTTAGTAACTGCAGTCTGATTATCCCCTCATTTCACAAGTAAGTTTGCATCAGATATTTATGTCCTTTGTATACCAAGAAACTCCCCAAACCAAACAAAAATGCCACTGATCAGGAACACTATAAAACTGAAGTAATAAAATTACAGTGTGACTCATTCTTCATTTCTCTGGATCACATACTGACTTCCTGAGAAGTGATTATTTTGACAATTTGGGGAATTAACTTTTTTATTCATTAACCTTCATATGTGCTATTAATAGTAGTGGTATTTCAAAATATTTTATTTTTTTTTCCTACTATATTATGTTAGAGATTACTTTAAGCAGTAGCTGTATTATTTCCATGCAAACATTTTTTAAGAAGCCCTTTTCCCTGACTAGTCTTGATGTATTACTGTAACAAGATAAAAAATTACCAGAACAGGTGAATATAATCTGAATCTAAATACAAATCTGAATATAGATGCAAACATAAAAATATTAGCTCAGAACTTAAATGAAAAATCAGATGTTTTCTTCCTGTTATTGCTTCTTTTTCTGAAGCTGCAAATGCTATAGACTGTTTTGGAGTAGCTGAACAGATTTATCAGATCCTAGGTTACTACTTAATTCATACTTTTTGGCCTATGCTTGGACATGTCTTTTAGCCCAAATGTTTTGGTAGTTCTAGCACTCTTGCCTTGTAGGATCTTTTATTCAAAAGAACAGAAAATATCAGAATCTAGTACACAAGCCAGCACTTTCTTACAGGTATTGGAGTCCAATATAGAGCTCAGCATGTGCTGAGAAAAGAGATAAATCGAGGTCATAGAATCGCAGAATGGTTTGGGTTGGAAAGGACCTTGAAGATCATCGATGGGCAGGGACACCTCCCACTAGATGAGGTTGCTCAAAGCCCTATCCAACTTGGTCTTTAACACCTCCAGGGATGGGGCATCCACAGCTTCTCTGGGCAACCTGTTCCAGTGTCTCACCACCCTCACAGTAAAGAATTTCTTCCTAATATGTAATCTAAATCTCCCCTCTTTCTGTTTAAAACCATTATCCCTTGTCCTATAGCTACACTCCCTGATAGAGCCCCTCTCCATCTTTTCTGTAGCCCCCTCTAGGTACTGGAAGGGGCTATATGGTCTCCCTGGAGCCTCTCTTCTCTAGGCTTAATAATGCCAACTCTCTCAGCCTTTCTTCATAGGAGAGGTGCTCCAGCCCTCTGATCATCTTTGTGGCTTTAGCTTGATGGTGATCATTTCATCTCTGGAAACTTGTTTGGATTTTTTCCTTAACACAGGAAGACTTTTTTTATACAGTAAGCTATTACAATAATATTTTTACAATATTTTATGTGTTATTTTAAACGTATTCTTTGTTTGAAATGTAATGCATAAGAGCTTTAAAAATGCTCACTAACAGCCTCAGTTCATTTGGCAACAATGAATGATACTGGACTTAACCAAGTATGTTTAGAAATAGCATATCTCTGCTAACATGTTCCAAAAAGTTAAAAAGTGATGTGATTGTTCTAGATTTTGCTCAATCCTCACAAGTGTTATTGCACTTTCCTTTATGCAAAGACTTTCTTTCCCAATGGATATAGGTGTAAAAAAAATCCAAAGCACTCCAGAACAATATCAATAGGGAACACTGTATCAGCTCCTGATATTTATAGACAAAGTCCACAGGATTATTCTGGCAGACCTTATTGCCCATTCCTTGTAGAATTGGAAGCATTTTACTGAAAGCTCAAGGAAATGAAACACCACATATACTTTATAAGGGCTTTAAGGTTTCTACTAATGGAAAAATCTTAGTTTCTCACATCAAAGGAAGTGAAAACATCAGTGTCAGCTCGAACTTGCCAGGCAGCATGGAGTTGACCAGTATGAAAAAGCATTCAAGGATGCATAGATTCTTTTAAATTTTGCTTTCTTATCTTAAAGCACGCTGGTGCTGCATATACTGTCGTGTTGTAGTGTAAACTTCACTATTTCAGAGAATCTTGCTAAAGGAAGAAATAATGTTACTACCACAAAGAGGTGTTTTGTCTGTTTTTTACCTTGCTTGGTTTGGATTCTGGAAAGTGGGATATACTGATGATTTTTTTTCAGGGTAAGAGTGTGAATAACAAATATAAGTTAGGACATGCTAAGACAAGGCAAGCTCAGCCAATGTAATGCATTGAACGTGTCTTTTAGCCTTGAAGTAATATGAACAATTGTGAATAGAGCATTAAGGAAAAGAAGACTAAGTGGTGGGATGCTCCAGAGAAGCATTTAAGTTTAGATAAGTGATGTTGGAATGATATAACAGGAGTCCTTGGGAGATTTGGGGTAAGAAAAGTACTCTGAGCATACAAACTAATGCAAGACCAAAGATGTGCAATTTAGGACATAATAGCAGTTGTCATAACACATACATACAAAATGTAAGATGCATTAAATCCTCTGTGGAATGTGGACTCATGGACTTGACAATACTTTGCTTTAATCACACCTTTCATGGTGGAATCTTGCCCCAGCCCTGGTTTTTCCAGATTTGTTTTTTCTGACACTATTAATAGATGCCTCTTTTCTTCAGCTGGGACCAGTTTAAATATTCTCTGTTATTTTCAGATTATCTCTGTGCCTGAGGTGATTTTTCACTCCTGGTGTGATGCCTACATGAACCTGACAAACTAAGACACTATTTTAGTAAAAAAATAGCCAGGCTTGATCCTTAGCACAGTATCATTCATTATCCCTCACTTGGTAAATTGATAATCTTTTCATTATTACTTTCCCTGAGCTCTGTCTCTTGTTTATCCAATATTGTCTACTGCAGCAAGAAAGCTTCTCAGACTGCCAGATTGCTGTTTGGAGGGTTAATATACTTTTACATTTTTTCTAGAAATGAATGATAATGCAATCTGGTAGTATCTTTGTAAGATAACGTATTCAAGCAATCAATATTTGGCACCCTTATTAGAAAATTTTGGATTATTTAGCCTTTCATCAGAGACCGTACAGTATTGTCCCGCATTTTGAGATATATATAACTATTACATATGTCTAGAAAATAAATCCTAGATAGTTTTCAATTTTTTAAGAAATACAAAATTTCCCTGGAAAAAATAATCTTATTACACTGAAAGGCATAATAAGTCATTCTTAATATATTTAGACCTTGTCTTTCTTTAGATGCATGAATATATGTATTTTTCCTATTCCTCTGTATTCTTCTATGTTAGTATAGATTGATAGACAGATACAGTCTTTCTAATCTGAAGACATGATAACTAGTTAATAGGTTCCTTCAGTGACATATTTAAGCCAGAATTTGGTCCCTTGGAAAAATTCTACCCAGGTCACATTTGTCCTCGGATATATAGATACTCCTATGTTTTCTACGTGAATGAATGAATATTCCTGCCAATTAAGTCTGGAAGATCACAAGACACAGGGAAGGGTTCTGACTTGAGCCACAGCATCTTCATAATGCTGCTGTGAATAGGAAGTAGAAGATCCCTCTTGGTGACAATAATCTCTGCTGTACATTGAGAATGTGCATGAGCCTTAAACCACTTCTAGAGTAGGGTATGTTTTGAAAAGGAGATGCATACCAGCAGTATCTAGTGATCATGTCCTTAGTACAAAAGATTTTATTTCTAACAGTCCTGTGCCATTCTAATTTACATTAGTCTCAAAGCAGACTATGGATCTTCCCAACTTGGGAAAAGGAGAAGCTCCTCCTACCGTACACTTGTGTGATATAGTCATTTGAATACCAGGATTCAGGCTCTGTTAGACAGCAGAGGAAGTGAATTCCTGATTTGAGGAACCATCTGTGCATGTGTCCTGGCCTAAGTCCCAAAGGTTCAATAGAAGGAATTAGTCGTGCCAGGAAGCATAGCCAGGGGGAATGTACACTGCACTTAACTGATTTAATCAGCACAGTGGGTGTGATCCTTCATTGCTTCCTGGTTTTGGAATCATTTATACCTGTGCGAAGTGAATGGGAAATTACACCCATTAGTACTCTCTTTATGCGTGTTTAAGTGACTGTGCAAAGTGTAAGGTACTGGGAAAACAAGCCTCTAATTTGTACTCAGAAGTGATTTGGAAGCTAGTACAAATGTTAGAGAAAAGAACAGCTTTCTAGCATCACAGGAAATTGGTGTCTTAATTATAGTTCAGGTAGTAACACTTATGGCTGAGGTTGTCTCACACTTATTATTATAGGATTGTTTTCTGTTGTTTAAAACAATGCTAGAGTTAAATTACTAAGAGAACTGGAGAAGAGCTTCAAACATTTTCTGTTGGACACCTGGTCAAGTTATTTGTGTGTGTCATTTCAGTTCATTCTGGTAGGTGCTTTTGGAATCGAGAAAAGTCAGTGTTTCATTTCTGTTAAATATATGGAGAGACTGGCCCTTTTACATGTTGGTATTTCTGTGAAAATCTTTCATGGCTAAGTTAAAAGTTTTGGAAAATAACCAATGTGTGCACAGTCACGTGTCCATAGACATAAGTTTTTTGAGAGTTTATAAGAAGACTTTGTTCTGACTAGCTCTGTGCTGTCTCTGTTTCTTTTCAAACCTACACACCACTCTGAAGGGCATGGCAAAACCAGATGGATTCTAGAGATGGCTCTGTTTTTCTCAGGCTTTATTTATTCCATTATGTGGTCCACTACCTAAAATCTCTACAATTCCTGTGTGCTGCACATATACAGGACACAAGCTCCTCACTTCATTCTGACCCCATAGTGTCAGGGAGCTTCATCATGGAGCTCTCTACCCCAGGAACTGAATGTGTTCTACCTCAGGGTCTGAGCAGGTTTTTTCTTGAGTATTTGCTTATCTTAAATATTTTTGCCAGTGTTTAGTAGTCTGAAAATCAATGTGTGCTTTAGTAATTCTGTTAATGTTTATAATTTTGTGGGGTTTATGCCTAAAATGTAAAAACCTGTGGAGAAAATAAATTAATAGAGAAGAATATTGTTGATGAATCAATAATTGGCAGAAAAATGCTACCAAGTATCTTTATTATATCTTTTTAAAACTTGAAGTTTTTCCTCTACTAGATAGATTTGTGAAACTGCCAAGGAAAAAAATAACAGATAGGAGAATAGTAATGTATGAGCCAAACTCTCCCAAAATTTCAGGCCATCATTTGTTCTTTAAGGACCGACGAAATGACTAGCAAGTGGGATTAATGTAGGTCACTGTTTATATGGTAAATAATAGGCACGATTTTGTTAGCGCAGCCAATAGCAGCCACATGGTTCATACAGACCCAGACATGCACCAGCTGTCCAGAATTCTAATGAGTTTTTCTTTCCTAGTTTTACACAGAAACCAAACAGAAAAGAGCAATAACTTTTAAAAGATTTGTTTAGAGAACCATATGAAAATATAGATAGAAATGGAACCTTTTCTCAAAATCAGCTCATAGAAACAAGTACATAAATAAATGATTTGTTTATGTATGGGAAACTCTATCCAATTAATCTTTCTGGATGGAGTATATGTAGGAAAAAAGAATTTAAAAAAATCATACCACAGGAGGGCACTGTCACCTCAGAATAGAAATGAGAAACAATTGCAAGTCTGCCAGTGGAAAACCACATCTTTAAAATTTCTATTTATTCTCTCCATTGAGTGTGTGTACAAAAACTCAAGTTGCATAACAGACTTCTATGGCTCTGTTAATAGAGAAGTGCTTGTACAGAACTAAACTGGCTCTTGTATGATAGAAATATTACCAAAGTAACATCACCTTTATGCTACAAGTAATGAGTATAAAATATATAAATTGTTAATGAAGAACAACTGTGGCAGCAGAATTTGTCTTCTTTTCCTCATAAATTACTAATAGATACATCCTTGTTCTTTCTCTCTTTTAGTGTTAACATGGCCAACAGTCTCATTTTCTGTTAGGCAGAGATCACAGCTAGCACTGTTGTTCGATTTTTTTTTAAAAGAATGAGTAGGTAAATAGTAGTTTAATGGAAAAGATGTGTTTTCTTGGTTTTAGTCACGATATATGGAAATACCATTAAAATAGTAGCATGTTTTCTAAAAATACCTCCTTTAATGTAGGAATCTGTTGTAAGTTCATTATTGTTAGTACTCTAAGTAAACTCTCACTCTGAATTAATTGTATTTTTTTAAAAAAACAGACACTCAATGAGTTTGTGAAAAAAACAGTTTTAAAAAAGTCTAACATGTTTTAACAGAACTGAAAGGCCATTTCATGGTGTACCCACATATAAAACAAGAATGTCCCAGGCCCAAAGGGTTTATTGGCTTTGTCTGCAATATTCAGATTTCTAGAAAATGTGAAAATAACGTCTATTATTCTCTGGAGCTGGTATTATTGCATATTGTGGTGAATTATTTCAATGCCTTACATTTCTGGGCTGGAACTACATACCCAAATCCTATTGAATCTCATATGAATTTCTAATTCTCTCTAGCTCTTCAAATGCCGATCTTCTGGACTGACTATAAAAATAATAGGAAATGGGACCAAAAGGATCCTAAATGCATCTTTCTCCTCTAAAAATGAGTCAGGCTTGGTGCCATTTTTATGCAGATATACTATAATAATGAAACATTGGTATGTTTGTGGGGCATTGCCTGACAAACAACTGATTTATTTTACATTGTGTGCCCTTCATCCACTTCTGGCACACTGGAGGGCAGCAAGGCTGCCTAACAACTGCTACATACAGAGAAATAAAAAAAAATAAAAAAAAAAAAAAGTAAAACATGGACAAAGCCTTTTCTTTTTCATGTCAAAACAAGTGATGGTACCAGATCTCTGGTGTACGCTCTGCTCAGCAGAGGCTGGATGCAGTTTACTGCTCCCAGGAAGGGCAGGAAAAGAGGGGAATAGAGGAGCACAATCAGATCTCTCTCTTCCAAATCAGGACAGTGTCAGACTGTGGACTGTATTGTACAGTGCAGCACTAATCTGGGATGAAAAATCATGTAAATAGTTTAAGATTGGTGCATTTGTCCTGATACATATTTATTTGGCTTTTGTCCCTGTCTCTCTTCTTGCCTTGACAGGGTCTATATTTGGAATTCTGCTGGCGTTTTATTGTCGTGATGAGGGTCTGAGTCAGTCTGAAAATGCAGTTCAGAGAGATGTCTTGCACTGTTACGGTGGTAAGAGGAAAACATATTTTTTCTAAACCCACAATTTTCTGTGAGGATTCAGATTTAACTTATTCAAATGGTTCTCTTGTATAAAACCTAAAGTAACCTATTTTTGATGGGTTTCTTTTCTTCAAACAGATCAGAAAGTTCTTAAGTTTGTATAGTTGACTAATGAAACTACTAATGAACTAATGAAACGGTACTTTTAAAATTGGTCATTTATCACATGAAGAGATGATATTAGCTTCTCCAGTGCAATATGTTTTTACACGTAACACAGAAAATCATTTCAGCTGACATAATTGATCACTGGGTACAAGAGTTAATTTTCATAAAGGTAGGATAGAAATTTGACCCCAGTGCTGATTATAAGCTGATATTGATGAGAATTATTGGTGTCCACAGCTAGAAATTAAAAGTCTGGGTGAAAGGCAAAATCGGAAAGAACGGTGTCCCCTGGATATTGACCATGAGACCTTCTCATTATCTCATCCTTTGCTAAATGCCCTTTTCATTGTTTCTGTCCTTCACAGTTTTTTGTTCTTTCATTGACTCATTTTTAGACTGCATAAGCACCAGACAGTTTCAAAAAATAATTAAGTCTCTTCCTTTTCAAAAATGCTTGACAATCTCTTTCCCTCTGAGGTTTAGCAGCAAAGTACCACTATTATGTCATAGGGAAGTTATGATGGGAAATAATATACAGTGAATATTTAGCCTTTAGGGCAAAGAAAGAAAGAAAATCTGCCATGGCATTGTAGATATTTGCTTGGAACATACTTGAAGCACTTGGAATTGTTGCTGTTCTTTACCTGACTGTTGGCACTTGCTCTGTCTGGGCATTACATAAAGAATGGGGTGATTCATGGTCGTTGCTGATACAGCACAGCAGCTGGACTAAGTGATTTCACCCCAATTCTATATCCATTTCTAAGCCATGATTATAGCTTGATTATGTAATGAGGTAAAACAATATTAAGGCTTTGAGAAAGCCTGCACTATAGTCCATTTATATAAGATTATCTCTGGGATTCAGATAGCTGCAAGCCTGGTTTTCAATTTACATTCCAAAGGATGAATCCTAACTGCATTGCACAGCAGGGCGGAGGGCAGGGGATGGGAGGAGGTTTTGTCTTTTTTGTTTGTTTGTTTTTAAGAGTAACGTATGTGTCTTTATGTGAATGTATCTGATAGAAAACACCTTGATTTCCTGCAGGCATAGGGAGAAGAGATTTGAAATTATTTTATGTTGGTGTGAAATGACAATCCCAGCTGACGAAACTCCTGCAAAATGAGATGAATCATTATAGTCATACAGGCAAATGAAATTTCTTTATGTATGACATGACTTTCTGCCTGACAATTCTTGATTTTATTTGGTCCTTGGCCACTCATTCTACTTGAAATGCTGTTTTCTCAGTTCATTTGACAGAATGTGTTCCACTTCTCATTAGTTTCTAATTATAGGAGGAAAGAATGTAATGACACTAGACAGTAATTAAAATCTATTACTGTTGTTCCCACCTTCCCTTAGAATTCACAGAGACAGATTCACCTTAAGAATTTTTTGTTGCTGAAAAATGTCAGTATGTGGAAATGTATTGAGGTAAGGTGTACTTACGTGTGTTTGTTTCTAAGGTTCCATCTGTAAATACTAAAAGTTCAAAGGGAAAATGAACAATTACTGACCCTATATATTTACATATGATTTTTTCCTATTTGGGGATGTAATTGCAAGCAACTGATGTTTTTTATTTGTTTTTGAAGGCAGCTAAGATACTCCACTGGTATTAGCAAACACATGAGGACTTTTAGCGTGCAGGATTAGTGTTTAGATGTGGCAGCAGCATGGTGAAATAGGTTGCAACTGCTGTGAGTGAACCATTATGCTCCAGTGTGTAAATAATCTGTAAATTATAAAACCTTTTGCTCCCTTTGCCACTCTCCTCCTGCCTAGGAAGCATCATCACAGGATGAAAGCTCAGCATCTCATCTCTGAATGCTTAGGAGTGGTTAGGTTTCTAAATAAGCTCTTTGACATACTGTGATAGAAAATTGGAACAAAGAGATGAGAAAATGTGAGGATGACAGAAATCTCAAGTAATATGAGAAAGTAGAAAGCCACAATTTCCAGGCAGCACAGCCAGTTGGGGTGCTGTGCTGTTAGAAATCTTGCTGTGCCTCACGCAGTCAGGCATCCTGTGTCCTTGTCTCTTTTGGATGTCTGGTTGTTATACGAATACCTAACGAAAAGCTGCCTGGTCAAAACAATTACTTACTATAGATAAGGGCTCCATGAATGTTTAAACAATAACTTGATGAATTTTGAATATTTGACATATTACCAGTATACAGGTTTTGAGATTGGTGAAATCACCACTGCAAGCAAATAAAAAATATGTTTCATTCATTTCAAGGTATCCAGATGGTATGCCTGCTTCTTGGCAACATACAACTTACGCGCTTTTACATACGGAGACAATTGGAAATAACTGGTTTGTTTCCATATTTCAAAGGATGAAGTACACCATATCTCTGGTGCTTCAGATCAAACACACTATCAGGATTATGAAACAGCATGAAATTTGTCAAAGCTATGTAAATTGTATCTTACTGAAATTTTCAGCAGTTTCTGTCACAGAAAAAAAGCACAAAGTGGTGGCTTTTTTGCTTTACAGATGTGGTAAAGCACAGCATTTGTACTGTATCATGGGTCTATGTATTTGGACTTCCTAGACATCTGTGCAAAGGATTTGCGTGAAAGGGGAGTGTGGGTAACTCCATGGGTAATAAGATAAATATAAGATGTAAAAATGGGAATGAAATTAAATGTAGCACTTTGGGGCTTCAGTTCAAATCTGCTAGCCATAAATACCTGAAATAACAAAATTAACCAAATCAATCAAAAGAGACAGAAAGCTCCCAACGGGAGTCAGATTAGGTGGACCAATTCTTGTCATGGTGTCTTCTCAGCTAATCTGTTACAAGACATTAGGGCTCTGTTTGTGGTCACTGGATGAGAGTGGACAGAACTGCTCCCATACAAGAGACCCACATGCCATCTATGTACTCTACTGTGGGCTGCCCAACATTTCAGAAGTGGTTGAAAATTATATACAATCCTATTTGGTTTGGTGAACACTACAGTAATAGAAAAGAAAGTATTTAGTATTTTTTGTCTAAGTAACAACAGATTTACAGATGTGTTAGAAAACTCCCTTGAAATTAGTACTGTTTAACAAGCTTTATGCATGTCCTGGTTGCTGAAATGACTGCACAAGACTAACACAATTCATAAAACACAACTTCTCAGATTTGCTTTTACATCTTTATAAATTGTCTTGCATGGCAAAGGTCATCCTGGAATTCCTCTGAAAGCCTTTCATTGTGAGAGAAGAGGAATCTGAGGATACAGTACATTTAATCTTTGATCTCAACGTTTCCAGTTATTTTCAGAGCCAAGAGACAGTATTACATAACCTGAGGCTGCAATAAAACTTGATGTTTTTTTCTACTTCCTCTCCAGAGGAGACAAAGCATGACTGCATGGAAGCAGTGTTCTGCAGGGGAGCTACAGATTTCACAGATTCATTCTGTCTGACTCTCTCTCCCCAGCAGAAGAAATATTTATACAAGGAACACCAGCATCTCACTTCCACTGAATGCACAGGGAGATTACTGGAAAGATGGTACTATAAACAAAGAGCCTGAGGGATGCTGGGAGGAGTACAACATGCCTTATTGCTTGACTTGCAGCACTATTTTTTTTTTCAGAACTTCAATTCCATTTATTTTTGGCTTCCTTTAAATATTTTAGAAGATTTCATCAGTGAATATTTTGTTTTAAACCCCCAGGAAACCAATCTAAGTAACCAAGAAAAGACTAAAACTCACTCGGGTATGAAATCCTGGAAGGCAAAACATCAAGGAGCAAAAGTAGTACAGATCAAACCCAACTTTCTTTAGAGCTCAGTGTGATCAACTACCAAATGTTGTGGGCTTCAGAGAGCTAGGGCAGCTCACTAATAAAAGACGATGACTTTGAGCACAAGAACCCAACAAAGCTACATAGTAAAATGTAAATTAGCTTGTTGGAAGACAACGTAACCCAAAAATATCCCAAAGATGTCATGTGGATTATTGATTAGGACACTGCAGCAGGCAAAATATCTCAGGTTTAGTCACAGCTCTCTCAGGAGCTGTAGGAAAGCTAATTCTCTTCTCTCAACCCATCTTGGAGTTTCTTTAGACCACGTGCACGCTGTGTGCTTTGCCAACATCTGGCATATCAAATAGAAAATATACTTTCTGGTTTTGCAGATACTAAAAAGTACCTGGTCACATGAAAAACAAAAAAACTTATAAATATTCCTATTTAAAATCAGAACTCATAATTAGCATTAAAAGGATTGATCTGAAACTTTCTGCATTTTTTCCAAACTTTTTTCTTAAAAAACAAAGAATAAAACCAAACTTTATTCAGTTTTGTCATGTTCATGTCTTGTCATGTTTCTGGGTTATCAAAAAAAAAGCAGGCTGTATACTTTGAAAAAGGTTTTTTATAAGACATGGAAACAAGGTGACACATATAGATGTTAAGAAAATTCAGAAAACAGAATTTTGGAAAAGCACAAAACCTTCACGCACTTGGGCTTACAAAAAAGAAAGAATATTAAAGGTGACACATGTATGAGAGTTATTTTATTGTCATCTAGGATTGTTTCCCTGAACCTTCCACTGAAAAAATTGTCCATATTCAGAATCTGGCTAACCACTAAATGGTATCAGTTCTTGAATCGTTATGGTAATACTGAACTTCCTGCAACTTCTGATTCCTACAGGATACCTCTATGTAGTTGAAGAGTAACCAGATCATTCATTAAGTAGTTAATTAAAATGTAAGTAAGTGCATAAACCAGATAGTGATTATGCCATTGAGAGAGACAGTCCACAATTCTCTGTTCCTTTTATCCATGGCAGGCACAGCTGGCAGCAATACATAAGTGCATTTTAAGCTTCCATTATTTGTCTCTGTTGAATATTGACTTAAAATTGAATTATGTAGCAAAAGATAATTCTGTTGCTTAAAAATTCATGCTTTTATCATGAACACTTTCGATGTTGAAAAGCTTGCAGAATTCTGCAGGGAATCCTCCTATCAGCTACTTCTACTTGTTGACATAGTAAGTCCTTGAGAAACATGTTAATGCACATACATAATGCACAGGTAAGAAGAGAGGATGTTCATGGACCTTGTTAAACTGAGTTCTAGCACTAACTTTTGGTTTAAGGTTTCTTAGTACTTGTGTCGTAATTCCAGTGCATAGTTTAGTATTCATCGCATTAGCAGATGAGTGTATAAATTGGTTATAGCAGGAGGAGTTGCTGTTTGAATGAGTCTGGAACACATCTGTGTATGTGTTTCATACATAAAGTTGAAAGAAAAGTAATACACCTTTTGTAACGTATTTGTGAAATTTTAGTATTCATTGATGTTGGTGGTATGTTTTTTTAAAAATTACAGTAGTGATTACCATGGTAATTTCATTATCTGTATGTAGCAATGTATGGTCCATTTCTGTACTAAGAAATTGAGCCCTATGCTCCTTCTGCTCTTATTGTGTGACACCTTTCTGATCCTGCAGCCAAATGCAGCTCTGACAGGGATCCCAACATCAGTGCTACTCGTTTATGGGAGCAGTAATTTTTCTTTTCTACTTACATCTAATGACATGTTACTGTTTGTGAATGTACGATGACTTTTTTTTGAGATACGGACACTGGTAAAATGAGCCTTAAAAACAGATGCCTGCCAGAAGTACTGGTTTCTTAGACTGTTAAGGAGAAGGACACTTCCCACCTATTCATGTAACTTATAAAGTTGCTTCGTTTTTGAGTTCCTCCCCGAGTTGTTTTCCAGTGACAGTAGTCATAGATCTATGTAGATTGTGTTAGGATCTTTTTAAAGGTGGACAAAAGTGTACTTGTTGTTTTCCTCTAACTGTTAATATGTGGCTGTCTAGAATCAAAGCTGAGACAGTTGCATTTGACTTCTACAGTTAAGTTCAGTTCGGTTGCATTTAACTCTCACAAATAAAACCAGAAATGAAAATAACCCATGATTGATCTGTGCTCAGGGTTTGCTCATTCTGGAGAATGTACATTCTATTTTGCCAATTTATGCATATCTGCATGTATGTTTTTAAGCTTATTTCATAGGTCCTGCCTGACCTGAACTTTGGCTTGTAAAAATTCTCTATACAAGAGTAATCCCAGTTTGAATTAGTTCAAAGAGCACCTTTTGACCTAAGTGAATGAATGTGACTCAAAAACATTGGTTTTCTAATCTGATATACAGGAATCCTGAAAAATATGTTGTGTTTGGCTATTACGGAGGTCTACATTGCTCAAAAGAACAAAACATTTTTATCTTGCATGGTCTGTTCAAGGCATAAGAAGAACAGCCTTCTCTGTCTCACTGAATATATATCTGTTGCCTACCTGCTTTCTGAGCAGTCCATCCTGTCTCACACAAATGCATTTTCTCCCACATGAGCTGTATTTTTATCATGCTGTATATGTAAATGGTTATATTGGAGCAGTTTATTCCTGTTAATGTACATCTTTTGGGAAGCTGTGCATCTGCCTCAAGATAGTTGTTGACTACTAGGATTTTGCATTCTAGAGTTAGTTTGCCATGAACTGACCTTAATAAAAAATTATTTATTTATGTAACATACATGATGTGAGGTTATGTATACTACATAAATAAGTAATATATTACATCCATATTATGTAGTCATACACACATTATTTTTATAAAGCTTTAAAAATATCATAAGTCCTGCACAAAAGGCTTAGAATTCTTCTCATGAGAATCTAGATCTGCACTCACCTGTTTGAGAGTAACGTTTTTACTGTCAACATTTTGTATACATCAAAAATGTATTAGAACCATGCTTTAAAACTATAACATCTTGGTAATAAAAACTCAATTTTTCCAATGAGAAATGTGGAAGAATTTCAGAGACAATATTCTGAAGTAGATAAATCCTTTATATTACTATAATGGATTGCCAAATTACCTGGAAAAGTCTGCTCCAGAGTCTGCATCTATGCCTATTAAAAAAAGATACTCTGAATCTTACCTGTGGGTTTTTCTAACTATTTAAATTATATTGAATAATACTATCACAAATATATTTGTTTTCCAATTTGAGATATTCCTCTACAAAAAGTTATTGTGGACTAATGATTGAGAGGTAAACAGTATCCTCTGGGCTCTGGGTTTGCCTGAGGACAATGCCTGCTTTGTGTGCAGATTCCAAATTGTTTCTGGTTTCTTAAGCATTTTCCCTTGCAGAAACCAGGTGCAAACCCTCAGCAATGTGCAAATTAATCTTGTTCACAACCACAGCTAACATGTAACAGCAGAAACATCCGCTGGCAAAAGTAGGTGTTGCAAAATAGTCTACGGTATGATTGGTGAGAAAATGAAATGGAAGAAACTAGCTCTAATAGAACAGTTATTTCTATAGTAAGAAAGGAGATGACAAATGTATTTGGGTGTATTTTTAACCTCTTGAGCTTTCTAGGAGGGTATTATTGACATAGGTGGAGTTAAACAATGTAGATGATGTTGGAGATAGTGAGAGAGAGAGAAACTATGACAAATGGCAAGCAATGACATGATGTTCTAAAAATATACTTAATGCAAAGAGCAAGAGTAAGGCAAACCATGGGCCTGCATGCAACAGGCCTGAAGGGAAGAATAGAGAATAAGAGAATGCTTAGCTTGAAGATCATGTCTCATAAGAGATAGCTATGAATCATGAATAATTTATAACCAGCATTGCCATTTGAAGTGTAACAGATCAAGTTTAGGATGTAAAAAAATTCTTTAAAGACTACAGATACCATCTTGAAGTTTCAGTTACCAGCTTCACAGGAATAAAGGGAGAGCTTCTAGGTGTATCTAATCACCCTAGTCCAAATCCTACAAGGTATTTAAGTGACTTGCCCTTTTCAAGAGGAGACCTTTGAAGAACTATTTATTTCTCAAACAGACATATTCAGGATGATGTTCACAGCTACTACAAAACAGGTTCCCCTGGGAGTGTCCATTCCATGTCACAGTGTGAATACCATCACATTGTATGTTTTCAGGCCAAGAAGTGCAACCTCTTAATCTTTTCTTAAAAGTGAGGTTATAACACTTTGAATCCCGTGGGTTGTGCCTTTTTAAGGCTTTCCTCTTTTAACATTTGAAAATGTTATGTCCTGGAAAGCTTTTAAAAATGATCTGGGAATTCTGAATCTAAAACATTGTGTGGCATAAAGAGAAGGATGCATTTGGAGTCCCACAGGACTATGGTGAGGGAAGTGTGAAATAAGCTTTACCCTACTGGCTGGAATGTACTATACATATTGGTGATGTGATATGATGTCACTGGAAGCTAGATCTCTGTAAGGTCTCCTACATTGTTTTTTAGAAGTTCAGCTGCTGTGTTTGTAGCCCACCCAGAGAGAGCTCAAGCTGCTAGGTGCCAGAAAAGGTTAATATACGCAAAAGAGTTATCTAATACTTTTTGCATTTATCTTCCTGTGGAGGTTGCTATCATGAAAGAATGAAGAGTTATGATGGTAGGTTGGATGCAGAAATGATGCATATCATTCATATCTTGCAGGCGTAGCTTGGTAGAGAGATTCCCTATGAGGCCAAGTCAGTCATGATGTTACCTCAGGTGCCATAAGAGAGAAGGATAGTCTAAACTCAAGAGAAAAAGCAATAAAATTGCAAGCAATAACTTCTTACACCAAACAAAACAATATTTGTTTTGAAGGGGCTCATGAGTTTCCTGAAAGGGATGTGGGTGCCAGTTTCCTTCAGGAAACCAGCATTCCCACCGGGCAACCTCAGTGCTGCTCCTCCATGGCGCAGGCCTCCATTGTGGTTCAGCTCTGCTGGCCCCCTTCCCTGCAAGCACTTTGCCATTCATATGCACATACAGCAGTGGGGAGACAAAGAGGAGCCGGAGCCAAGAGAACATTCAAAATAGTTCAGCAGAGGGAGGAAGAGAAGTCTGAGGTTTGGGGGTTTTGTCATGACTTTTAGTTTTTACTGTGCAAACAACAGCAGTGTTCTCATGTTCCCAGCCAGATCCCAACAGTTCCTAGACAGCTAAATTTTAAACATTTTATTATTTCTAGAAGTAGAATAAGTTCAAAAGAAGATGACTGATGGTAGTTTTTGAAAAATATATGTTTTATTGATGTTGTTTTCTCCCTATTTCTTGATTCTAACAACTCTATGTGAACTCTTTTCTAAGTAAAGTGAATGTTTGAAAGTATGAACACAGGTGTAAAAAAAGTTCTCCAACGATTTATTTTTCTATTGTACTTTAAGTTATGTGCATGGGTAGTACCTGTGGCACTGCATTCAGATATTGACAATATTCAGGTATATTGGCAATCATTTATCTTTGATTTTAACTAGTACAAGAGGAATAAAGCTCCAGCATTTTACTAGCCTAGTCTGAAGTGTAGGCTGTATATATGAAGAACTTCAGCTTGAGCTGAGTTTTCAGAGGTGTTAGAGTCAAATATTACTTTAAGAAGTAATTCTCAAGTCTTCTAGAGAATCTTCATATGAAAGTTCAGTATGTATTGCAAATTACTGTCTCATTAATTCCACTCACCAAATCCAAACTGTTTATTTGAGCTGTGTGTAAAATAATTGCCATTCGTCAACCTCCAATATTAGGCTGAACACTTCTCAGATTGTTTCAGTTGTTTCCTGATTTCAGTTTAATTCCCAATATCCTCATTGGGTTATTCTGGCTTGTAGCACTTGATTCCCATCTGGAGGTTGGAATTACAATGGTTTGTGAAATGTAATTACAAACAAAACAAATAATGAATAGCCCTTTTTCCTAAGCCTCAAAATCGGTACTATTTGAGCTTTTGTTACAGTTTAGAGAAATATATTGCTTTTTATCCTGCTCCTCTAAGAGAAATCAAGGTTATATTATCCCAGGCCCTCCTTTTTTATAATTCTGAAATATTAATCAATTATAAGTATTGAGACAGAAGTTTCAAAGTGTCAGAGGGATTTTAGGTAATGTCATAAAATGCTGCCCTACTGCTTTCCACAACATCAGGCATTCCATACGCTCTTCCTCTCAGGAAAGGTTAAGGCATGAATTTGCTTCTTGTTAGACTCCAGAGAAATAACTTGGAGAACACCTGTGAGGAATGCTTCAGCTGTTGAAAAACTTTAAATTGGCATTTACATGTTCATTAGATAGAAAGGAACTCTGCCATGAGATGTAAATCTGTAAGAAATCAGTCCTTCTGCTCAGAGGACTATTCATTTTTCTTACTGAATTCTTCCTAGAGAAAATCTCTTTATCACGTCAGAAAAACTAACCCATTTTAAAACTATTAAGAATGTAGCACTATGAATGAGGTGAGCCAGAGATAAAGAGGTAAGAGGCAGAGACTTTTTCCTCCCAACTCATCAGCACAGCATTATATTTAGGGAGTATGGTTAATTGTAAAGCTATGTAATGAAGAAGAGGTGGGCACCAAGGCTGGTGAATTCAGCAGGGGAATATCTGCTTGGTTGTTGCTTTTATATTGACTTGTTTCAGAACATAACCTGAGCTGTGTGGCAACTATTGCAAGTGTAAAATGATTCATCCTTCTGCTCAGACCTGGCACTACCACATCCAATGACGTGCCTGCTGGGTTATCCTAGATCAGCTGGCTGGCTGGAAGTTCAACATCATCAGTCTTAGTCATTATAAAGCCCTGAAATAATGCTATCATGATCGACAGGACTATATTCCAACACAAATTGGAACTGTCGTACCCTTCCTCTGTGGGGCACTGGTGGGATTTGCTCTTAGCACATAAAAGGAACCAGTTCATGAGTTCAGAGAAACACTGTGTTTCCGTATTCCAGTATTCAGACGGCTGATCTTTTCCTCTTTTCTTCTCAGACTGATAGAACCATAATGGATTTTTAATATTTACATTATTCATTAGTAATAAATTCTCCCAGTGAATTTCTTTGCTTTTCTCGTCAATAGAGACATAGTGACTCTCTCAGAACTGAAGGATATCAGGGATTTTGTCTACCTATACTTGAAAGTCTACTTCTTTTTTTCTGCAGTATTGCTAAATCTAGTCATACAGGTTTTGACAAATGTTATTTTAAATAATAATAATAGGAAAAAGAAAATTAATAAATTAATTTATTTTCTTTATATTCAATAATCCTCTTTCTTTTCCCAGGATGACAGCAAGTAGAGTTATTCAAGAACTCTTACTTCTTAGCTCAAATCCTTAGCACTAGAGCAAATGTAGCTGGAGTGACAGTATGCTGTCACAAATTGCCCTGGTTATTGCTATTGCACTTGTACAACCAAAGTTAAGATATGCAGTTCCAAGACATTACTGTTTCACTTCATGATTTTGCAATTTGAACGATCTAATAGCTGTGTTTCAGACCAGTAGATTGTTACAGTGATGTAAGAGAGGACATTTTGGTGAACTACAAGTGTGGTTGGAAGTATTCAAGCTTGTTTTATTTTGTTTTTAAGTAAGTATTATTGGATAACAGCAGAAAATAATCTAAGAAATCACCACCAGATCTTTATGGACTGTATGTTTTGTATTTTACATAAGTAGAGAAGGGATATTAAGTGAGGTCAAATACTTATTGCTGTCTGTGATTTAAATGGACAGGACGTGAACTCGTTTTAGGATTTTTGGAGGGAGGCAAGGAAAGAGGGTTTGTTTTTATTAACCTATACACTAACAGAGCAGAAGCAACCTTGTATGACTTACTTTTACCTACACTGGCTCTATTTCATCTTCAAACTCATATTCTCAAGATTAAGAGAAGAAATTGAGCTACAATTAACAGGAGCAAAGCATTTGCGATAGTCAAATTTTTTGATCATTTTCTTGATTGTTATAACTGTATAAAAAAAACCCCCAAATAACAATTTGCAGACTAGTTTCATGACTAGTTCTAGTCACTGGCATTATGACATACAAAGGGTGTTGTGGTATTTCAGGCATTAAATCCTGAAAAATATTTCAATATTCTCTTATGTAGGGCATGATACAAAAAAGTATTATTACATAATTTTTTTCCTGCAGCTCTTTAGCCTTAATTATGCAGTCTTCTTGAGAGTAGCAAAGAATTCACTTAATAGACTGTATCACTTTTTGAGATAAGTGGTGTATTTATAGCTTCTATAATGTACATCAAAATGAGGACGATTATGCTTTGTTTAAAAAGGTGATGCTATTTATAATTAAGAATTTGTTTTACTAAAAAAAATGAGGGAGTTAATGTTTGTGAAACATAAAATGGTAACGACAAATATCTGAACATTACTACTATGCTTAACATTATCATAGAATCATAGAATAGTTTGGGTTCGAAGGGACCTTTAAAAATCATCTATTCCACCTCCCTGCAATAAGCAGGGACATCTTCAACTATATCACATTGCTCAGTGCCTGGTCCAACCTGATCTTGAACGTTTCCAGGGATGGGGCATCCATCACCTCACTGGGTAACCTCTTCCAGTGACTCACCACCCCCACAGTAAAGAATTTATTCTTTATATCTAGTCTGAATCTACCTTCTTTTAGTTTAAAACATTACCTCTTGTTGTAACAGACACTGCAAAAAAGTCTGTCTCCATCTTTCTTATGAGCATCCTTTAAGTGCTGAAAGGCCACTATAAGATCTCCCCAGAGCCTTCTCTTCTCCAGGCTGAACAATCCCAACTCTCTAAGCCTGTCTTCATAGAGGAGGCGCTCCAGCCCCCTGATCGTTTTTGTGGATGTTCTCTGGACCTGCCTCAGCAGGTCCATGTCCTTCCTGTGCTGAGCACTGACACAGTACTCCAGGTGGAGTCTCACCAGAGCAGAGTAGAGGGGCAGAATCACCTCCATCAACCTCTTGGCCACACTTCTTTTGATGCACCCCAGGACACAGTTGGCTCTTTGGGCTGCCAGCACATATTGTTGGCTCATGTCCAGCTTTTCACCCACCAGTACCCCTGTGTCCTTCTCGGCAGGGCTGCTCTCAATCCCTTCATCCCCCAGCCTGTACTGATACTGGGGCTTGCCCCAACCCAGGTGCAGGACCCTGGGTCCACACGGGTCCACTTTCAAGCTTACGCTACTGTATTTCTCTGTGAGAATATGTTGGGTTTGGACAGTTTTATGGAATTGTAGATAATATGTATCTTAAAATGTAAATAGAACATTTTATAATCACAAGGTACTGCAGAGAGTTTTGGAAGTTTGCACATACTGTACAAATGTTCATTTAACACTCTAGTTTATTTGCTTTTTGTTTCTTTTGTTATATTTGATACAAAAACATTAAAAAACAAAGCTCTTTGGGAGGGTCTCTTTAAACTTAGTGGTGTTCAATTACTTTCATTCGCTTTTTACATGGGATATTTGGCTCTGCTTGAATATTATTAGCTCCCATTGATGCCTCCTGACTCAGATACTCTTGTTATGCAGACTTGTATGTCTTCCACTCCTTGTATGTCTTTCAATTATATCTATTCAAATATAGTGACAACCTCCCCCAACAAACAGCATCTTAAATAAGTAGGTTACTAAAAATGCTATGTAATGACATGAGATTGAGAAGCTAGAAATTGCACTTGCAAACTGAAGGGGTTTAACTGTGTAAGAACTGCCTTAGAGGCATGTGTTTATTATTTAGGACATATACGTCCCCCAGGCATATCCACACTTATTTCAAATGGGCTATCCCGACACTCTATGCAACATGAAGATTAAGCTGTCATAACCTTCAAACATCCTTAAAAAGTTTGTTTTTCTCCTCTGAAGAGCAGGAAAATGATAAGTAAGCTAAGACTTATTACTACAAACATTTTTGAACCCAAAAAGTGTCTAGAAGTGAAACATCAGTGACAGAGTTGATCATCAGTCCTATGCTGATCAGTTTACAGGTTATAGGGGTTATCTTTTGAGTCTACAGCCGAAATGCAGAAGTGCTCAGGAGCCCTCCAGTTTATTACAGAATTGTTTGAATTTAGTTATTTAACCAGCAGAATAAAACATATGTTTAAATCAATATTTTAAACATGCTTATTCAGTATGAAGAAAACTCTTCTAAAAATACTTAATATTCAGAATTATTTTAATTAATTTATATTATTTCTTAAAGCAAATGTTCTCTTATAGCCACAAAACTATATTTATTACAAAACCAACCTTTCCTTTAACATCTGTGCCTTTGCAGCTACCCTGCATTAGATTCAGTGGAAAATAAACTTGATCCTCAGGAATCTTTGTTTAATTATGAAGTCATGCTGGGGTTGGAAGAGGATTCAGGTCCCAACAACCCTATTCTTTGGGGACAGTCATGATTTTACTTTTCTGTGGTGACAATGTGGTTGACATTGAGTCTAGGAAAAACTGAGAGTAAAAAAGGGCTGAATTACTGTCACTTTGAGTGATTTTGAGAAAGGCTTTAACCCCATCTCAAAAGATAAAAATAATCATCAAGGAGCTTTTCAACTCTTTATATGATTAGTTAGCTTGAATGCCTAAACCTGAAGCTATAGTGATACAAACCTCAACAGAAAAGTCACATTCTTTCCATCTGTGACCATTTTAAATATATTCATCCCACAGGAATGGTGTTGGTATTGGTTTTGAAACTGCCATGAAACTGCAAAGATCTAGCGCATCACTGTGAAAGAGAGGAAAAGTTAAGGAATCTCTGTGCTTTGAATGCTTTTTTGCATTAACACCAAAGCAGTGATGGCCCTTCAGTCCTCAGTCACAGCTCGGTCACTGCTGCTGTGGCTCGGCAGGTCTCACTGCTGATCATCGAGCTCTGCCTGAGGAGTCTTACAGCAGCTAACGACATTATGGGAACCTTTCACATGGGTGCAACTACACTTGCCACATAAACTGGAAAGATCCTTTTTATTGCAGTCGTAACTGAGCATGGAGCAGGAAAACAGGCCAAAACTAGCTCTTAATTTTATCTGCTACTTGGATCTACAGGCTTTCTTGTTGGGTTTGTCATTTGTGTTAAATTCCCTGTTCCTCAGCCTATAGTGTTAAGGTGGCATGGATTTTGCTATTGCTCTGCTGTCACAAGAATAGGTCCATAGTGATTTCAAAAACATCTACAGACCAGAGGATGAACAGGGAGGTGTCTGGATAAATAAAGAAAGTGGGAAGGCAACTGTGCAGATTTTCTCAGGTCTTTTGGGATGCTGCCAAGAAGCAGCCACTAATGGGCACCCAAATACAGTTGACTTGAGCCATTCCAGGAGAGGTGTCTGTCCCTCTTGTCTGCAGCTCGTTGTCCAGTTTCTCAGGAAGCCTTCAGCTTGATCCTGTTGTTGTGTCTGCCTCACAGGGATTGTGTAAAGGGCTCTAAGGTGTTCTGATTTTGCAGTTCTGAAAAAGTGCACATACATAGGTTTTGGATGTGTGCATGACAGGGGGAACCAATGAGCCTGCTTACTGAATTAATTCATTTATGCAATTATGTGAATTCATCTATAAATGCTCATTTGCCACACAATTAACCAAGTTGGATGTGAAAATGTGGAGTATAAAACAGACATGGGACTAGGGGAATTGTACTACATCTTTACTCTTCAAAGACATGATCCTGAGAAGTAGACTAATTATTTTCAATGAATAAACTTTTCAACAGCTATAACTTTAGTAAATGTTCCTTAATTACTCCTATCTGTTCAGTCATTCATCAAACCAGAGCATCTGGATTATTTGAGAAAAGTTTGTTATTCATAGTTGATAAATGTTGTCTATTCATTGTCCTTAAAAAAAAATGCACAAGTTGTTACCTTAGGCTGGTTTTATTTCAACAGCAATAGCAAACTGTTGTAAGCTACCACCATATTAAATTTTTCCTCCTGCTCACAGAATAGTATGTAACCCTTCATAACGGTGGTATATGAAAGTTAAATAACTCAACTCCTCCTGTATTTTCTTTCAAATAATGCAATCTTGGGTACAGTAATGATAAAGAGTCGTTCATGTGAGTTAAAATAGGGTATATTTTAAATAAAACATCATTTAAAAAAGGAATAATTTATAAGGAAAAATATTCCTTGGTGCTCTCTTTCTGGACAAATGTCAAGAATATTTATATGAGGAGTAAAATCTGTAGCTATAAGATTTTTTAGGGTTGTTATCTTAAGGATATTAACGTAAAGTTGAGTATTTCTTTGAAGTAGCAATCAGAAAAATAGACCTTTCAGTCCATTGTGCTTTTCTGCTGCTTTGAAAGTTTCACTGTCCTACAGAGACAGCATTCTTTTAGCAAGTATGTTTAAGGTAATAATCTAACATAGCTTTTCAGAAAACAAGGATATTAAGATAAATATTCTCCCAGACACTAAAGACAATAAAGATACACATAAGAATTTAATAATAGGCTGGATTTTCTGACTTCAAGCTTATGTCATCCTATGCAAATTGGATACAAAGTATTTTTGGAAGGAGTTGGAAGGGACCTTAAAGGTCATCTAATTCCAACACCCTGCCATGGGCAGGGACACCTCCCACCAGAGCAGGTTGCTCCAAGCCCCATCCAGCCTGGCCTTGAACAATTCCAGGGAAGAGGCATCCTGGGCTCCTGCCAGCAGGTCAATTCATTATGATAACAGCATTAAAATAAAGTATAAAATTCTGCAAATATATCCTCTTCCACAACATAATAGCTTTCACCACATCTTCCTGATAGAACAGAAACCAGAGCCAGATCTATTTGTGTGGTTTAATAGATGCATAGCAAGATAAATATTTAATTACCAATTTATCAATACATATAACAATATGCTGTCTCTACTGCACAGCTCCGATTAGCTCTGTAAAACACAGAACAAGAAGAAAATAAAAAGGAATTTACAGATATTGTTTCACCAGTCTCATGGATCCTGTGCAGCTTGTTGAATTGCTTTTATTGATTATTCTTATAATGCCTTTGTACCCAATTAAACATTCAGAATGGATTCTGTGATTAAGCAATACACAATGTCTGGTCTAAAAATGGAACTACCCAGTCACAGAAATTAACTGGGAATACCAGAAGCTCCATCTGTCCAGAATAATTACACATTCACAAACTGTTTTGCATAGTACAGTATTTTATACATTCAAAAACATTGGAATAGTGAGTAGAATGCAGTTTGTCTAGTATTTTTTATTAAATTCATCCCTACTGACAGAAAGAATTTCCAGATATAAACTAGTCCTTTCCTCCTGGTCTGGGGTGTGATTTCATTAAAATCTCTGATTTTAGGGTTTCTATAATCTCCCTAAATAGTATGCACTGGTGCTGATTATTGTTATGGCTTAAAAACAGTGTGTTTGTTTTACCCTTTTGATCAACAATTATATTTTCTTCCAGACTAGTTCCATACTTCCAAATATTTCCATAGGTCATATTTTCTAAACCCTTATTACACTCTCCTGCATTCCCCCTGTTAATATTGTACTTAAAAGTGAACTTTTTTATTAATCAATCAGAATGCAGCATCCAGTTCACATCTTTTACATCCAGTACACTTTTCACAGAGTAGAAAAGTGAATATTTCTCCCAAGTTTAGACAAAACACTGCTAAATGCCTACTAGGAAATGTGTTTTCTTGCAATGGTATCACATTCTCTGTTCTTGTGTGTTTGCGAACTACTACAGCCCTTGGATTTTTCTTACAAAACCGCCTATATTTTATATTGGTGCATTTGATTATTTCCTTCCTTCAATCTCACTCTTTATTTAAAGTAGTTAATTACAAATTCTGAAATTTTTTCAATTTTCCTGTTTTCAAAGGGTAACATTTCCCCGATTGGTATTATCTAGTTGTGCATTATATTTTTCAAACCTTACACTTCTGTATCACTTGTTGCATTGCAGTAACGATGAGAAAAATGAAAGCTCATTGTTTTTGATAGTCAAGTCTGAGTTGAGAGAGTTCTGTAGAAAACCTTCCTTGAAATCCTAAGCAATAGACACTTTTTGTCTAATGAATCACATAGCCTTTAATAACTGAAGGCACTGTAAGTATAACATAAACTCTGAACACGTCAGAAAGCAACTGGCTTTTCTATGTAATTTCAGCATTAGGTTTGAGGTAGGATTTTGTACATCTGATGCTTTCTTTGTAAGAACTACACATAGCACTACTCTTCTCTGCTCCTGTGACCAAGCAAGCATAACCCTCGAGGACTAGAATGTGGTAGTCACTGGGAGGCATGAAGCTGGAAACAACGGTTTGTTTTGAAATGGAGTAAATACAGACATGGAAAGTTTACTCCAGTTTCAAATGCCTTAACATTACTCCCAGGCTCTTTCTATTCTGTAACTGTTCAATCTCCTACTCTCTAATTTCCCCTTCTTGTGTTCACATTTCTCTGGTTTCTGTTGTCATCTAAATTTTGGGGAAGAGTTCTTGGAAGTATAATATAGTCCTCCGTCCAGCTTCTCAGTAATCTTTCCATTGCCATCTCCACTGTACTTTTCATATGTCCTATACATATGTATATTTCACTACAACCAGTATATATCTCTCATATTCCACAGCTTATATCCCCACCGAAGCATTGGCAGTGATACTGTAATTACTTTGTACCTAAATTCTTTTGTATGCAGCACTGCAATTTGTTGCATGAAGTCTCAAGATTATTTAGACTATATGGGCATTCTAACGTTTGTATTTGTACAAATTTACTTTTGTATATTTCAAACTTGTCTACTCAGGCTGCACATAAGTTGCTGATAAATCTATAAGCTTAGAATATTTTTCTTGTCTTTTCTTTTGGGGAAACTCTGTTGAAAATGTGTGCATGTAAGAGAGTATTTGTAGATAGAGTATGGATCTGGCTGGGGAGTACTGGACTGAATGTAGTTCCTAGCATGCTAATAAGGCACTTAGGTAGGCAATCAACACTCTTCAGGCTCTGCCAGCTTTATTTATTTATTATATTTGTAGGAGATAGGCAAGACTTGTGATAATCTCTGTTTTGTTGTTGTTTTTTTTCCCCACTTTTAATTATTTAGATACTGCCCCTAGATCAAAATCAAATCTCATTTTCTTGTATATCTGGATCATAAAAATAAGAGGGGCAAGGAAAATTAAACATACATAACTGCAGCAAAAGAAATATATACACAGGACATTTTCCCAAGTTTTTATACTCAGCAGGTCTTTGAAAGCAGCTCAGCAGGGTAAGTAGCTTTCACAAGCATTTCTTCTTAGGAATCGAGTGATGACTAGAGTGACTCTTTGCTGCTTTAAAGTGCATGCTAGCTAATTATTTTTTTTAAAGCAAATTAAAAGGGCTGGTGCATGTAGTCATATTAAAACTACTGATGCAACATTATGGTAGTACACCACATGAGCATTACAAGCTTGAATGGCTATCCCTGAAAATAGAAAAGGTTTTCTTTTCATGGGAAAGTATCCTTTTGCTTTCTGTGTTTTACTAGTTGTTTCCCACCAGTGTGCACTTTCTTCACATTAGCAGAACATTAGAGAGTACTTCTGATTCACAAGTGCAAGATGTGCTGAATCAGTGGATTTGAAGCTTGTAGCATGTTAAGATTTTATTGCTTTCTTTCTCTGAACAACAAAAAAAAAAGTTTATGAGAGAATGGCTTAAGCAGAAAATGAAAGAAAAAGTGCAAATGCACTCAAATTAAGGAGAAATAGAGTTAGTTTTGAACCTGGGCAGGATGAGGCCTTAGACCACACTTAGGTACTCTGCTGCCTTTTGTGCTTTACCTGCTGCAGGGGCAGGCTGAGGTGAGATGTATTGCTGTTTATATTTTTGCTTTGAGAGCAATTCCCCTATGTGATGTGCAGTGGCAGTTATTAGCAGCTATGGCTTGCACACAGGCTGCTCTCTTGTCCTCCTTTGCACCTTTATTTTTGTTTTTCTGGGAAAATGAGAAAGGTCAAATGCTGTCTTGAATAGCTGACTAAATATCTTCCTTGGCTAAAATGGCAGAAGATGCCATAAGGCAAATGTGGCTATAGCTGGGAGGCTTCATTCCATTTTTGCCCTGCTTATAAGACTAAACATGTAATTGGTGCTTAATATGCAGTGATTCAGGAGTTGGAACTTGAATTAAATCTCAGCCTCTTTGCACTCCTCACCCTGCACACAGCAGGGTCCTCTCAACTCTAGTGCATCTCATCTCCTTTTGAATATAACAGCAATGCTGACCTTTTCAAAATAAAATGGATGGGGATATTTCTGAAGTCAGAATTAACACAGATGTCTGAGTTGAAATCAATATATTTGCCAGAACAATAAGATAAGGTAAAAATCAAAAGCAACCTAAAAGAAAAACTGCTTTTGTTTCACTATTCTTTTTGAAAGTAAGAAATCAAAGACAAGTGTTATCATACACATACAAGAATATTAATAAGCAGTTCCTCTTTACATCCTTTCTTATATTCACTGCTTTTCTTTCCACTGAGAAATAAAACAATATATATAGATCTAGACGGACATATTTTTCTGCTTAGTTAGTAGGGTTAAAATTGCTTTTTTTATTAAGCACTGAGTACTTCCGCATTTATCATTCTAAATTCCATTACTTGTTTCCAAGGAGATAGAAATACGCAGGAAAATCATATGAGACTCTGATTTGTAAGGCTGTTCTCTTTAATGAGAGTGGAATGTGCCCTGTTTTAAGGAACAAAATAAACTTGGAGCTGCTGTAGTAAGAAGATGGGACTTTGAATTTAATTTCTGTGCAGGTGTTTCTGTTTCTAGAAGCTGGAAGGGGATTGTAAAATATTTGATTCAGTATCAGGTAATCATTTAGCGGCTCAGCTGTGCTGCTTTCTGCACTGAAGCAGGATAGGAAATTCCCTGTAGTAGTGCCTTTCTCCTGACAGCTCTGACAGTATTTCTTGGAGGACAAGAATGGACAGTAGAAAACAACTTCTTTTACTTCCTGTGAGTTCTTCTTCAGAAATACTAAAGCCTGGATGGTTCTATAGGTCTTTAAAAGTCTGTAATTGTTCAGTGAAGTACCAATGCTAAGTTTTAAGCAGAGATATCTTTCTTCTTTTTTTCCCGTTAATAATATCCTAAATGAATCTGAAGATAAATAGATCAGTTGTCTTACCCGAAGTAGTCTTCACCACCTCAGTTGTATTCCTTAATCCTGTAAAGGAGAACTGGTAAAGCCTCCAGGACCTCGTGTCCCCCACTTCCACTGAGCTGCGCTTCCACTGGTAAATGATCTCTTCTCTTGGGTAGCCATCTTATTGCAATGGAAAATACAGAATGCTTTGTTTCATAGTGATTGCTAGGATTTTAGTGTACTTTGGGGAGTAAAAATGCTATTTTCTATTTCTAGAAGAAACTGGCGAAGCATATTGCAAGTAAATTATAGATATGATTTTCTCAAGTTCGTAGTGTCTTTTACTTAATGTCACATTTTATTTTATTTATTATAAATTAAAATAGCACTTGAGATAAATTTTTCAAAAATTAGTTTTCCACTTTTGAGGACCCAATAGGAATGCAATTTTGCCCATCCTTCAGCTATGCCCAAAAAAGTCCATAGCTGGACTGGAAATTCACACCCTGAGCTGGCTTTGGAATGTCAAACCCTTGATTCCAGCTATTGCAATAGTAAAACATGCATGCACAGAAAGTATCAGGCCATGACACTTGATCTAGAAAGTTAAAATTTCTACTGCTATACTAAGATATAAGTGTAGGTCCCAGAAGTTACATAGCATTCCTCAGTTATATTTGTAACCATATACGGTGTACCTGAAAATAAGGTCAAAATAAAACTGAGGTATAAGGTCAAAATAAAACTGAGAACCATTGGACTATGGTTCTACTTAACAACATAAACCTTGCTGACTCTAACTATGTAAATATAAATTTATAATAATTGGTTTAATGAAGGACAGAAAAGGGTATTTCCAAGCATGTTACTTACAGCTTGAAAATTCCAGGGGGCAGGAATGGGCATCCATTGGGAAGTTGTGTAACTGTAGCTGACACTCAGCATCAATTGTCAGCCTGAGGAGAAAGAGATCAAGATGTACAGAAAGTACCTGAGAAGTTTGTGCTGGAAGCTATATCATGGCAAGTAAAACAAGATTCTTAATAATTTGGAACCTGGCTATGAAATATGCAAATATATAATAAATATATATAGAAGGCAAAAGTAAACTATTGACATGTATGTATTAATTTAGATATTCCAAGCATAGGAAGACATCATGGTTACTGATAAGCAATGTTTCTTTTTTGGTTGCATAGGCCATGATCATCTACTTTCTGGGCTGTGTAATAGAATAAGGTGTTAAAGTTCTGTTGCTGTGCATCTGAAATGGCATCATTGCTCATGACTGGCAAATCCATCAGTAGTTATACAGGTCATCTCATGAACAGTGACAAATCTCTGTGTCACAGCATGCCATAATGCACTAGGGAAATGTATTTTACGTGACAAAAATGCTATTTCAGAAATGATGGATGGGAGTCCAAATTTAGACATTTACATCCAAGACAGTCATCTAGACTTCCTTCATAGCTAGTGGAAAGGTGCTCTGAGGATATACTTAATTTCATTCCAAAATAAGGCATTTAAATTAAGTCAGAAGAAAAATGTACTAAAAGGTGTTTCTCTCCTCAGAATATCAAGAAATTCTCCATGATAACTCAGGTGGTATAGGTGCTATAGATCAGGCAGAGACATATACTTTTAGAAATCCAAAATTAGATGAGATGTATTCCCTGATGTGCCTGCTAAAAACTCTACCATTTTTCATTCAGTCCCTTAATTGTTGCGAGTCTATATATAGCCCTGGTCCATCACCAGCAAGGTACTTGGCCTTTGGAAAGGAAGGAGGAGGTGGGGTGAGAGAGGGAAAAAGGAAAAGGAGGAAATAAAAAAGAGCTGAGTGATGTTTATTTGTTAGGAAAACTGTAGGTTTTGCTGTTTCCTGTGTGTCCAAATGTGAGCTGGGTTTGTCTCCTGACTCCTGCATGTAGGTGCTGTGTACAAATGACTCTGTGAGACTCACACTGTAGCATGTGGGAGGATGCTGTGACCACTACCCACCAAGGAAACTTTTCTGCATTAGGGGTTTAGGAAAAAATGTAACTTCCTTTGAAACTAAGTGAAGTTTGTGACACAGAAAGAGAGCTGAGTGTGTACTAATATTATTGCCCTTTTTTCTCATTTCCATCATTTTTAGTTTCATTTCAAAATAATCATAATATGGATCCAAAAAAAATCATTAAGTTCTTTCTTTGATATTTCCTTTGGTGTATATATTTAACACTGTTTTAATTTGGGATAGGCTCAGATTTACTGTTTTTAAAAATTTTTTTCTCTGTGGAATTGAGTAGATTTCATTCCCTAGCACAATCCAGGCTTTGAATATCTCCAAGCATGGAGTTTTCTGGGCAACTTGTTCCACTGTTTGACCGTTGTCACAGTAAAAAAGCTTTTTTTCTTATGTTTAAAGGCAATTGCCCATTCTTCAGTTTGTATCCATACTTCCTGTCCTATAATTGGATAGCACTAAGAAGATTGTCTTCTTCATGCCTCTCCTGCCTTCTTCACCCACATACAAATTACACATTGATTAGATCTCCCTGAGCCTTCTCGTCTCTGGGCTGAACAGTCCCAGCTCCCTCAGCCTCTCCCTGCCCATCAGATGCTTCCAGCCCTTCAGCATCTTAGTGGGCTTTCACTGTGCTCCAGTAATCTCATAACCCTCTTGTACTGGGAAGCCTAGCACTGGACCCATCACTCAGCACTGTACACCTCACTAGCACTGGGCAGAGGAGAGCTTCCATCTCTAGTACATTTTTTTTCACATTTGAGTTTTGTCAAGATCTTTATGTTGATCTATGAAGATCCTGCTAATTTTACTTGATTTCCTGCTGGTCTGGAAGGACTGTTCATGAGTGTGGGAAGATGTGGCTGAGAGAATCAGCCAGCTCTTACAGAACCCTCTTCTCTTCAGGACAGAATCCCAAATCTGTGATGATACTATCACAGTTCACCTCTGGATTAATCCAGGTTGAATCCTTGCTGTGTATGACTCACTGGAACAACTAAGTATGCATTAAAAACAGACAATCATTTCTAAGCTCTATCAGAATTATCTTTCTAATAAGAGAGACTGAGGGGTTTGAAGAGAAAGGTAATGAAATCCAAAGAGAAAGTAATTTGGCTAAGTCCAAATTTTACATTTCAAAAGTAGACCTAGGATCTTCTTTATCAGACTGACTTTGATTTGCACTGGATTTCAACTCCAATCATTCTCTTATCTCTTCTGGCAATACACCGTGTAATGAATGTAAAATAACTGTGAAATAAAACTCCTTTTTGTAATTCAGACAGTTGCAACATTAAAAGGTTGTCTTAACCAAACCTTCAAATCTATTCATTAAAATTATAATGGGTGTACTTTTCTTCAAAACTTTGTTTTTGGCACCCAATAAAACAAAAGCAGAAAAAATGCTTAGAAAGCCTAAAACTTAGATGGTATTATGTCTAATATCTTTGATTATGTACTCTCATTTTAAATTATATATTCTCTTGAACAAATGCTGTCTTTATCTGCATTTTACATAGAACTAAGTATTATATCACATGTAAGACAAAACACAGAAAACATGCACTTAGATTTTTCACATTTATGAAGTATCATATGGTCATTTGAAATAAGACATTTGAGTTGTTACACATTGTGTATGTTACACTATAGGCATATGCGTAACTTAATTATTGACAAGGTAGTTTTTCAATTATTTGAAAGGTCTCAAAAGAAAAGCTATGCATGTGACTGAAAAATCTGGAGATGAGCATATCAAGTTCAGATTCATGAAAATTTTAGTGAAAGAGGGCTTGTCTGGTTTTGGATTAAACCTTATATGCCAGGGAAAAGCAATATGGACCAAACCAGTAGCAAACAATAAAACATACTTGAAAATCTGAATAAATTACTATAACAATGCTTATATTGATTCTAGTATAGGAATGTGACTATTGTGGAGCGAGACAGTACAATCTATAGGAAGACATAAAACTCTATACTATGACAATATACCAACATAAAATGCCTGCAAGTGGTATCTTCTAAATATTACCCTTTTTCATCAGTAAATAGGAACAAAACAATGTTTTTTTCCTTCAGGATAATGTCAAATGACCTGAATTCATAGGACTTTTCTCTTTGGCTTTTCACAGATAAACTGAAATCAAAGTCGGGTATAAATACCTCAGTGTGTACAACACTCTGCCGTCATTCCAGATCCTGAGCATCCTATTAGGTGTTGTTATCCAATGCGCATCAGCTTTTTTGGAATTTCGGAAAAATGTATCTGGTATCCAGATCTTCCCAACCATGTTGCTGTTTAATCTGAGCACTTTTATAGTGCTGTTGAACTTCAGACGTCTGTCATACCACGTTTGGGCGAAAAATATATCAATTGTATATTCCTGTTGTGTCAACCAGAAATACCGATGAAAACATAGCACTCAGCATTTCACATAACTCTTGATATACTTTCCTTAATTTCATATTAAAAAAATGTCAACTACAGAAGATGGTACTAGAACTGATAAAAAACAAGCCTTTGTCAATTTTTGAGGTCATGGTTTATCAAAATTTATTGTTTAAAAACAAATTTTTTTCTGTTATTTTCCCACTGACAGGTGAAACTGTCATGGAGTTGAGTCATATATGCATCTTTCTACTTCCCCACACCTCAACCTATGCCTGATCAGGTTAGAGAACAATTACATATTCCCTTTGACCTAGGTCGGAAAAAAAATGAGATAACTTGGCTGCTTTAATTGCCTCTGCCCCTCAGTTAATGTCAGAATTGGTGAAGTCTGACTTTTCCTGGCACCGTTGGGCAGCCAGAAGATGCAAAGGCAATAATAGAATAGGAAAGAGCAATTTGAGATCTCTTTCTATGCATGAAAACTACAAGATGAAGTAGACATTGTGCTAGGGCTAGATAACTTCCCCTCCCATATACAGAGATATAATTATAATTTTCTGTAGGAACTTTGGAAAGAGGATCTAGGCTCTTTTCTTTTTATCTTTTAGTGGCAAGAGTGGTAGTATCACTGCTGAATGGTTTTCCTTATCTTGTGGTAATCTGGACGCTAAGTTTTACGGAAGCTAAACTGTCACAAAGCACTTTAGAGCACATAAAAGTGTGAGGCTATGTTAAAACTATTATTATTATTACATTTTACAGCATGGAGCTCAGTGTCCCCTTTCTCTTCATAGCTCATATAGTCCTCACATCCATAATAATAATAATAATAGTAATAATAACAATAATGAGATTTTAAAAATAATATAGACATAGCACAACATTAAAGTAATGGAAGCTTTGTAATGTAATAAAGGATGGAGGCTTTGTAACAAAGTGAACATTGAAGGAAAACTGGCAATCATTTACCTACCATGTTAATAGCATTCACGGGCCCAATGCTATTTACGTACATGTCAGTGTGAATTACTGTTGGTTTAACTGTAAAAGAAACAAGAAGAATCAGTAACATGAGTGAAGGTCAGAATCAACTACATGAAAGTCAAACAGAAGCAAAAGATTATTATAGTACCTCTCTTGTATGGCAAGAAATGCCTTACATTTAAATGTGTATAAACAATAAATACAATTTTGCAGCAATGTCTCCAGTTTGAGACACTTCGAAACAAGTTCTTATATTGTTTATTCTATCAGAACAAATTCATGTATGCTATGAGAATACTGAAACCAGTGTTGTTACCTTACAGTGGGTCATATCTGATGGAAAGTATGTACCTTTTATGCCAGGTCACAGCAACATATCTGACAAAACACTATCGACAAAAGCAAATTTATTCTTATGATGCCTCGCATCACTTATTTTACATTATAATGCCTGCAGAGGTGTCTGTAGGTAACTAACAATTTCACGAGCCCAAAGCAAAAATAATACTCAAAGCTCTAAAATAGGAATGAAAAACAGTTGTTAAATTAATTTTGAAATTATTTTATTGTAACTTTATTATTCTTACACACCTTGACTTAAACTTGATTGTTTTTTCCCAGATGCTTTTATGAATGCTTAAATCTTTTCTGTTCTCTAAAGTCTTGGATTGTGAGAATAAGACAAATTCCTCAGCTAATTTACACCATATGCATACATTGAAGCTTAAATACTCATGTTATCCCTCACTGTGAAAAATTCTGTAGTTTATAAGCCTCTATAAACATGTAAGAAACAACTTCCTTCATGAACCTTTCTGCTCTCTGCTTTCTTCTGCCTGCCTCATCCATGAATTCTCTTTGCACTTTTCTGTAATCTTATTACTGTTGTATCCTCTTCTCCAGAGATACTGTCTGCCTCTTCTGTGCACACGTGAGGCCGCCTCAAACTGACTTGCAGCAATTCAGAGAGATTTATCTCTTTGAGATCCCTCAGTAATCAGTGGAGGGGAAGATTCCTGCAAAAGGTGATTCAGTCAAATAAGAATCCATTATAAGTCCAAGCTTGGATCTATATATTTCTGTTGGCTGTGGTGGAAAATTAGGGAGGTTAGTCTTACTTGACTGCAGTTGTCTTCTGTGAAACTCGATTCCTCTGTGCCCCATTCCCCAGACACTTCTTGCCCTGTTCTCCTAGAGGCTCTCTTTACATCCATCACATCATGCAAGGATCAGGCTGCCTTATCCTCATTTTGGCCTCCCTTTCCAATATATTATTTGTGATTCTCTAGCACCCTCACTTAGATATACAAAGACAAAAACTGGCTTTTCATTCCCCATAAGTTAAATTCTGAACTACCTATGCAGATGCATCAGTATAAACAGCCCGATTCAGCAAATCACAACAGTCTAATCAGATGTCTCAGGGTAGATTTAGCAATCTTAATTTATGTCAGCTTCCAAAATCATGACTACTTTTCATGCCACTGATGTTTTACTACATGGTGTTTTGTTTTCATAACTACTTTGAATGGATTATGCTTCTTTTGTAGCATAATATGGTATGAAAATTCTCTCTCACCGCATAATCAAAAGTGGTCTAAAAAGAAAACCAACACACCTCCTATGTCAGGTCTCAGCTTGTTGTCATATCCTTCCAGCAAGCCATTTAAAATAAGGGTAACATCACTCTCATGGACTTTGGGAGTCAAAACCCAAGTCTTATTTGAAGTGTAATCTTCATAATCATCATCTCCCTTTTGGGTGGAACTGTTAAAGAGATAAAAATGAAGAAACGGAAAGCCTTGAAAAAGATGAATCTGTAGGCAACCTCTTTGGAGACAAAACACACATAATTCGGGTTTTAATAGTACTGTACAAAACATTGAAAAATTGTCTGCTTTTGAAAGGAGACTCACAGTAGAAATGTCACATAACAGTTGAGGTTACAGTTCACTTTAGCAACATTTCCTTTTTGTACAGTTGAGATCATATTCTGTCTATTTGAAGGAACATCAATGCTCATCACATTTGGCATGCCTGTTTTTTCTCTTACTGTCTCAGGTGGGACCTGTTATGAAACAAATCTAATTGTCACTTAGCTTATGCAACTCTCCACCAAAATATCACTTAGTATGTACACAGTGTTGTTGCATTACTTCTCTTTGAGAGAACAATTTGATGCAACACATTACTGACAAGACCAATAATTAGATTCATTCAAACAAACTGTCACACAGCTTTTCTCCACTCTGATGAACTTGAGCTTATTGCGCATTTGGAAAGTTCAACACAAATTTTTGCCAATTATTTTCATTTTCACTTTTGCTAACACGATCCCAGAGAGAATAAAAAGTCTGTCTACCATTTCTTTCTGCTACTGAGCAATGTGACAGCAGATCCAGAAAATTTAACCTGCTTAGCACAATAAAAGGGGCAAGGTAGGAATCAGAAACGCGTAGACTAGCCATAATGGATGTTTTATTTTCTTAAAATCTGTGCCTCCAGTTCTAGAGAACACATAAAACACTTCAGAATATGACATCATCAGATATTTTCATTTCAGAATGTCAGTGGTAATCAGCTGAATGGTGCTAGGTGATTGTGAGCTTTTTGCATAATACGCTGGTGCCCTTCTTTCCTGACCTGCTTCTGTGACAAAGTTTGAACACTGCTGGATGTGAAAAATCTTAATGATACTAGAAATGTCTTAAGCCTTGGGTGGAATTTGGATATGAATGGGTCAAAATCAGAAAATGTAATTATTTTCCTGTTTCAGACAGGATCTCTACAGAAGTGGGAAAGAGCACAGAGAAGTAGATTCTCACAGGGGCTGGAACTCATGCTTGGCACACACGATTGAAAGCAGACACAGTTGACCATGGTCATGGGTGCAATAGTGAAAGAAAGATGAGTGTCGGAGAGCCATTCTGTTAACACAGATCTTTGCCTTGCTGAAGAAGTCTTGCCCACTCTTTCCTACAGTGCTACCCTGCTGCATCCTGCTCTTAACTGCCTAGAGGGGATGGCCTGAAGGCTTTCCTGTGCTGGGCATTTGGGAGCTATAAGCCAACTGCATAAATACAACTTAACTCTGAAAGAGGCTTTAGCTTCTTTTTTCCGTGTGGGCACACCTAAAAGGAGAGAGTCACAGCACATCTATGCCTCTCTGTTTAAGACTCTGCTTCCTAGGAGGTACTGAAGTTACAGGAACAGTTGAAGCAGCCTGAGACTGCACATAGTGTTGTATCAGCTAGGAATGCATAGCGTGGACAAGAGAGCCAGCCTGCATTACATTGAATTCAGTTTGGAAGCTGCTGGTGAAGTTTGGTTAATCTATGCCTTTATTATATGTACTAAGTACCAATGACTACAGCCTCCAGGCACCACCCAACCCACCCTGCTTCAGCTTCTGAGCTCCAGAATAGGCAACCCACCTCTGACTACATACACCTGAACCTGTAGTGTTTTACTGGCAATCAGAAGCAGAATTTTAATTGGCAATGTGCTACATAGTGTTCTCTGGTACTGACAAAGAGGCCAGGATAATTAAATTGGTGGGAGAAATGTGTTTATTCAGCTCTCTCGAATTCAGAGATCTAATTGTAATTCAAAGGAATGTAACTGAAGCAAGGTTCTCCCTCCTGGAGGAAAGAAAACCCTTCTGAATAAAGTGCTAACAGAAGGCACTAGATTATATATTTTCAGTCTGTGCAAACTGGACAAAAAAAAACTAACTACATGTATAAAAAACTGTACTCCTGTTTTATAACCCATTAAGTGTCCATTCTCTGAAAAAAATGCTTTTTCCTCAATTGAAAAGAAAAGTAAATCAAATGCATTCTTTCACAAAGGCAATGTTTTCCTGACTATTAATGTGATGAGAAAGATTCAGAAGTCAAGCAGCTTGTTAGTAGAGTCTGGTGTGGGGACTGAAGGATTAGGAGAAGAAAACGTAGGTTTGCCTAGGACTTGTCTCAAACAACCTCATTGAACAGCAGCCCACAGTCACTAAAACTTCCATTTCTTCTTGGTAATAATTTGTAAGAAAAAAATAGCTGTTTGTTTGCTCCTCTGCCATTTCAAGCCTTTTTGGCACTCCAAGCCTCAAAAATCAGCAAATGCCTTATGAGATTACTGTAAGAGAGAGGAAAGGCAACAGAACCAATGTAACTAGGGGAGAAAGCAAATGAATCCCAGCTTTTATCTGAATTCCAAGTGGATCATAAGGTAGCATGGGTATCTGATTATCTGCATGTCTGTCTGTGTAAAACTGCAATATACCAGCCAGAGCAATCAGGTGCATCTCTATCCAGACGAGCAGGGCTTTAGCTGTGCAGTGCCATTAGTACTAATGAAAGTTATATTGACAAAGCCCTTTTCATCTTCTTAAGGCTTTCAGATCAGTTCTTTTGATTATATGTCCTAAATTTTGCAAGTGCTTTTACTATCCAGAACAAAGGTAATAAAACTCAGAATATACCCAAATGCATATTGAAAAACGTTTTTATTTTTGTCACTGCTAGAAGTTTTCAAATCTAGTAATATAGGTATGCAAAGAAATGCATATGTACGTATTTGCAAATTACAGTGTAATGTTTTGAAAGTTCACGTTTCAGACACCGATATAAAATTTATTGTTTGAGATAATCCCGCTGTGGACATTAATGTCACTCCAAAATGTGTGGAAGACTGCTCTACGTAGATCAAGCTTCCCTATTTGGAAAAGAGATGCCTTAAGAAGGTCAGAACCCAAATTTGAAACTCCAAGTTTTAGAATAATTGAAGTTGGAAGGTGCTTTTGGAGGTCATCTCATCCAATCCTGTAGGACAAGGCCTCAAGGGTAAGACTCCAAGTACTGTCCGATTGATAGACAGGGATGTGCTGGAACTTGTAGGCCATAAACCCTAGACTGACAGAATGTAGATTGCTGAGTCATATGGAGATGGGATGTTGAGGTGAGGAGCAGATAGTGCCGAGCAATGCCCTATGGGGAGGTGCCAAATTGTTGCTGTGAAGGTTTGACTGTTGCTTGTAGAAACTTGCTTACAGTATCTTTCCGTTTGAAGCATGCATTGGTTATCACTAACCAATCGGGGGTTGCCGTTAAGCAGTGTTTAGTTAAGAGAACCAATCTGTTTGAAGCACACAGCGAATGGAAACATATGTAAACGAGTGATTGAACACAATAAGTTGACATTTTGCTTGCATCAAGCTGTGTCCCGTCTCTCAATCGCGGCACAATCTATGTTCAGTTTTCCAATTAAACCTGCTTGAGGTAGCTCTGATTGTAATTACCTACATATATATATATATGTATGTATGTAAAAAACCGTAAGTGTGCCTAAAATTCAGGGGAACTCTTTATGCATGTCAGATTACTTGAAATGCATATTCACAAAGCAGATAGAGGGCAGATATCACTACATGCTAATAGGCATTTATTTAGATCAGAAAGTGTATTTATTTGGACTAGAAGAATATATGTGGGGAGATGACAAGATGGAGTCTTTTTTATTTTATTTTTTTGATAAAATATGCAAAGATCTAAGACAACTGGTGTCTTGCTCTACAATTCCATACAAACCTCATTTTGCCAATGAGGCTTTTACCATGTCAGGGGCTAAAAAAACTCATGTTTCTTGTCTTCCTCATTGTAAAAAATACACATACTAATCCTAATTCTACATTAAAGAAGTTGTTACTTGATTTATAACATTTATGTATCTCTTTCAAGTGCTCATTGGTGAGGTGTAACAATACAAACTGATATTATACCAACTAAATGCTCAGGACTGGATTCTCCATATCTTTGCTAGTGCACAGCCTAATTTTTTTGCAATATCATCTGGACAACATTTAATCCTTCATGGAGCAAGTTTGGGTACCTCTGTGCCTACTGCAGGTAGAATTGTGTTCACCAACCAAGGCATAAAGGCATAATTAAAAGATGGCTCTGTTTCCTTGGCATAGTCTCTTCTAAAGACTTCTTAGCAGTAAAGACATTATTTCTATACTGGAAATATGTTGAAATAGTAGAAGCTTAGTTCAATCAGTCCCAGAGGATATCTCTGCTGAGAAATCACTGATGTGTTAGGAAAATGATTTTTTTTCCATATTCTTTTCTGAACTTTGTCCAGAAGATATAGAAAGACCCATTAGTCAGAGGTGTTTTTTTTAATGTGCTGATAAACTATTCTCTTAGCAGTCTAGAACCATGGAAGTCCACATAGTAATTTGGGAATCCATTCCTCTTTCTAATAGATTCAGTGTGCTTTCTTTTATTTTTTTTCTTTCATTTCCATGGAAGTAAGATTAATACCTTCATAAAAATAATCATTGTTTTAGTAAAATTTAACAAATAACTATATTAATGGTCTTTAGCTGTCTTACATTATTATCCTTTCAAGCCCTTTGTCTTAAATTCTTTAGTTTGAAATTTAAAATGAAAGGTGAATTACCTATTTTGAAACTTCTAGGTTGTAGCTAATTGTTAACATAAAGTCAGCATTATAACTTTTGATCATCTCTGCTGTTCCATGACATCTCTGTATCAGAGACACACTAATGAAATAATTTCCAGAAGAATCATATGTAGCATTTCTTGGAAAGACACAACCATACGTTGTCAAAGATACACTATGCATTATTTCAAATTACAGACAGGAGCAATAATTTGTCGGTCTGAACTGAGGGACACACTGGGCATGTCTCATTTCATTAGTGAACAATAACTCACAAATAAGGTAATTTGAAATAAGATAAATATTTCCTAATTCACGGGAACTTGCTTTTCACAACTTGCTACAAATAGTAGAAGGGAAATGATACTCTTCTCTGATGCGAAAACCTACCATGACTCAATCTTTCAGTGTTCAGATGTGAGGTCATGTATTTAGCTGGTCAAAATCCCTATCAGTGACTTTAAATAAGATATGCCAATTTGTCCCTGCTGTGCCTCTGTCCTTTATCTTTTCTGAATATAGAAAATGAATTTTAACTATTTCCCAGTGTTCTATTAAGAAACTTCACACCGGAGTCAATTATCCCTGATGAAATCTGCCTGCTATTGCATTGCTGTTTACAAGCAAAATCAGAGTAGCCACAAAGTGCCTAGAGCAAAAGACCTGTAGCAGCACTGAATAGCCAACAACTAATTAGTTTAATGAAAAACTTACATTTATTTGTCAAAAAAAATCTGACCAATTTAATCTTTTATACCAAGTAAGCTGGAGAAGCTGCAGAGCTTACAGCAAAGATTTAATAAACTACTCATGCATATGCAGTGAGACTTTCACTTAAAGCACTAATGTTTCATACCTCTCAGAGAAGGACTGAAACAAGGCTTGCTATTTTACCTACCAGCACTGTTTAACTTAATGAATAGTCAAGCTAAATTCATTCTGTGATGTGCATAAAAAATTTCCCTAATCTATAGATCATACATTATTCATTATGATAATATGATCACGGTGAGGGAAGGACATATTCCTTGTTCCCATTGCAGATACAGAGATGCTGTATGCAGATGTGACATATGAGTATGTAGAGAGTAGTGTATTTGCAGGAGATTATAGTGTCTGTGGAAGTCAAACTGTATCTATATTCTCTCTTATTGACTGCCAATTATATTTTAAAGAAAGCTATCTCAATTGAAAGAGAAAATGTTTTCACAAAGCTGTATGCTGAGCTCTCTCTCCCTGTTTATGTTTCTGTTCTGACCATTTGTATTATTTAAATCCTAAAGCTGTGCCCAGGACCATGGTCTTATCTGTACCGTAAAAAAAGTCCCCATTTTCTCTTACTACTAAATATTCGTCACAATACCAAACCTTCCCTTTTCTCAGGATTGCAAATCATGTAATGTGAAAATTAATCTCCTCCCGAGTCAATTCCCACATCAGAGATGGAAACGCAGAATAATGCTTTGCTTAGAGAGGAAAAGTTATCCAGTCAGTTATCATAAGTTTCATAAGAGGAAACAGAGATTGCATTGAGAGATTTGGGCTAAGAAATCATAGAGAGAGTCTCTTGTTGTCCTGCTCCCTCCACCTAGAACTCTGGCACTGGTGAGACTGCAGTTCTGGTACCTGGATGAAGCTTTGTTCCAGAAAAGCCTGAAATGTGTCTTGGTTGCTGTAAAACTGTTGATCATATTAGACTGGTTTATCTTACAGTAATTCTACATCTTCCCCAAGACATACACTAACATTAGCTATTGCACCTTATCACGTCATGTGTTTTAGCCCTTCATTGTTATAGTTCAAACATCTATTTTCCATATTTGCAGATTTAGCTGAATGTGACTGCAGCAAGTGTTTGCGGAGAAAGTTTGAAAGTGAAACATTTAACTTGGGGTAAATTTCATTTCCTTCCTGTAAGATTGTGAAAATGGTTCTTAAAAAAGCCCTTTGGAGTGCATTTATTGAGAGTGCTACCAGTAAATCTGGTTTGTAGTATTTGCTGTGGATTCTAGTTCACCGTACTGAAAAATTTCAGTGCAATTTTGGAATCACACAACCAATTGGATTCAAGTCATGAATGAGCATGAGGATTATCGTTTCTTCTAAAATATTTCTAGTGCAAACAAAATGGGCTCATGGCCAATTGTCACCAAAATTACCAGAAACAGGAACCAGTGTTAGCAGTCTTGGCAAAGAAGCAAAAGCTGAAATGTTACACCCTGTCTAGAGTCAGTTTCTCCAGCAGAAAGTTGAGGCACATTGGTTAAATAGGTTGATAAAAGATTTCTATCTTCAGATCTATCAGAGCAAACTGATATAATTGACCAAAGCTGCATTACACCACAATATAAAACTCGTGGGCAGGGAGAGGAAATATATGCTACCCCCATAAGGACAGCAAAATGTGGAGGGATGAACCAAACTTGTATAGGCAGTAAAGAACAAGAGAGATAATTATAGAAACAAGCACACATCATTCATTTGGAACAGCCTGAGCTTGAAGTGCAGCATTTATAACTTTTGAGAACTCTGGAGGAGTCTAGGATGTGATCAGATGATTCAGATAAGCCTCCCTAACTTAAGATTATTATTTCAAATTTTTTTTAGCTGTAATTTTGTATGAGTATATTTTTATTTACATTTTGTTTACTGGAGGCTTTATAATCTGCTCACATATCGGTTTTTACTGTGGATATGCCTACACGTTTTAGTGGCAAATGAAGCAAAGCATTCAATAGAAACAAATAGAAAAGGGAGAAATAGGTTCAGGTATTCTCCTGCATCATAGGGTTAGCTTGAGTTGATCTACTTTCTTTGAAATTATGTAGCTATATCTAATTGTAAAAGGTGTAACTGTGGAATTATATGAACCTCAGAAGGTTTATTTATTGGTTTACCTTCCTCTCCTCTCTCCTTCTCCTCTCCTCTCCTCTCCTCTCCTCTCCTCTCCTAATTTCTTTTGAAACTGTTGTATGCATCTCTGCATGTGAAATCTAAGGCAGTTTGGGCATGATTTTTTTTGCCTGTTGCTATTACTCAGCTCCTGCAGGTTTCTGCTATAGCAGGGAGAGCTCCAGAGAAGGAGTTAAGTTAATGGCCATTACTGAAATTGGATCTGACTAGGTCTTTTTTACTGTGACATCTCTTCATTTTTCTGGCTATGTTTTATTGTATATAATTGTCATCTGTTACTATTATATGTAATTTCTCCTCCCCAGTAAGTACATTGCTTTTAAAAAAGATTGCTCTAAAATCTCACTATAAGTTAACTATAAGAGCAAAAAGCTTAACTTTGTTCTCAATGAGTAAGATTAGAAAAACACAGATGCCCTCCAGCCATCTATTTAAACAACATTATCTCAAAACCCCCAATTGTATTGCTCGATTAGATTTGAAAAATTAAAAATATAAAGGTGCATGTTCTGTAATACCCTATGAGGTACTTGTATCCATATTTTTTTAGAACACTTGGACAACTTTTTCTAAATTTTCTCAGTATGGTGATTTCACCCGCAAGCAAGTAACTTCTGGAATCAGTCATTCATCATGTTGTAATCTTTGTGTCACTATCTCTCAATGTTTAAAAACAAATATGTCAGGTGCTAGAAATATCAGCAGTTTTGTTGAGTAACCCACCTGAGCATTTTGTTGATATTTAGAGTACGTTTTTAGATTTTAGATATTTAGAATTTGATATTTACAATACCGTTTTTTTTTAAGAATACCTCCACAGGTGTGAGCTTTAAGGCTCAAGTTAAACTGATTATAAATCCTCATTAGAATTAAATCTGTTGCAGATTCTTGTCTTCTGTGTCTCAGAACATGGCAAAGCACTATAATGGGATATTCCCAGTGTTGGGTCGGGAGTCAGGAACATTGAGTGCTTACCCCAGTTAAAGGACTAGTGTCCTACTTAATATGATAAGCCAAGTTATATCATCTCTGCATGTAAGTGTAAACCATTTTTACAGCAGAAACAGGCACATAAATATGTCTTATTATTTGTGTTTGTGAAGACTAGGCATGATGGTAAACCATCTTATCAGGGAGGAAGAAACAGTCACTAACCATGCCATCGGAAATGACATTGCATTGCTGGGAATCACACTTCCATCATACTTTGGTAAACCAAGTGGGTCAGATAAACCCTGAACGATTAGGGGGCCCATCAAAAAAAAAATTAAAAGCAGTATAGGTTTATTCTGAGTATATTCTTAATTCTTTCTTCTTTCAGATCAAGGAAGTATCATTACTCAAATGTTTATTAGACAGAAATGTGTCTTGAAGACAAGAGCTGAATGAACTGAAAATAGTTGCTTGATACATGTGTCTTTAATTAACTCATCATGAAGCTAACTCATTCACAAAATAAGTGTAAGCAAATGGTGGAAATTAAATTGGTTTTTGTGGTTTTTTCTTAAACAATGCTTCTGATTTAACTTCATTTTTAATGCATGGTAACCAATAGTAACCCATGTGTTCCCACATAAACCCAACTTATATCATGCAAGACGCTGTTTGCACTCATGCTCATAAAACAGACTGTGCAGGGGAGGATGTGGAATTTAGTTCTGATAACAAGGTAGATGTGTGATACATTAAGAATGTAAGTGGCAAGCTAATGTCTCTATGTCAGCTGAGTAGGAAAATTGTCAACAAGTGCGCCTGAATTTCCCCTATGGAACTGATTTATTTTGATGAAGTGGCTTATGTTGGTATTGTTGTGGAATTCTGAATGATTTTTCTTGGTGGTTGGTACTGTCTGGATGGCTTCAGGTCAGAGTCTCCTTAATTCTGAGGGGTATATGAACATTCTAGGTGCTGGATAAGGATCATTAGCACCTCTGCTAGCCCTGGAAGGGTTATTCAATGGGAATGTCACCTCGTGCTTGTATCCCTCTCTGCTGCGTTCCATGTCCACTTCTCAAGGCCTCTGCTGTCATACTAGGCTTGTATTTCTTCACACTACATAACTTTGTGAATAACTAATTTTTCCTAGAGTGACTGCTTGTTACTATTGTCTATATAAAACTATGGTTGTACCATACAAAATGTCAAACAAATTAGGAATAGATGCTTAGTCAATTAGAGAAGTTGCTGTGGCAGCTAAATCAAGTGAAACAAAGCTGTGGGCAGGTCAAGAGAAGTTCAGCCCCAGTAGGCATGACAGGCATCTCTCCTGAGGCCAGGAGAGCCCAGTGCAAAAAATATGGCCTGTCATTAGCAATGACAATGTCCTATTGCAGGGCTACATGCTGCAATTCCCAAATGTTCCTTCTAAGGTAAATACTGATGCTAAGCTGCTCCTTTTCTATTTATGGTCTGCTACAATAGAGTTTTTGTTCAAAAAACAAAGCTGGGATACAGAAAAAGATGTAAAACACATACTTCAGATATCTATTCCATAAGAAGATAATGTCACTATTAAGCATATTCAGCTTTTTATGCAAGAACTTAAATTTTTTTCATGAAAAATGGTAAATTGTATTAATGTTGCTAACTAGTGTATAGTATTGTGACTCTGCAACTTTATTTTAATGAGAAGAAACTGTGTATGGTTTCACTCAGTGTCTTATTTCTCTCTTTTCAGTCTTTCTATCAGTCTCCAATAACTAAAATGCAAATTCTACCTAGCTCTGAAATTTTTGACATTTGAGTAGGCTGGACATAATGATCACTGCAAAGCCTATCTTCCCATCCCTTATATTTAAGTCTGACTATTAAGGCTAGTCAAAACACCAGGGAAATAGGAGCAATTTCTCTTTCACACACATACAAACATATATCTCCCAGACTTTTCTTTTTCATCCAGAAATATTTTGGCATACCTTTTCTGATTGTCTCTCATCAATGTAGTAGAATTTTATTTTATAAATTGTCATTGTTCTGATTGTGATCAGAGAAGTTTGTCTTTGGAAAAGGAAAGAAACTTATTTTATCAGTAGATGGTTTTCACGGATAGAGAAAGATGGATGTCTCATAGCTCAAAAAGAGGGCAAGAATCAGAGCAATAACCAAATAAAAGCCAAAGCTAATAATGGGTTTGATTAACATGTGGAACTGGCTACAAGGGGCAGAAGTAACAGTGGATGTAGCTATAAACATATTCCAAAAACATTATTTTGAAAAACTGCTTTGGGAACCAAGTTTATAAGGTATAACTATTACCGATTCACTTCTGAAATTCCTGGAGGGGAGAACATAGGTCTAGGAGATGCAGACTCACGTAACTAGAATTTCAAAATATGTTTAGCACTGGAAAAATATACTAGAAGAAAGAAGAAAAATATACAGAAGATACTAGAGAGTGGTTCCTTCAGTTTAAAAGATTACATAAGAGGTATGTGGGGGGCATTTTTTTCTCCTCATCTTCACTGCAGCTCCATACTGTGGCTACGTCAAACAATCTACTAAATGTGCTGCAGAAACTGTTTTGGATGTAAACCAATATGTCCATATATCCAGGCCACAATGTCCAGATTCCCAGCAGGTTTCTTTGGCCCTTTCTCAGAGCCCTGTGGAGCACCCACCAAAGCATGACAGCAATAAGTTTTAAAGGTGAATCAGTACAAGACCAAGCAGTGATAGGCAGCTGTCACCATCTGACATTACTAGGTCATCTTGAACTAGTCCATTCCCAGCTGTGGGGGCTCCATTTAAGAGATGTGAGCACCAGCTGCATGTGGTGGAGATTGTACTGTTTGTGAGTACTGAAGCAAGATCCAGGAAGATATTAAGGGCAGCCACACAAAGCATCATGGCAATTAAGAATAAGCTAACTGGCAAAATGCAGGTTGTTAGATTGTTTCAGCCCCCTCTTTTTAAGGGTACAGAGAAAACACCATGATGCATCAGAGATTTTTTTTGTTCTTTCTGGATTTTATCCAAACTGCATAATCAGGAACTTTTTAAAAACAGGAAGAGTCTTTTCATGACTCAAGCCAGGTGGGACCATCAGGTGAGGATAGAGAAATTAACGGAACATGAACAGAAGCTAAGGAAGGGTAAAGATGTTTTACTAATCATAGCATGTCTCCCACATAGATAAATTCATGTTCAGTTTCTCTTGCTCCTGCTCCAGCAACTTTTTATGAGCTGCAGACTTATGCAGAAAAACTGGCAGAGTATTGATGAGATGAGATTCTACTGGACCCCACTGAAGCAAAAAGTCGATGTGCAATTTATCCTTCTAAATGCATGGGGAATTTGGCAAACATAACTCAAAATAATCTGTTAAATAAAGAACAGGTGCTATTCCAAGGCCGACAGTTTTCCAGGAGACATTACCAGTGAAATAATTTAGAAGAGAGGGTGTAACTGGAATACACTTACTGGCAGTGTTGGCATTTTTAGCTTCTATCTGTCAGATTTTCCAGGACTGTGCTTTTTATACTTTCAACTGCTCAGTATTCTGATCATGGTGCAGAAAACAATGTTGGTAAACATTTAAACACAACTGAAAGTGCTTTCCTGAATGAAGGTTTGTCTAAAACTTTGCAAAATGAACCCCAGTGTAGCTGCCTCAGCCAGTTTCCCAAGGTGTCATTGCAGACATGATGTTTAGAATTCTTGAAGGTAAACTGATTGGACATAGTTTGACTATTAAGCTTCTGGTTTGGGGTTTGTGTTTTTTTTTTTTTCATTAAATCCTTTAATTACTATTTTACTGAGGAGCTCAGAACATTGCATATTCAGGTATGCACGTAACACTTGCACGTAACACGTTTCTCATTTTTCAGTCTGAATATGTGTTGCATTGAATTTAGTCACCTCTGCTGCTTATCTACTATAGGGGTATAAAAAGAGATAGTGCTTTAGGGACCATAACGGAAGAATTGATTTTACAGGTATAGTGTATTTCCTCTTCTTTTTTCCTTCCTTAACAAATTGTATGATTAAAGCTGCAAACAATTTTCTCTTCTAATACTCTCCAAAAGCCTTGACATACTCAGAACTTTTCCAGAGTTACCATGTGAGATAAAATTCTTGGTTTCTGGCCAAAGATTAATTTTATTTCAAAGCTTAAAATAAAATCCACTTTTTGAAATCTGTAAGGCTAAAATTATTCCTATTCCCTTTTAAAATCAAAACCATATAGACTTTGTTTTCACACATATAATATCTAGATGTGTATAGTAATATGCTAATATTTAATAATTATAAATTCTGGAACTCATTATAGAAATAATCCTTATTATGAAGTGTACCCAGAGTAAAAGTGATTGGATATAAAGTAGTAACAGTGTGTTAGGTGGTTGGGTGTAAAAGTGGTTAAAAGTGATTGGACATTAATAGCACATAATTTGAAATTGCTTAATTTAATTTCTGAGAAATGGACTCTCTCTAGAGGTAGTGGTGACTTCTCAAGAGGAAAGAAACACCGTCCTCACCTGGGTGAAACAGAGGTCTCTTAGTTTTACAACCTTTTGACATCAAGGAGGCAGAGTTGTGGATCCCTATCACAATAACCAGTGGCAGAGAAGACTATTTTCATGTTGCTCACCATTGCTTCTTAAATATGGTGGTCAGAGCCTTATTAGTTAAGCTGGACTTGGAAGTTAAGAATTTGGCCCTAAAGATTTGTGCTACATTAGGGCTTTATTAAGGTTTTAAGTGATTTTAAGTGCATAGTTTAAGTCTTTAAAGCAGTTTAGTGAGGTCTTTTAACATTTATTTAGAAACCAGGGAAATAAAATGAAAAAACCACATGATTAACAGAAAGTTGGTTTGTCCTTGCCCCAAAGAGCTAAGAAATGTCCAATGTGTTTATCCAATACAATGCAGTTTTTGATACTAGTTAATTTTTTTGTCGAATAAAACAGCAGCAGTATTTTTTTACTGCTGATAACCTTTCCCTCTTCCAAATCCTTACCTTCCAAGAGAATAGTGATTCCTTTACTGTGTTACAAAATCAAATTGTAATAAACATATTTGAGTTTGCAGCCCTCACAGGCTGTAGGAGCAAAATGCATTATTCCCGTTATGTATCCAGAAGCCAAAAGGTGTCTTTTCAGTCTTCAAGTTCAGTTACTAAGACAGTTCTTGGCAACATAGATACTATTACATGGATCACAAGCCTCATCTTCTTTTCCAAGCCATCTTACGGCATGACCACTACTCCAACCAAAGTTACTTATTATAGTAAGGGGAGTTACTTTCTCTGCTTCCCTCTCCTTTTACTGTGTAACTCAGAGCTACTACCAGCTTTCTCACTTGTGTTCTTGTTTGAGTGTGGCATTTGCCTGGACTCTAACTTCTGAAATCTACACACATGCTGTCTTCCCTGTATGCCAAAGGTTGCCCTGCATTTGTCATCTTTGTTAATTTGATCATAATAACTCATCTTTCTCAATTTCTGCACTGGATTTCTATTTGAAGTAATAGCAGGCTTCTTGTCACTATATTAAAAATTCTGTATAATTCCAGCCTTCATAATTCACTTCCGTATCTCCTTCAGTTCTGCCTTCTACTCGCAGTTACTGTACAGCCTTTCTGGGTTCATACCTAAAGGCCTTACTCTCTATATTAAATAACTTTAAGAGCTCTCAGTGATTCATCTGTAGGTCAAACTGACTGTGATTTTAATTATATATCAATTATTTGGTGGCATTCTTCATTCACTGACATTTGTGTGCCTGTTTGCCTTTGGTGTGGTTATCTATTTGCGCGATGGTTTCACAATTGTTTTGAAAATGTTGGCCATTGCCACAAGTAAGCATGAGCTAACGATCTGCATATCTAATTATATTATTGATTTAGTGATTTTGGGGGGGGTCAGGTGATTACTTTTCTGCACAGAGAGGGTTTTTGAATGCCTAAATTGTGGTAGAAAGTAGAAACTGGAAACATTGTTCAGGATACCAGAAGGGGAAAGATAATTCCAGGCTCCTTGATGAACTGGTCTCTCTTGTCTGCTGTACACCTGATTAAAGCTTTTTCAGAGTTAATCTACATTGTAAAATATTTTATGTCTTAGTTTTTGGAGAGGAAAAACAAAGTACATCTTATACCACCCTCTCACAGGTCATACTCGAAACGGCCAAGAGACGACTGGTGTCTTTATCTGACCATTATGAGTATGATTCATTCTGGTTTGGTGACACACTTTCTCTGGCTTTATCAAACCTATGCATGGATCAGTAGGTCCCAGAAGTGCATTATCACTTAATAATATATTGAATAATACATTGATTAATTTAGTAGGGCTTTCTAGCATTATCCCATTAATATTAATTGTTCTTAATTGTTTTCTTTACATTCTTTTTCCTATCTCTTTTGAAAAATAATCTAAGGGAATTAAATGAAAGTGGAATTCAGTAGATAATCCTCAATCTGTCGCAGCAGGCAGATTTCTGTTTAGATCTGAAGATATCTTACTACAGATTAACAAAAGCTTCATATGACCAGAACATGCCATTTGTGTTACACAATATAACATTGAATCACTGTTGAAGGAAAACATTCATTTTTTAATGTCACCCTCTGTTTTCCAGGGAGTTCTGTCAGGTTATTTTGGGTACAAATGAGATTCTTTTTAAGATGCATTTCTCATCAGTGTATAGAACCTTAGGTATTTTTCTGTAGAACATGGAGCATTCAAAAAGTTTAAGATGATGAAAAGATCAGAAAAAAGCTGTCCTTTCATCTCATGGGTTCACACCAAAGTCCAAGATGACATTCAGTAAAAATACAATTTCATACACAATTATCTGCATCATTTGGAAAGAGCTAATGCAAGTATAAAAAGTAGGTATCTTCTCATTCTGTTCCTTCCAAAAGATCATTATTATTCTTCATTGCTTTTAAATATATTTTTTCCATACATTTATTTCTGGTAATAATCTATATATGTTGGCTTAGGTTTTGTAAAAAATGCTATTTCTTTAGTGCTTTGCTAGCTATCTGTGAACAGATGAAAGTTCTCTCTTGTAAGAATAATATTAGTTTCATATACAATGGCCAGATTTCACAGCTAAGCTTACGCATTTTGTTGTACTTCACTGAATATGTGTGAAAATGTCCTTCCACTAAATCTGAAAAAATAGAACTGATCCTGTAAATAAGAAAATCTGATTTGCACATTAATGATTTTCTTCCTTAATGATAATCATTTGCTGAATGAGATTCTTGTTTAAATTACTGAAGTTCTGTTACCCACTATCACTTTACAGTAATCATAATGTGATTAATAATGATTACTCTGGGTCACATCAGCTGTATATTGTGCCATGTATTTTGCATCTGGCAGATGCCAATAGCAGAAGCAAAGAGCAAAAGATCAGAGCAAGAATAAAACAATGCTTCCCTAGCAAAATCTCTCCACCTCCAGAACCATACAGCTACAGAGTTCCTGTAACAGACGTTTAACAGCCTTTGAAGTATTTTTCTTTTTGAATCTACATAATCTTTGAGCTCTGTATTACTTCACTGTTTAGAAAGAAAGCCATTTTCGTAAGTTTTCAGGCAGCCAATGATAATTTCGTTTGGTGCTTTGTGCTCTTTATAGAAGAGAAAACAAGTAATGGTTCTGTAGTCAATCTTTTCTGTGTTGTTTAAGACATGATTTTAAAAAGCGTTATGGAGCCGAAGTAGTCATTTACATGGGAAGGTGTTTGCTATATTTTTCTTCTGCTTATGCAGGCACTGATGGCTTTCAGCAGCATTAAAGCCTCATTTTTTGACAGTAGTTGTGTTAAAAGTATTACGCAGTTATATAAATAAGAGGATATCACCATGTGTCAGACTGAATACCCAATATTTAGTCTGATATGACTCGCATATTAATTTCCCATCAAATACCCCAGAGTCACGCTAGATGTAATCCTCACTGCTCTTTCAATAGCTTTCTTCAAACTACCACCTTCGCCCCTCTTTTACCTCAGCTTGTCTCAGCCAGTTGGCAGGTGCTGGAACTTGTGAAAATATGTACCCACTATCTCCCCACTCTTTTTTTCATATGGATTAAAAAAAATAGTTTTTTGTACATTTCTCACATTGAAGGAGATGGTTACACATTCTGATAGAAATGAATTTCTAACAACTTCATATGACAAGTTTAAAAGCAAGTAATATTATTTTCTTGTTTCCAAAGACAATATTAAATGCTGTTTTCTCCACCTTCTGGCTTAGTGCAAAGCTGAATTTCTTTTTAATTGGAAGAATCAAACAAGCAGGTTAATTCTGCACATCACAAATAGAAAATTGGACCCAGTTCAAACAACAGCAAAGCTCCTACTTACTGCACCAGAGCACTTCTGAGCCAGGAGATCACCTAAAAAAACACCTGTAAATACAATGTGCCTCTCTAGGTGTACACACTAGGTGAATTCAGACTGTAATGGTATGCTTTTTACTAGCATCATGACTATTCAGGTCATAATCCAGTATCAAAAGGAAATATGCGACAAACATTGCATCATCAGAAGTCATTCATCATATTGAGTCTAGAGTCCAAAAAAATCAGTTCATTTAGAATGGATGCTTTATGCTGTTCCTCGCCTTGGCTTTTGTGCTTTGGATATATTCACTGGGGCTAATTGTAGCCTCTAATATAATTAGTGATCAACAAGTTTGGTTTTAGTCTTATTCTGTCCAACAGGCTCTTCCTTACCTAATAATAATTATAGTTACCTGATTATGGTGATAGACCTCTTTTTCTGAAATTTATGGTTCTTTCCTGGTACTTTCTACAGTCTTTTTATTCATCACATAAAGAATGTATCTTGTTTTAAGTAAACAGCCTCCACCTTTGAGCCCAGAATCATACCTCTACTTCCAGTGAAGTTACCCGGATGTCTATTTCTATCATCAGTTGTCATAACCTTTCATAAAAGAGTTAAATAAACATGCCTTTTTCTCTTCTACTCACAAAGTCTCCCTAATTCTTGTTCAGAGCTTCCATTCACAGAAAACAAGCTATGTTCTTGAACAGAGAAATTCCTTTATGTCCAGAAGGCCAGGACAAGACCTATGTGCCACTTGAGATCAATTTACATTACAGTCTGTGGGCTGAAGTGGAGTGTAAAGTCCAAACTGATGTTTTCTACAGAATAAAAAAGAAGGAATGAAGAAAAAAAGTGTCTAGATGTATTGTAAATCAGTTGGCTGGAATGAAGGTTGAGAGCTTTCTGCAAACGTAAAAGCATTATGCAGTGTAAGAAACACTTCTTGAAGATTCTTACTGAGTTATAAATTAACTTTGGGTTATTTCCCAGTTTTTACTTATGAAAAGTACCTGTAAAAAATTTCCCTCAGCAACAGACTGACTTTATTGGGTCAGGAATTATTGAGAGGATAAAACTAGGCCCATCATGTGTGGAGATTCCAAAAACTGCTGAGATTTTCAGCGTTAGGTGTAGGATAGGGTGTTGATTTTTTTAGGAGAAATAACTGGGAAAATGGACAATTAAACTTTACCACCTGTGTTAAAGGGGATTTATATTGCAATAAATGTCCATTAAAAAGTACATCACTAGATAGGCTATGAAAAATGAAAATTGAAAGAAACCTTCACTTCTAACCTCTCTATGTCGATCATGTTTTAAATTTATATATTTTCTAAGACCAAATTCATATTAAGTAAGCCCCCAGCTAGCATTGTATTTTCACTGCCATTCTCACATAATCTAGCTCTTTTGCTGTATAAGACTGTGCGTGGGGCTGTGGGTACAGTAATACAGCAGTACAGAAGCAGAGAACCACAACACAGTCTAGTTATCAAATGATCACCCCAACAGAATCTTTGTATCTGGGAAATCATAACTGGTGTGGTTGAACAAGCAAGGGAACAGCTACAGGGTACCAAGGTCGCTTCAAATGAGGTAATGTATCTCCCCTTTGCAGGACATGCCAGTCAGGGGGATCAGCCTTAAAACTGCCTCCGCTTCAGAACTTATTTGAATGTCTCTACAAGATCACATCTGTACTGTGATCTGTACTATGATCAGTACAGGTGTATTCTAAGCAGGCATAAGATGCAAAATATGAAAAAAATCAACCTTCCTATAATCATGTGCATCTGTTACGGTTCGCCTGTGCCTAATGCTTTAACTAATCCTTTACTATGCTTTCAATTAACAATTTAGTTATTTGTTGGAGAAAGTGGTGGTCATTACTTAAGTATATAAGAATTTAATTGTAGTGGGACAGAGACTTGGAATGAGTTTCCTTTGGCCCAACATTGGCTTCTTTTCCCTTCTCTGCTCAGTTCTGTCAGAGTCTTCTTCCCTTTTAAATTTTGTGCAACTGGTACAGAATTTCTTGACATATGCCCACAGAGTAAACGGAGCATAAAGAAGAAAACAATACAACCACAATGCAAATCAAGAAGACATTTTTTCCAGATCAGCACTAATCAAGAACAGTTTAAGCATGATTGGGATGGCCATGAAGAAGACGTATAACATGAGTCATATGGGAAAAAAAGAGTAGGTTCATTTCCTAAGCTATTTTTATTGGAGTTAGTTTCTATTTATTTTATTTAAATAAAAGTTTTTTTATTTAAAAGTTTCACTTCTCAGATTTTTGAGGATTCAAACTTTCTGAGTGACTTTCTAACTTCACTTTCCATATTCATTAGAGTATTTTGGAAGACATGAATTTTGGCATGCAGGTTATGATTAGGTGATATAGTCACTAAAGTAGAAGTTAGTTAAAGGGCTTAATTCACATCTCCAAGTCATCATTTACTTGCAAGTAGAGAAACAGTGTCTGTAATCTTTTCTGCCCCATCAAAGTATTAATAATGAGATAATGAGAATTTTACTTAATTGTTCAAATTTACTTTAGATTAACGTTTTTAGTAGTCTTTTTATCACTGTCATTATAATAGTTGTTCCAAGTTTGTATCCCAGCTGATAGCAGTCAGGAATGCAGCGGGGCTGTGCAAGACTCAAAGGCAGACTCACCCTCTTTACTACCCCTCAAATGTTGAAGTAGAGTGCAGGTCCTGTGTCCACACAGCCTGTGTCCTCCACTGCTGAAACAAACACTGTAGTATGTAGGCCAGTCACCACTAAATATTTAATATCATAGTATGAAATACAAGGATGAAGTCATCATGTACCAGGACCTAGATTCACATCTTCTGTCATTACACTTCTTTAAAAGGAACCATTCCTTGTTAGTTGAGAAGTTGTCTCTTGCTGAGCAACATCTTATTCCAGTAATGCTCCGAGTGACTTCGGTGGGACATCTGAATTATTAGTGCTCTGTACTGTGTGAACGCATTAGAAGCTTGTGTATGAATAGCTACAGCTCCAGGATTAATACCAAACTGATGTTAGCAACCTTTACAGTAATGCTAAATGACTGTTCAGCTCAGGGATATTCATGCCCCTTTTAATCATTGTTACTGTATCACTTATTACCCAGTGCAAGAACCCAAATAACACTGTTAGTGCTTTACAAGAACAAAACAATTTTATGTACTCCCGTGTTCAGTAATTTACTAGTAAAAATGCATATATTCACATATACACCAAAGTATTTCCGTGCTAAAATGATTATTTGTGCTTTTTTCTGGTCAGTCAGTTTTCAGTTTTAGGTATTTAGCTGCAGCATAGAAACATTGCCAGGACACTACTTGAGTTGTAGCAAGTGAAAACATAAAAGTACGCACTGCCCCAAATTTCACATCTGGGTGTTACTTTTCACTGTGTTTATGTGATTTGCAATTATTATAGCTAATTGTTATAGCTAAGGACTATGCAAAAAATAGCTAATAAAACCTATATGCAAATAGTGTGAAGAGTATAGCTTCAAATCTATTGGAAACTTTGCTGGTAAGTGAGCTCTATTACATGTAACATGTGACATGTAATAGTTACATCTATTACATGTAACATGTAACATTAATTACCTATTACATGTTCAGTAAGCATAATCAAATAATTAGGTCCAGTTAAACCGCATATTTCAATGTGCAAATATTAAACTATTTTATTTCCTTTTTTAAAGTGTTTCTAAACCCCGAGATTTTCATGCACAATTTTCAGAAATTTGGATTTTGGTTTGATTCTTTTTCTCTGAAACATGGCTTCAGTCAGTATGATGGACTGCACAGTGCTCTTAGAGTAGCCTGAGTGATGAGGTGATGAGGGGGCTCTATGCAAGAAGTTTGCAGTACAATTACACATGTCAAGAAACAAGTTGGAAGAAAGCACTACCTAAAACTTATTGTGCACAATTGTAAGGATGTAGTCTCTGCATGTAATAAAATACATAAAATTATTGTAAGGGCAAAGCAGTGCTGTAATGTAATTTGTTCTGAGTTCATTCAAATCATGGTTTGCTGAAGTCAATGCTAGAATTTTAGCTACTTCTATTAATGCCTGAATGATGCCTTAACTTTTCTTTCTCTACTCTTCTAAATATCAGCAATTGTGCAATAATTAATTTCTCTAGATAGTATTTTTTGTGTTAATGGGGGGAAAACTTCCTCAAAGTATTGGAAATCAATTTTCATTAATTCAATTACTTTAATCATATTCTGCAAATACTTAAACTTTCATGTTTATTCTGATTGATGTAAACACTTTTAGCCATATATGTAACACAGAGCACATACATTGTGGCCAGTTGCATTGGCCTTTAAGAATTTCAGTGTCCAAGACAAGTGACTCATAATACAATGATATTGCCCTCTTTCTGAAGTGTTTGATGAGTTTGTAACAAAATAAAACCTCGATTCTGGCTAAAGATAAATGGTATCTAAATTCAAGTTTTGTAATTCTGTCTTGGTCCATGAGTTTCCAAAAGTTATAGTAAGGTTTCTTCCACAACAGAAGGAGAAAAGTGTCCTGATTATTAGAATTAAATGCTTGATGAATCATTTAAAATATTTTGTAAAGCACTAAGGATAATTTTTGCTTTTGCTTGTAGCTTTTTAATATTGTTTCTCTGTCTATTATTTTTTCTTTAAAAATATGAAGTCAGGAAGCTGTCAGAGGAAACCATCTTGGCTATCAGATGTCTTTGAACAGAAAATAGTCTTTTACTGAGATAAAACTTTAATTTGCATGATGAAGAGTTTCTTTGAAAGCTTATGAAATAATTTTGGCAAAATTCCTCCCAGGCTATGTTATTCTGAATGATGAATAAAAAGAAGGAAGTGTGTTAAGAAAAATTCCTGGGGTTACTGTAGTAGAAGTTTTATGTCAAAATATTCTGAGACCCTGTGTTTATGGAAACACAGTAAAAGCTCATTTTCCATTGCTGTATTCACATGGTGATGCTAAATAACTGTGTAAGAATCAGAGTTAGCTTACACCTGTCTTACACCCAATAAGAAAGTATTCCTCACGGTAGGCTCACCAAGTTTTATTTCACTTTCTATTCCATGTTCAACCATTTTAAGCTTCTTTTCACAGGAGTTCTTCACAAAGCCCTTTTTACGTGAAGAAAGTTACTGTGAAACCCAGCAACTTTTAATTTCCCTGGCCAATAATTTTGACCTTTTATTTTGCTAAGAACTAAAATCCTACCACTGCAACTGCAAAGTCTGATTTTTCTTAAACAAACAATCAAAAGCAAACAGGAAGAACCCACTGTTCAGTAGTGTCCAGGTAAAAGGAGAGAAGAAAAAAGGTAAATTTGAACGAGGAGCCTCTATGAATACAGCCTTAGTAGTAGAAGAGTGTGCACTAACTTCTCTGATGTCTCAATGGCAACATGGCTTATGCAGCTATAAGGAATAGTCTGTGACTGCTGAGAAGGCCAGGTACTTTGCAATGCAGTGCTACTTTCTTATCTAACCTGTTAAATGCACAGTCCACAATTTTTTGCAAGAATATCTAGTTCAGCGTAATGCTTGGCACTGCAGCAATGCTCACTCCCCCCTCCAATTTCTACTCATCCACATATAAACTACTGCTTCCTCTGCTGTTAAGATTTTTACCTCTTTACATGTATACGATGCACATATGTAACACACACAGGTTTTCTTCAAACAGTACATGTGTTGGGTTTGTGGGGGGGGATAAATGCTATTGTAAACATTCATCTCTTATGGTCAGTGAAGATTATTACATCCCATTGCTCGTTCCATCAGCATGAAAGCACTGGGGTAGCTGGGGACCAGGGGCAGCACCCCACTGCCAGCCCAGGGAGGGCTGTGGGGCGATTGTGGCTCTGTCCTTGGACCTACAGCCTCGCCCCGGCTCCCTACAGACGGAACGAACAGCCGGCGCTTGGGAGCCCTGAGCCCAGGCACAGCCATGATGTGGCTGCTGAGGTGAAAACAAGCGTGAATGCACTGACATTCTGCCCACAAAACACAGCTGCATTATAACTCCATGCACCGTAGCAAACAATAATTCAGACATAAAAGGCATCGTTAATATGGCATCAAATTCTGTGAAACACCCGGCATGTACCACCATCACACACACCCGCAGCTTACCCTCCCTGCTCATTTCAGAGCGACAGCAATTGTAAGAGAAATAAAACATTAAAAGATCTCAGCTGCTAGGAGGTAGATGAATGTAATGCCACTGTCCAAACCTCCGGCATTCTCACCACAGCTCTGCAAATTTGCAAACAGATTCTTCACCCCCCAGCCCTCCCTCCCCCCACACCCTCCCCCCCCCCATACAGAATCAGAAAGCACATCTTACCACTGGATGAGAGAGAGGAACAGAAGTGCCCACACCATCATTTTGAGAGAAAATGCAGGATTCAAGAATGCAGTGCTCCCCAGGCTTGTTGGATTTGGAGGAATCATCTCTTTTTCTCCCCCCCCCCCCCCCCCCCAAGGTTTTTCCCCTTTCCTCTCGGTTGCAGATGGATCCGTCCCCTTCTTTAATTTTTTTTGGTAGTGCTTCTCTCCCCCTCCCTACCAGGTCCCATCAGTGGGATGATACATTGCGCCCAGCTGCGGGAATTAATATGCAGGGGGACAGAAATTAGATCTGCACAAGCCCTTTGCAGATATAATCAGAAAACGTCAGCTCAGGCAGCAGGCAGCAGCTTCTAAATCTAGGGGAATAATATAATTGGGAGAAAATAACAAAAAAAAAAATACAACAAAACCACAGACAGTCACAGAATGAAAAGTCAGGGAGAGAAGAAGCACATACACGCATGCATTTACCGAATCACTCACGCACATGCAACAAAATCTAATAAAACAATAGATAGAGTAAATAGGGGGGTAGGGAAGGTAGGGGGGAAAAAAAACCCAAACAAAAAGAAAGAATAAAGCAATGGAGCTTCTGCCTGAATGCAGATTAACTCTGAGGTCAAAGTGGAAATGATGCACTCTGCTGCAGCACAGATTAACACATGCGTGGTGTCAGCCGGGGTGCTTTTTAACCTTTGATTACACATATGCAGGCAGCCTGGATTTTCATTTTGGAGGCGAGAAGGATTTGGCAGGCATAAAAAGGAAGGCTGGAAGGAAAAGCTTGCCCTATGCTGCTGAGCATCCTCATTTTTCTAAACAGCCTGGAAATCGTGATTGCAAAGGGAAAAAAAATGAAAGGATGGATGGGGGAGTGGAAAAGGGAGGGATGGTTGTTGCTAAGTAACTCAGGAAATGGGGAAAGAAGCATTGGTGGAGTCAGTATGAATGAGTTGATTTAGTGTGTGATAGGATTAGGGGGAATATGCAAGGTTTTTATCTTCCCTCCCCTTAATAAATTCAGGCTACGCAGACACAGGAAGTGCTTCCTGGCCAGGAGGGAAACACTAGGTGGCTATAAAAGCTGGACCTTGCCAAATTTTGGAACCAGGATCCCAAGTTCCATTGTACAAAAATGCAATTTAGCAACTACTAGTGAAATAAAAAATTCAGGGAAACTCATTGGTCCCCAAAATAAGAGCACCTCAGTAAGAAATATGCACTTGGACCATGAGCGACAATAACAATAACAAAGTAAATATAGAGAGCACCAAGCCTCCCCAATGCTGTTTATAAGCTGGGAGATTGATGTGCAAACAAAATCATCAGAAACTGGGAGATGTGACCGCACACTGATTCAGGTAAAAGCTCATCTTTCTAAAACTCAAAGGAGAAATAGAGAAAAAATACTTATAAAAACATTTAAATAGAACCTGAAATGTTCCTAATATAATAAAAGCATCAAAATTGCTCTCTGGATTGAGTATAGTCTGAACCAAATTTGACAATTAGATCTTGCTCAAACCTGCCAACTTGTTAATTCCCAATGTCCAAATGTAGAATGAAATTTATCCATTAAAAATACAGTTACAGCAGTTGCTGTCCCAGATTCTCCAAGAACATAGACCCAGCCTTCAGCCATCAAACAATTTTTTTTGTTTGTTTTTTTTCCAAACATGATATATTTAACTACAACAGTATGCACTAGGTCAGTGTTATTAGTTGAATTAAATACTTTGACCCCTGGATAGCTCTGTGGTAGGTCTGACACTGTATTTTAACACCGTTTCCAAACAAAGTAACAAGTTATAAGCCTGGTTCTTAATAATTCTAATGGTCCTAATCTTAATTAAGTCACTTCAACAATTTATGCAGTACAAGCACTTCAGAGAAAAAAATTATTTTAGTATTATATTATTAAATTAATATATTAAATTATTTTTATTATAAAATATTCCAAATACTCTCCCTGTCTCTCTCTCTCTCAGGATATGTATTTGTATGTGTGCATACCAACATTGGCTTGTAATGTGTGTTACCTGTGAACATGACACATCTGTGATTTTATTGCTCTTATCTCTCTCATCAGTTATCAGAACATTCCTTTGAAAGTTAACAATGCTGAGCATATTTTGATGACAGAATCAAAATTGTTAATGTCTAAGGATTTGAACTGTGCAAAGAAGTATTGCCTTAGCCACAGCCACTCTGTCTGCTGTAAAATAGGGAATATCATCTTTACATTGCATTTTGCTGAAATTTGTCGCATAGCAAAATGTTTCACAACCTTCTTGTCTGAAAATAGTTCCTGGACTTCCAACAAAATGGTGATGCAGTTTCACTCCAGAGGTCCAGCTCATTATTCTTGAGACAGCTAAGGAGTCTGCAATAGAAGAAAAACCTAATTGTTTCAAACTGTAAAAGTTTTTTTCCAGGCTTCCCATCACATAAATCCTTGTCTGCTTCATTAAGAAATACACAGCCAATTGATCCTATTATTCCTGTAGGTATTCTATTAGCTATACCTTCTTTTTGCATTGTTAATTGAGTTTTGATGGACAGGCATTCACTGAAGTTTGTGTAGATTGCTCTGCATATTAAAACTTGCATCATCACTTTATGATCAATTTTGCATCTCCAATGCATCTACTTTAATTTTATTTTCGTATGTGTGCAATTGACACCTGGGCACCAACTTAGGTATTGGGAATTGAGGTCTTTGGTCTCTGATGTGTCGTAGACCACACAAAAGCCAAGTCAGGTTTTTCAGTGCTCCTAGATAGTAGATACCAGAGCTAAAATCATTTGAGGTATCAAAATACTTGATCTCAATACATGAAACTTATTCCCCAATAAAAAAGAAATAGTGATTTTTACTTATAAGTAATTTCAAATGCAAAATTATCCTTGCAGTTCTTTGCAACCTTGGCCTGAAGGAAGAAAAGGCAAAACCAGGTTTTATGCTTAATGCATGTCAGTATTATAATCTCTGGTTATGATGATAGACTTTGCTGGGGAAAAAATTGTTTACCTGTAGCATATGTAATAGCTAGAAAAAACAAATATCTAATAGGATTTTTTCTATTTGAACATGTTGTCTTTGAAGCACCAAGTTCTGCTTTTTGTGCCCACAAGCTTGGATCAGACAGTGATGTCTCCGAATTCCATTGTATTAATTATCACAAAGGACCAAATTTACATGAGGACTGTGCACACACTGCTAGCGTGAAATGTTTTCCCGACACCTTTTGTGTAATAAATTAATCCCACATGGTAATTTGTCCCTGAGCACAAATGTGGTATCTTCACAACAAACAACTTAAAGGTTTTTATGGAAAATATGCCTTACGAAGGATAATTAAACACATAAGTGATTGTTCCAAAAACATGCATTCTATGTTGGACCCCACTAATATTCACAGGAGTACCTTACTATGCTGTGGCAGACGGCTTGTCCATTTACGAGGACCTTCTTAGCTCCCATTGATTTCCCAAGGTGTCTGTATCTTTAAGCCCAAAGAAAACATGGCTTTTCCTTACTCTAAAATTATTTTTTCAAGTGTATCAAATTCTAGATCATACAGTTACAAAGAAGAAAAAAGATATATGAAAAAGCAAATGCAAAAGTAAGAAGTAAAAGAGAGATAAATTTAAGAAAAGGATACTGTCATATATTGAGAAGTTAGTCACCAAAAAACCCATATTTTTTCTTTTATCACATATTTGTATCTGGAAGTACTTTCTGTTTCAGTTTGTAATTCCTTGAGTTGCTTTAAACAAAACAAAACAAGCCAAAAAAAAGATAATTTCACTATCTCTTAAAGGGCATCAGATTTGGGTAAGAGGTAACTGGCTTTTATGGGTCATGTTAAGGATGGTTTATTAAAGGCAAAAGAAGAAAATATTTAGATAGGTAAATTGTCTAGTGAAGATTTAGGAATCAGTTAATTACATATTAAGTAATATTTTGATTATTAGAAAAATATATTTAATATTTCAAATTATTTTTAGCCAGAAATAAAATATCCTAGTTATAATAAAAACTTGAAATGCATGAATGTTTTTAAAAATAACTTGTTTAAAGCTATATATAAATTTATATTTTATAGTAGTAGTAATAACATTGATAACATTTTGGTTTCCTCCAAGATTCTCCCGGCATCTTCTAGCCCTGGAGAAATATAGGAATAATTAGTTCAAGAGGAAAATACCATCCAGTATAAAACTTTTCTTAGATGGAATTCTAGGATTTGATACAATCTCTCACTTTTCTCATGGCCTATCTTCTAAAACATTTTCTGCTCACCAGTTGGGTATAAATATATATTAAAAAATTGAAACTATTAAAAACAAATCTTACAAAACTCCTACAAGAAAGGAGTATATTTATTAATTTACATATATGTTTGTGGTTGTGTGTGTACTTTCCTACTAGCTTATTAGTTTATCTCACTGGTGAAGAATATTCTGTATTAGAGTAGGACCTGCCAGGTCTGACTACTTACTGCCAAGCCAAATGTGGGTGGACATTTCCTTTAGAAGACCTAGACACATAGTTATCTTTTAATTCATCTGCACAAAATACAGATATTTTGTGAAGGAGTGATATGGAGGTGGACTGAATAGGAAGTACATTCTTTGGTGCTAGACTAAGAACACAGTTATCAGTACTAAGTAGATGAACTCAAAACTGTAGTGCATCATGTAGCCAAATATAGATCTATTTTGGCAAATGTAACTTAGATTTTATTATTTATTGTTGTATAACTAAATATAGTCACTTCTTAATATTAAATCTCATTGATACTTTTCCTTGGGAAATATTGGATGGAGGAGCCAGACAAATTGCATATCATTGTGTAGAATATGCATATTCTAGATTGGCAAAGTTGGACTCCAGATAGATTTTATTATTTAACTGAAGAAGCATAACCAAAGCAATGTTTCAGTGTTGTTTATTAGAATTAAGGGGCTTCACTTGAGCTTTCAGAATAATAATTTTAAAAGGCTAAAAAGCCAAAAATAATAATTCTTTCAAGAAATCATCAATCTGAAGCCAACTTAGAATAATAGAATCATAGAATGGTAAGAGTTGGAAGGGACCTGAAAAATCATCTAGTTCCAACCCCTTACCATGGGCAGGGACACCCCCCACCAGACCAGGTTGCTCAAAACCCCACCCAGCCTGGCCTTGAACACTTCCAGGGATGTGCAACCACAACTCCTCTGGGCAACCTGTTCCACTGCCTCACCACCCTCACAGTAAAGAATTTTTTTAAATTTCTAATCTAATATATCTTCTTCTTAGATGATTCAATCTACTGCATTTTTGTAAAAGCCCAAATCTGGTCCTGCTTCAGAAATTGTTTTTAAAGAATTATTTTAGAGCTTAGCAATAAAGAAAATGGGAATTATTTCCTAAAATATGTATACAGTGGTATTTCACGTTTCAAAGTAAACATTTTTTTACAAAATATTTTTATTTAAACTGGTTCATCAGATTTCTACTCCAAGCAATAACTTTCTGAGTATTTGACTTACAGGAAAAAATGCTGGTAGTCTACATGAACCAATATACAAACCTAAAATACTGTGTTTGTTTATATGCTTTGATCTTGTGCTAAAACAGTAAAGGAAACAAGTTTTTGGCTAAGAGCTCTCTCGCTGTACTTAGATTTACAAGCTCCTGTCAGCAACAGACTTAACAAATGCTATTTTATGCTGTAAACATCTAAGATTCTTTTATCATGAAACTCTTTCAGCAAGCTGCATTTCCCATCTCCCTGCCACTGACCCAAGAAAGCTTTCTCATCCTGTAATATAACCTAGAGAACCATTACACTAAATTCTTATGTGAAGAAATCACAATATTAAGATAATTTCCGAGGAACACAGTAATGGGTGTTTTCTGAACAGTTTTATTAATACCTAAGAGAAGTCTCTGCTCTAGAATAGTTTCAAAAAAGCATGATTTTCAGGAGCCATATATTGATATATATTCATATGTATTTGTCTTAAAGAGGGTTTCCTGTGTACTGTATTTTGAGTGTTCATACTGTATGAAGGGCTTAGGTCAAAACTCTGTGTTCAAACTATAGCTTTCTCCCCATACCTTGTGCTGAATTTCTAAGTTTATAATCGATGGCTTTTGAAACCTTCCCAGGAAGGCAGTCTCTGCTTCCTGTAGTCAAGCACTGAACTGAAGGGGAAAGGAGAATGCTAGAGTTGTCCTTCTCTCATGTCTGAGAGTAAAGAGTGAGGGACAGGCAATGCTGCTGTCACTTCTGGGATGATGCCAGAATCTTTACATGGAGGAACATTGGAGTTCCTCCAGTGGAGGAACGAGGGACTCCCTACTCACATAATACAGATTTTTGACGGGATGAGTTTAGTTCAGCTGGTTCAAGGGTAGTTATGATCAGTGGTCATTCAACCTACTCGCATACTTCTTTTGGAAGCCTGCTTTCAGTACCTGCATGGCTTAAGTAAATTTATAACTGCATATATATAACTCTATTTAGCAATGAGAATGGAAGCAATATAGTGATTATGGAAGTAGCGATGAATACCAAAGGGGAGTACACATCAGAGATTTGAGGAAATAATTTTGAAAGTGTACTTTTCAAGAACTATGTTCTGGTACTTGAATATCTGTCTGTTGGAATGAAATCTTCTAAGAAACAGCACATTTGATGGACCAATGTGCCTTCAAATGTATCTTCATCTGTGTGTAGTCACAATACTCAGGCTTAATGTGTTTTGTAAATGTTTCTTAATGTTCTAAACCACAGTGTATGTATAACAGAGAGTTATCAATACTCAGTTATCTCATATGGCCAGTTTGCCATTATATTAAAAGCATTCACTATTACTTTATTTTATATTAAGGTATAAGTGAGTGATCAAGTGAGGAAGAGTCCTGCATTTTATCTTTATTTGTTCAATTCAATCTGTTGTTTCCTTTATAGAGCTTTTTATGGTTTTGGAAAATTAAAGATTTCAGAATTTTTCTTACTTATTCTTATAAAAAAAATAGCATTCTTGAGTATGCTAAATCTGTTCATTTAAACTGTGCACATCTACAATATTATTTTTATTCCCAGATGAATAATGAAAGTTTTCATAGATCAGGAAAACACAATTCATTCATTTATTAGTTTCCCCCAATCTATAATGTAACAAAAACAACATCAATACCAGATATTTTGTTTCTGCGCAAGAAAAAGACCTCAGCTATCTTAAGAGTGATTTACTTCTTTCAAAATAAGTTTTTTAACAGTTTTTCTGCAAATATATATATTTTTTTCAGAAGAGTAAGATCTGTAGTTTCCTGACAAGAGGCCAAAGGAAGCATCTAGAACACATGCTTAGAATAAAACCTAAGCTCAAGTCTCACAAACTTTGATGAGAATTTAGAGCATATTTACCTGCTGTCTATAACATCATAGTTATCTAAGTCCAGGTCTTACTTTGCACAAGGGAGTTCGGTTTCAGAATATTGGTTTTCACAGTTGTAATCACTGTTGTCTCAGTAAAGTTATTTTTGCTCTTTTTGATTTTCTCTCATACCAGGGAAGTGAGATCTAGAAGTAAAAAACTGAGATTTAGCAATACAAAACCTAATGTTGTCTGTGAGTATTTTAAGACAGGTCTCCAACACCTGTATTATAGCAAATATTCAGAGCATGCCTCTCTTCCAATCAGATTCAGCCTCATTGAATTTTTCTGTGGTTGTCATCCCATTTGTATAGAAAATCTGATTTGATGTATAATGTAGGTTTGACATTTTACTTAGTGTTCACTAACACAGAGCAAAAAGCTCTGTATTTTCATGCCAGATTCAGTATTTCCTTCAGAAACAGACACACTGTTATATTAATTGTGCAAGAGTAAGAACACATGACATATAAATAGTTATCAATACAGTAAACATCTGTTTTTCATGTCTACATTTGCATTATATGGTTGGCTTGTTTTTTGTTCATGTTTTTCCCTTTATATGATGCTGAAGAAGTGTCATAATATAACTATGTTTCCTGCTCCGGGTATCCTCTTTTGATCTCTATAAACAAACTTTCAGCATTTTGAATGAACACATTCTGTACAGCGGATGCAAATACACGTTGGAAATTATACCTGATAAGAGTCCGTGTGTGCTTGCAGGCAGGGAGTACACGTTTTGAGTTGTGACTTTTGATACCATGTATGATATTCTCATGAGCAAACTAGGGGTGCCTGATCTAGTTCTAGAGACTTGTTCTCAGTTACTTTCAATGGTTTGCTTTTAAAATGCAGTTGGGTACTGAGTAGGATTCATCAAGTGTTTATTCTGGTCATTTTATTACTAAATATATCACTTAATGATCTGTATGATAGTATGAATAATATCCTCACTATATTCAGTAAGAATGCCAAGCCAGAACCAGGAGGGGGTTAGGCAAGGTAGGGAATAGGATTAGACCTTAAAAAAATAGAAGTGGATCTGAGAAAAATACAGTGAATTTCCGAATGTTGAGAAAGAATGGCCAGAAGTCTTGAAAAATGTTTTCAAAGGAAAAGTGAAAAAATGGTGTAAAGGCAGTTTAGTCTGAGAGAAACTATGCCAAGTTTTCAAATATGAACTGGTGGAATGAGGAAGGGAATAGCTGCTATTTCTGTTTTGTAGGATGATAATTATCTGTGGATATCTTGGAAATAAAATTCCTATGGTGGGAATCCCAGAGCTCATGAAACAGTCTTCTGAGGTGAAATATGTATATGAAGTCCCCTCAGTGTTTCTTTCTATGACTGATAGATAAGTGCTATGTATAAGTGAAAAACATGAGCTGAAATTAAATAGATTTTTTTTTCCATTAAGCTTTTAAACATAGAAGTAAAAAAGTGGTCTCCTGCATATATTTTTATCTGTAAGAACTGATAGAAATTAATTAATTTAATAGGTTAAAGGACAATGAAAACATTTGATGCCACAAAAATAAAGGTATGAAATTTTCATGATTTAAATGAGAAAAAATGAGGAAAACTACACATATTAAAGGTAATGAGAAATCAGGCATACGAGTTAAACAGTAAATGGAGAAAAAGTGATGGGAGATTAGGAGTATTGCTTACAAGATCAAAAGAAAATGAAGGAAAAATAGTTATTTCCAAGGACGTATATAAATTTTATAGTGTCTTTTCATCTCTGTTTCTCAAGTTCTGACATGAAAGTCTGCTGCTAAGTAATGACTTTCAGGAAAATATTCTTAAGAAAAACCTGAACCTTATTACTTTTCATGTATTTGGTCTTATATTGCAATGTACTCAGAATTGTAACTGCATTGAAAACCTTCAAATTGCTGGGACTGCAAGAGGCCTATAAGGCTTTTATTCCTCTTTCCTGTTTGTGTGTCTACTTGTCTTTTTTTTTGTGTTTGAAACATTAAAGAGCAGCATAATTTCCTTGTGGTGTCCTCTTTTGCATCTATAAATGACATGAACCATATAATAACAAAAAACCTGAGATCTGAACCATCCCTTCTCGATTGAAATGTAGGTTGCCTGATAATCTCAGTTGTGGACTATATCCTAGCTTTTACCAATGTTAACAGATTCTGTTTCAATGTTTCTCTATGGTTTTAAGTTTTAAAGAACCCTAATGCCCCAAAATATAAGCTTCTTAATATATTTTAAACAATGACTCATCAAGGAAAAATGAAGTGATGTAGGTCTGTATCATCCATGTATGCCGTTTAGTAAGTCAAATGTATACTGAAATAAACATTTCCCCTACTGTGAAGGCTTACACTCACATCTTTGTCCTTAACTGGCTACCACAGTTTATTTTCTCACATGTGATGAGTCTTCAGGAGATTCTTTGAGGCCATACGGTGACAGGAAGTACAGAAATTGTACAAATTTAGGATTTGACTCTTTTTGAGGAGTATAAGGTACTTGGAACTAGGACTGAGAACACAAAATCTCTAAAAAACTGTCATTAAAAAAAGTAACATCATCAGGTTGAAACCTGAGGCCTGGGTATATCATTGGGAATCTGACGACAGGCAGGAAGGGACTCCATGAGGTCTCTCATCCTGCCTCCTACTCAAAAGCAGTGTCAGCATTGACTGAATTTAAACCAGACTTTGCCTGGGCAGGTCTAAAAATGCTTCAAGGATAGAAATTTCACAATCTCTCTGGGTAATTCGTTCCAATCCTTAATGGTGCTCATAGTGAATTATTTTTAACCCTGCTTTGATTAATGACCTATTTCTCTGGGACTGCCTTCTGGGGACCCCTACTGGGGGGCCCTGGGGAGCTGCTCTATATGCAACCACTTTCATGGCCCTCTGGGGGCTTGCCTAAGTTTATCAATAACTTTCCTGTACTTTTTTGCCCCCCAAAAAGGACACATGCTTCAGATATGGTCTTATGAAGCCAGGTGAAGGTGAATGATGACCTCCTTACTGTTTGTCTTTGTCACTGCCAGGACACAGTGCTCTCATTTCTTCTTGCTTCCCTGCCAGTCAGTCCCCAGTCCTTACCTTGGTGGAGAATGACTGCATCCCATATGCAGTATTTTGTGTCTGTTCTTGTTGAATTTCATGGCCCATTCCTTCAGCCTATTGAAGTCTCTCTGGATCGCAGCCCTCCCTCAAGCACATGGACAGCACACCCCAGTTTGGTATCAGGGACAAACTTGATGGTGGTGCATCCAGGCTGCTGTAGTATAGAATTTTATTAACAAAAAACTGCAAAATGTAAAGCTGCTAGCTAAACCAGACTGAGATAACTATAACTAATATTTTTTTATATTAAAAAAAATAATTGTGGCAGCTTCCCAGGTGTATTTTTTTTTATTTATTTGTGCTTGCTATGTATGCTAGGTGCTTTATACACCTTCTTATGGTAAAAAAAAAAAAAAAACAAAACAAAAAACCAAACCTGTAAACTGCCTTTATTTTCAAGGGAAGCTAGTTTAGTTTCCTAGTTCTCTTACAGCAAAGGCTTTGTTATCAGAGGGCCTGTTAAAACTAATGAGTTCATGTTTCAACACAATCCCATTAGAACTTCAGTAAATTAAACTGCATTTTAGAGCAAAAATAAATGGGAAAAAATAAATAAGTTCAAACAAATTTAAGCATGCAGACCACTATAATGTCTGTTAGGGCATTAATTATTATTAGCAATGGTAATAATTAAATAATAGTACTGTTATTAAAATTGATCATGTGATAGTCATGATTAGGCTACATTACCTAGTTTGAAACCTGAAGGCCTTGAGATGTGTGTGTTATTATTCCAGGAACTTGGACTAAGATGAATATTAATGTATATATATTAATAAAAAATAAAGCAAAACAAGAAAAGTGTAATTAAACCAATGGCTATAAGGACGTTTCATCTTGAGTATCCCTGTGTTTACTGTTGAATACATAGAACCCAGACAAAAGTTTAAACGGGAGAATCTGAAAATTTATCCACTTGAAAACGAAGCGTGCTGTCCTCTGCCACAGGAGTGAATCCACTAATGAATTGATACTGCAAGAAATCATTAGGAGGCAGCTTTCAAGTACTTTTAAAGTATTGGTTAAATGGTTAATTATTGGTTAAGTTGGTTAAACTCCTCTTTCTTTACAATAGTGTCTCAGAAGCTATAAACCAAGATATATTTTCCTGAAACTTTTGATCTTTTTCATTCATCAAATATTGATTTAATTTTTCATACTTTCCACAAAGAATAAGCCAAGAAACTAATGGACTGTACACTTTCATCTTTGTCAGATGATGTCAACAACAGTGATGTCAGAATGAATCCAGGAATAAAGGCTCACCTGCTGCTTCTGTATCTGGATGTTTAGCAGTGGGCGCCTGCACTGTTATTTAAACTAGAATTCAAAAGGAAATTAAATTATTGTTTTTTTCAGAGATACTTCTTAAGTATCTCTTAAGTGAGTTTTTAAGTAAGTTTCTTGTATCATTTTGTTTTGTATCATTTTGGAGGAATACAAAAAAGCGGCAACTTTTTATGTCTCTGAGGTAGGAAGTTTGCATAACCACCAGCAAGACACTTCCTTGTTTATGCATTATTTGTGACAGTCTATGAAACAGATTCTAGGAAAATACAGAGGAAAAATACAGAGAGATGTGGCAAAGATCATGAGTTTAGATTCAAAACTGAAATTTCACAGACCTTTGTAGAGATATGTGGAACTTGTTTTAAAGCTGATTATCTTACTGACTCTGAAATAGTTTTTTACATGTGAAATTTCTTTGTTTCCACTGTTGAAATAGATAAGCTCTCCCTACCACCCAGAGTCTGGCTTTGAAATATCCAGGCAGGGAAACATGGAGCTGCCCTGGTGCTTCACAGACAATTTCTCCCTGAAGGGTGAGAAAGAGCACTGCTGTGCCCCTGTGCTGCCAGCTCCCACGCTTCTCCACAGAGGCTGCACCAGAGAGAACAAAAAATGGCATTTCTTGCAGGCAGAGTGCGTTGTTGAGAACTAAAGGACTTAAAGCTACAGGTTACAGTGCATTAATAGATGCACTTTGTTTTTATTATTATAATTTTCCATCTGAATATAAGACCATTCTTACTTTCAGTTTAGCAAACATTGTTCTTTGAGACTACTCTACTCAGTTGCATTCCTAGGTGTTCATTCCGGGCTGCTGCTGCTGCACAGTGGTAATAGAATATGTGGACAGTTTTTCTGGAGAGGAAAAATACTACTTAACGCTGTTTAAAAGAGACAACAGATGGGGAAACTATTTCTCAACATAATCCTCCCTAATGGACATTGCAGCTACAATCCTGCAGAAAGAAAGAGAGGGAAAAAAAAATCTCTTTGCAGCATCTGTGAAAGGAAATCCTGGGAAAACAAATAAATTAGGCTCTTTTAAACAGAGAAATGACTGCACAAGGACTTGGAGTTATTTATACATAACAGCATGTTCGCTTAGTTACTTCCTTCTATTTTGTTTATGGATGGTTTAACTGAATTTTCAGATGTGTTCTATCAGATCATGTTCCCAAGCTTTTACGCTGCTTCAAAGTATGAACAAAAATTTGCTTAAGCAGCTGGGAAATTCTTGGCATCAAGATCTCAAAGGTAATAATCAGCCAAGCTTAGGCCAGTTTCTTTGCCATTTATTCTTGTCTTTCTCAGCAACATAGAAAGCAAAATATTGAAATAGAAAATTCTCCCTTTTTTGTGTGAAATGCCATCCATATATGCAAATATTTCTCATCACTTCTTTCCTCCTTTTGGCAGTGAATAAACTATTAATCTGTAAAACTTCACACAGTTCTAGTTCTGTCCCTATTCATTTTTTAGTGTAATTAAATCATATTTTCTTTATTCTATTTGTTGATCTGGGCAGTGTCTCATATATTCCTTTGTAGTGTCTAGGAGCTAATTATAATACTTGTTCTGCATTGTAACATTCATTACAGCTGCTCGCTAACATTTTGGTTCTGTATTTATAAGTAGACAGTTTTCTTTTTTTTTCACAGCTCTCTTTTTCAAAAGTCTTGCTATTTCCAGAATTTGCATATTCATTGTTTGATTGGGTCTATTAAATTGTATGGAAATAAACATGGATTTTCCCTGTAGCAAAATGTTACAGAATGAACTTCAGTACTGCTAAAATGAGTTAAACTAGGGGAATGAAACAGAAAAAAAGTGTGCTGAAAATAGGAATAAGAACAGATGGCCTAAGTTAGCATTTTTAGATATTATATTACATAAAATGGTAGGAGGGAAACTATAAAGGTAAATAGCAACCTTTTTAATAGTAGAAATGTTCTGTTGATGCTCTCTTATCCAAGCCCAGCTACAGGAATGAAGTAAATAGATAGCCCTAATAAATGGTAGTTATTCTGTCTGCCTTGTATGGATATGAAAACTGAAAATCACACTGCTAAATGGTACCAATTTCAACATGAAGCTGGTTAATTAGATAAATTGGAATTGCAGGGATACCTACAATTACGAGTATCTGATCTTTGTGGCTTTTGCATTTATTTGGAAGATAATAGTTATCATTTCACATGATCAGATCTGCATGACTCATTTGCAAATTCACAGCAATATACATCAGAGACACTCTGCCACAATGTGTCTCCAAAGGAAGGGGGGGTGTCTCTAGTTTCTGACTTGAAGCTGTCTACCATATTTCATGCTTGATTTTTCCAATATCTAACTCTTTATTTAGGCTCTCAGTTACTACACAAAATTTTGTAACATTGCTAAGAAGCTTCCAATTGAATTCAGGCAGCACTTCTTATTTTATTGTGTGAAAAGAAAAACAGAATAGACTCACTTGCATACTCTGCACAGTGAAAGGTTATTCAACATAGTGGACACAAACAAAAAAAATCTTTTTGTGTGGGTGTATCATTGTGTAGAAAGAAACTCGACAGATCCTCAGGTGATTGTTAAATTGTCATTGGCATCATATTAAAGCACAGTTATATTAATTATTTTATTACATGAAAGCACAGTTATACATATAAGATTAAAGATTGTAGATCATATTTAAAATGTAAAGAGTAGTACCAGAGATGCAATGATTCTAAAAATAGTATGGGATATGGCTTAATCGTGTATCGTGCCTGAGAATGTTGCAGTCCAAAACACTGAAGTGTTTTAAAGTATTTAGCTTTTAGGCAACTGGTTAGGATGTGCTCTTTAGAGGTATGCAGTGTAGATTTGAATTTATTTAGGCAGAAGAAGACCGTGGACCTGTACTTGAGATGAATTTTTTTAAGCTGTTTTTTTTTAAAAAGAAAATGCAAGCCTGCCTGGATTAAAGGAGATATCAACCATATCTGAAATTTGTCAAAACACTCTTCATTGCATATGCTCCAAAAACATTTTTCAGGCTGATAAGCTAGGATGAGACTGGGAGCAGAACATAAAGTGCAGTACTTCTGCTGATATTTAGGAAAACAAGGTACAAAACTGATCAGCATGGTCAAAACAGCTACTGGGGGTAAAAGCAGAATCAGCATCAGGAGTCTCTTGCTGAGAGCATGTGGGCCCCATCAGGGTCACACAGAAGCTGAATGACTTGTGTCAAGAGTCACACATTAAAACATAGGTTCCTACACCTAAAATGAATGTTCCCTTCGGGTCCTTGAACCTTTTTCTGAGTCTGGACAAATACAGTGAAGATATAAATAAGAACAGAGGATGAAGCAAGGGTAAAATGAAAAATAATTTAATTTTTTCATGATTACCTACCAAAGAATTGAGCATTTTTGTGAATCTATTAAGGCCCAAAACACAATATGAGTTACATCTTTAGACAATAAATTTTAGTATTGAAGTCAGGTGTTCTTCGCTAAGCAAGTTTTCTTACATGCTCATTTAAGACATGCTATCACTCAATTCCTGTCTAAAGCAATTTTTAATACAAGCATTAAACACATTTCACTGAGACATTTAGTTTGGCTACAATACATCTTTCCAATTAGATAAGACCCGAGCAGCTGTTCAGAATATAGCCATAAACCTCTTTACAACTGTGCCTATTTCATAGAGATAATCAGATAGTTTCATTACATTCACAGCTTTGAACAAAGTAATGCTCCTCTACATTATAAATAGCCGTTTCCTTTACCTTTTGATATCTTTGCTATTCAAAGAATATATCATTTACAATATGCTAGTCAAAATGTCCTAGGAATCAAACTTCTTCTGTGAGCTACTGTGGTGGGTCATGTTCACCTGTGGAATGGGAATGAATGCATAAATTACTTATTTATGTAATCTTATATTTTGGTTTTGTAATTATTTTAAATATATTCTTACTGTATATTTTCAAAGAAGTATTTTCAAATAGATAATGTATAATTACCTTACATAATTACATAAGAAATTGCATAATTTCTTAGTATAACATGACCTTAGAGAGTTCTCTGAATGATATTCAACATTAACAGATTTAGTTGTGAGAAGAAACTGTCTCTCTACTTTTACAAGCTTTGTCTATACCATAAAAATAAAAATAATAAAATAATTTTTAAAAAAGTTTTCTCTGGATTTGCTTCCAATTATGTCAGAAATATTTGTTTAAAAGCATAGGCAAATATTGATAAGAGCATGATTCAGACAAAATATAGACAAAGGGGGTTATGTAGATGAAGTATAGTTCATTGGATAATTTAATAGATACACTAAGAACTAAAATAAAGTACCTTATAAAATAGAGCTGTGCTATACCCAGATCAGAAGACCAGACTGCAATCAGATCCATACTTCAGCTGAACCTCTAGTGTTCATAAGTTTTAAATGCTAATGGCAGGATTTTTCAGATTTTTGCAGTCTCCATACTCTTTCTTTTAGACGTTCTGTTGGCCTACTTGCCTCCTCACTGACAGAGTAACTCTGGTAAATTCAATTTGAGAGCTAGGCTTCCGCATGCATTCAGATAATTTCCAGACTTGCTGCATTATATTCCTGCCATAAATTCTAAATTTCTTCCTAAATCTTGCTGTGACTATTCTGTTGTTTAAAGACCAGGCAAGAATCTGTAAAAAATAGTCACCCCGATAAAATCAAGCACACCATTAATTTGGGGGGGATTTATGTTGCATCAGAGACATAATAGGGAGAAAGATCTCAGTAGATGAACTTTTAAAAGTGCATAACTCACTGCCTAGACCCAACCAAACGGATTTTCTTCTTTCTTCAACTTTTCTGAAAGTTTTCTTTCTATGCTCACCTTAATTTCTTACAATACTGTACTCTTCAGCATTGAAATATCTCATCTTTATTGGTCATTAAAGGAAGTGATGTTGTTTTTTCATGTGATTATTAACTTGTCTTAGCTTAGCTGAAAAATGCTTGTATCAATCCCAGAAGCATGCAAATGAGTGATCAAATTTCATCAAATTTCAGATGAAATTATAAATAAATCTGTCCGTAATGAATTAGTATAGGGCTTAAGTGTATTTTCACATCTGATCTGATTTATTGCTCTTTGTGCCATATTTATTTTATTTTACTCTGGATATGGTTTTATAAAACTAGAAGTAGAAATATGTAATAATTAAGAAATATATATTTATTCAACTGTTCTTTTATGAACAGATGCTCACCTCCTAGAAGGCCACAATAATGTGATTCATTTCCAGGGAGGATAATTTTATTTTGTTGCAAAATGATTCTTATTTAGGCTAGTGGTACAGAGGAAAATCTGAAGTCAAGAGTCAAGTGATAATTTTCCCATAGCAATTGAACCAACTGTAAATAACAATACCTGTTAAATGTAATTGGTTTTGATAGAATTATTCCCATAAACTTCTTTCAGGCTCTGCTGAATTGGCAATGTACATTAATCCTATCAGAAATAGAGAAACTCTTACGGAAATGCAGTGAAGTAGCCTCAAGTCAAGGTGAAGAGTCTGCCATTGTATTACTGAACCTAGAGGTGGGTCTGAGTGGCAAAAAGTCTTTAAATGGTCAGGTATCATCCATATAGCAAGTGTTTAAATCGTATTAGATATTGTAGTTTTATCTCTCATTTTCAGAAGAGTGGTGCTCACTGAAATAGATTGTTCATATCATGGTCATACAACACAGAAACATTATTCCATGATCTTTTATGAATTCTTTTCATTTTGGAACTGTACTCTCTATTCTTATTCCCCTTGATTGAGCAGAGAGTACAAAACCAGATGAAATAAAACTAGGTACAAAGCATGCCATGAAGATTTTCTGTACTGATTATTTTCTGTTCTTGTGTTTCTGGACACTTTTAAAACTTTTTGCTGTGTGCATATAGATCAAGTAGCTTCTAGAGTCAGGAATACCTCTGGTGAAAAATCAACTATTTTTCCTGTAGATTTTTACTGGCTCAAGGGAAATCATACAGCTATAAATATATTTATCATGGACTAAAGGGTTTGTAAACACAGTAGCAGTAAGTATGAATAGTTCTGTCTGTATTAGTTAATGATCAGGCTGTCTATTATGAGCAAGAAAAGTGAGAGTAATATACTGAGTCTTTGGCTATTCTTGGATATTCATAGTATAGCACTGGTGACATTTTACTTCTCTAGTCACCTCTGAATTCCTACCTGCCTTTTAGCTTTATTTTGATTCTCATCCTTTTTATTTTCCCTTGATATTAATTCATTTTCATTAGAAATAAGCTCTTTTCCACTATTTTAAAAATAAGATTCAATAATGAGAACAAGTGACACATGGATTAAGTACCAGGATTTTTCATTTTGCATGAGTATAATGGAGCTCAGCAATAAGGTGACTTTTTTCCCATGATTACTTGCAATGCTCATATGAGCTCCATTAGAAATTACGATGCAAGTGGCTGATACTGTGCAGGAGGGTAAGAATAGAAAATTTGAAAACATTTCAAAGTACCCTAGAGGAATCACAATTAAAAAAAATCAGTAATATAAATGAACTTGTAGTTTATTTGCATTGGGAATAGAAATTGGGTACAGCAATTTTCATGACAATGTATATGCTTCAAGAAAAAACCTGAACTGTTAGTAGGAATTAGAGTCACCAGAATACTTTATGAGTCAACTTTAAATCAATATTAACATGAAACATTCACAATGAATACAAAGGAATATGTGAGTGGATATAAAACATCCACTAATAATCTCTGGTATTTTTTTTCCTGTTCATCTATCCTGCTTTCAGATATATATGCTGCTTTCAGTATATATGCTTATACTCTTTTAAACTTGTTTGCTTTTTTCACCAATAAATGGAAAACTCCTTTCCATACAGGTTTTATTACTAGAACTGTAGAAACAAGTGACTTGAGTTCAGAAAAGAAAATTTTAATTAGTTCAAATAAAATCTTCATACAACCTGAATGTTTGGTTTTTTGTTTTTTTTTTTTTGTTTTTTTTTTTTTTTTAAATTATCAAATACTTGAAGCAATATCAAAGGCAATGAAGAGGTAGATTCAGAAATTGCCAAAAGCACAGGGAAAACCCATCCTCTTTTTTTTTTTTTTTTTTTTTTTTTTAGGGAAAAAGCATTTTTAAAACTCAACTTGTCCAGCATTATGTAACACCTAAATTCAGTTCTTTCTACTGCATAAGAGGATCTCAACCTATAGCACCTACAAAAGCCTTCTAACTAGTGTTGTGGTGTAACATGGAGCAAGGTGCTCACTCACCATTTTCCCTATGTGATGTGATTCTTTTAAACTATTGCTAAACTGAGGAAGAATAGAGCTGTAGTGTTGTCATCAGACTCTTTGTTTATAATTCCCTGCCTGAATTGGATAAAACTAAAACAATTAATAGAACTTGAATCTCCTATCTGCTCTGAAAGTATCTGGTAAATACCAGTTTATTGTATTAATCAATAGGAACAAAGATATTCTACTTCTAGGCTCAGTCCAAGACTAACAGATGTAGGAGGTAATACACAAATAGGTAGATAACTTGGGTGCTACCTCTTCTGTCACAGACTTTGTATGTCTCATTTCCCTGTCTCTAAACCACAGTTAAAGAGCGTGTTTTCTGTATTTTTTCAAAGTATATTGTAAGATCTCAGAAGAAATAACTGGTTCCTGATGTATGCATGAACTATATGTGCCAGTTCTGTTCTCAGCTGGAATTGGTGTAATACAGATAAAGTCACTAGTAAGAATTTAAATCAGATTAGGTTTCTAATTGCTAGAGAAATCTTAGTCCCCCATTTGTTTTTTCCTTTTGTGCATAGGATCACAGTAGCACTCTCTTTAGCTTAAAATCAAGCCAGATCCTCTTAATAAAACTATGACATCATGACAGAGGTTACTGTATGCAGATTTGCCACTTATAATCAAATCATCATTTCCTCTACCAGTTTGGTAGCATTATTAAGTGACACTTACAAGTAATCTTGATGATTAAACGAGCTGTTCTTCACAACAAGCACGTAATTTTCTGTTTTCCATGAAGAATACAAATCAAGACATAATGACAGAAGTTTTGTAATTCGTGCATCTATGCCAGGTGTAAGAAAATTCACCTAGAGTTTTACTTCCTTCTTTACTTGCTACTTAAATGTTTCCATTACTTGTAGTGTATCTTTCTTCATGTTTTTATTTGAGAGTGAGAAATATTTTTGTTCACAGAGGCAATCCTGACAAAAACTATGAATAATTCGTTTTGGTCTTATTTCCTTCCTGGGGAGGAAGGTGAACATGATGATTTACTTGGTCTTATTCACTTCTTTAGGAGTTGTCAACCATCTATGTGACATCAGGTAGTATCTCAATTTTTTAAATTTACTCTATAAAGCTCATGTAAGCAAGTAGAAGTGTTATTCTTTTCACTCAGGCCTCCCACTCAAACATTATTCACACTATATCTAAATGCCATTCAATGTAAGGAAAGTCTGTCTTGTTACACTTCTTGTTCAATGGGATTGAAGATATTAAGAAAACATAAGAGGTATTTCATATTATGACATCTTTAATAAATAATTATATTACTAATTTTCATTAAACACATAATATCTGGTCACATAACCCTCTTAGTGATAGATATGTGGAAAAAAAATGGCAGCAACTCAGTTTATGAAGGACTATTTAAGCACAGATTTATTTGTTTTCCTTTTACGCATAAGTGTTGAATTTTACTTTCATGTACTTTCATCCGTGTACATTTCATGATCTTTTATCATTACCCTCGTGTTTTGTAGATTTTTTTTTCTTGGCTAGAAAGGCTAGAATTTGTGGTTTTATACAAGGACATTATTTCAAATTCTCAAGTCAATCTGAGAACTGATTGCTATTATATGAAGGTAACCTACCTACAAAAATGCCAGGAAGCTGTTTGTACTAGTTTTTCAGAATTCTAAATGCTAAATGTTCATGCCTGTAGCAATAACATCGCAACATTCATAAACTTAACTTTGTTTCTGTCATTCAGTATTTGTATTAAAATAATAGTCAGGCTTATGTGAGGTACTTCCTATGAAAACCCCCCACAGTGGAGAAACGTCCTGGCCTTGTTTACACTGGCAGAAGTTTGACTTTGGTGTCATTCATTGCCCCTTTTCTAGGTATCTAACACACCAGTCACACGTTACAAGGACATTTAGAAGGGCAGCTGTGCTCACCACAGCAGTACTGACTTCCAGGGTCTGCAGGTGGCAGCCAAAGAGTTGACAATGTAGCAGACTATGCATCCTTTGGGGAAGGTGGATGAAATGCTTCCCTGTTCGGGGGCAGTGGTCAGGCTGAGGACCAGCAGTTTAGGAGTGGAGCTTTCCTAGCCCAGGTCTATAATAGGAATTCCAGCTTTATTAGCTCAAAGGCTTGCACACAAGAGAGCAATTCAGACAGCCTGATTAAGAATTGAAAAAGAAGTATATGATGTTATAAATATGTAAAATGTGATTAATTTAAGAAAACAAGTGATGTATCCTACTTATCAGTGAGATTTTTCTTTTACATTAGATAATCCTAAATTATCTATTAGTCTGTACATCTTTACTCCTGCTTATACATTTCAATAATGGTATGTTTATTGCTTACTCAACCTTTACTGCTTTTTTTCTGAAAAGACATTTTTAATTTATTTTAAATAATGTATTTCAGCTCAGATTTTTGGAAAACTCCAAAAATGGTGGAAGGAATTTCCAAAATGACAAGTGCTGTCATGTGCATCAAAGAAATTTTTTATCCTAAGTGCTTTATTAAGTCTATGTCTTCAGAACTGACTAGTCAATGTCTAATTTTATCCGTTCTTTTAAAAATTAGAGAAACATATACATATTAAAAATTCTGTTCTGTTGGCTGGGAACTTAGTATTATTGTACAAATGTCTACAGCAGTATGCTACTTGATTGTTCTTTTTGTAGCTCAAATTCAACTTTAGATTATGTATAAAATTATCTGCTGTATTCTTGGTATCAGCTGCCAATCACATGATATTCTGGAAAGCTGAAACTGCTAAACCTCTTATGCAGATTTTTTTTCCCTAAATGTTATCCCTAATTTTAGTACTACTAAGGTTGTCATTTTGCAATTATATAGGGGCACGTACAGCATGACCTGCAAACAATGTATCAGCAAAGGGTTTTCCCTCCTACATGTTTCTATTTCAAATGCTTCATGAAATCAGAAGGTATGTAAAAGTTATTCTGAGCTACTAGCCCACCTACAACATGTCAGTATGGATTGCTGAAAAGTCCTATTAAAAAAATTAATTTATGAAGGTGAAGAGGATAGGAGTCATTATTACATTTGTTGTGACTGAATTTGTAAACTGTTCAGGGTTATGAGTCAGTTAAAAGCAAAAGAGAGAAAGAATGTAACATTTCAATCCACCACTTCACCAAAGTAATTTTATGAGTTATTATGTTGCCAAGAGCCAGATGGTCAGTGACTTATCTGAGGGCTTAGATAATTTATTGAAAATCACATTCATTTGTTTCTATCAAATTTCTGTTTTCTATCAAATTTGAGGTCTTTCTGTCTTATTATCTTTTTTTCTCCTACACAGTGAGCGAGTAAATGAAGAGACTTGGCATGTCCTTGTTGCTTTGCCTTGTCCTTGGGCAAGGAGTTCACAGGGGTAGTTTGAGTTTCTGGTGGATGGTAAGACGGGATATGTTCGATACACAATTTTCCAGTTCTAAGTCTTTAGGAGACCTCTAGCTGAGAGTCAGGAAAAGAGTTGATCTGAGCCTGGCTGGTACAAAATTCAACAGCACATCATGCAGCAGACATTGGCGGGATCAGAAGTTTGCAGCTCAATATGGAAAATGCTTCAATGAAAGGACAGTTACTGTGTCCCAAACTGCAGTGCAGGTGACTATGCTAAGGATGGAGGGAATAAAGAGGCTCCATCTGACAACTGCCCTTATTTTTGCCTCCCCCGGCTTCACCTTTCTTTAAAAAAAAAAAAAAAAAAAAAAAACCCAAAAACCCCAAAACTTCTCAATTCTTATTGAATAATAAGAGTTTTAAAATTTCTAAGAAGCATGGGACCAGCAATATTAATTGCCACAGTCACCAGAGCTCTGGTAGATACAAGGTAAAAGGTAGCAGTTTAGAAACTTTAGATAGCTGAAATTGTTATCCCGGACAAGGGATAAACTTTTAAGAATTGAACACAGCTATGGAAGGAATTGGAAAAACTCATTAACTTTGTTTGCTTCACAGTTTACTCCTGAGTACTTTCTTAAATGTCCCACTCTACAACAATAAACATTAATGAGGTTTTCTAGCCGAGATTTTCTTTAGCTAGGGGGTTTGAAACAGAAATAGAAATAGTTTTCACAATGCTCTGAAGCAAGTTGAGCCCACAGAAAGTGTAATTTCATCTTATCCTGTATATTTGTTCTCTTTCTGAGTGATGCCCTTGGTGCCTGAGTACTTGCCCAGCTGTACTGTACTTGATGTTCTTCAGTCATACTTGAACTTGGGAGGTGATATGCCAGGAAGGTAATTAATTACTCTGTTCTTTAAGTTGCAGGTAATGTCTCTTAACTGTTTGCTCTTTGAATCCCCTAGGTAAATGGTACTTCTTTTTTTTCATTAAGAGGAAAAGGAGGGGAAAAAGTAAAAGACTAAAATCATATCATCAGGGTAAAACAAACAAAAATAACAACTAAAAAAATAAGAAGGGAGACTGAATAGTCATGAGATGAGGCATGTTAATGTAGAAGGTGAGCCTGACTGATTAGAGCTAGTATTTAGGGCCGAGGGAGGGAGGAGGGAGGAATTAGAAATAGATGCTATTTTATTTCATTGCATGATTACCTCAATAAACAAAGTGGTGCACTGGAAATTTTAGGAAATCTAAGAACTTGGGGCATGTAAAGCTCTTAAAGCTTAGTAAAAGCTTAGGACATGATATCTCCCAGTTAAGGCAGAATTTGCTTTTTATTATGCTTTTTCACTGCTTTGGATTTCTGATTAAGATTTTACTAACATAACAGAAACAAACCAAACCTGGGAAAGTAACTACCTGCAACATTCACTGGGGCTCCAATACTCTGATAAGCTGTATGTGCAGATGGGATGTACAGGAAAAACTGGACAGTTTAAAGCTTAGCTCTATATTCATGAAGATACTGTCATCCAATGGTCTAATCATATGTTGAAAACCATACAACAAATACTGGATATTTGGGGTCAATGCCTTGCATTCAGTCACCAGTAAGTCAGCAGTGGAGAATGTAATTAAAACCAGGCTCCTGAAGGCATCAACTAATAACGTAACTGCTGCCCTTTTCCTCTAAAGTATAAACAATGAAACTGGGGTGAAGTAGTCTTAGTATGAGAGGAAGATGCTACATATTACTAGTGCAAACAGAACACAACCTATAAATCTTTGTAGTATTCAGGTCTGATGGTTTTATTTATGTTAGAACATGTTTAGTTCAGTGGGGTTTTCGTTCCCTGGTACTCTTGTTGGGCTTGCATGTATGGCAGTAAAGGCAAGAAACCTGCTTCTGCTCTAGAAAATTAAAACCTGTACTTATCACAATAGAGTACCAAATTAAAAGTGGAATAGTTGAATTAGACAAACTCTATTGAATGTCTTATATCGTAGCGAAAAAATACAAGTAACCAGAAGAAGAATCCTGCAACCTTGACTCTAATAAGAAAGAGATAAGAGGAAGGAATGTGCTGGTTCTAAAATTAATTTTTCTAAGGGCAGGGGCTGTAAATGGAAACTGTATGGGGTTCCATAGCAATATCATTACTTACATGACAGTATTCTTCTCAAGGGTAACAGGGACATACCACTCACTTGATATGTGATTAATGGGAAACATTGATAATGTTAATGTATCTATATATACAGGGAAAAAAAATCTGAAAGAAAGATATCCAAACAAAGAGAGAAGAATAAGTAAAAAAAAATCTGCTCAGAATGATGTATTAATCCACCATTCTGTTGAATTTGTATTCTAGTACTGATCTTAGTAAAGCACTGTGTGCCGGTTTGGGGTATTTAGGGTGATATTTAATTTAAAGCTGTGATTGACTTCTGGAAAATCTAACAAGCATTTAGTTTCATTTATTAACATCTAAAGATGCAGTATTCATCATCAGTGATTTTAATTAATGTTCCCCTTCAGCAACGATATACAACAGTTAGGTGACCTTGAAAAGAGAACATTCCACACTGTTAAATAAGAGACATCGAAAAGATTATTTTGATTTCTGCTTCTGCCTGATTCATTCATTCCTTTGGCAAAACTTGTTCTTGGTAGAATAAAGCCATGCATGCAATGAGACAATTCTTTGAATTTTAATCCATTTTTCTCTCACTTTAAAATTCAAGTTCAACTTCCTTTGGGGGCGATTATCACTAGATATTAAAGGTCACTTCCTGATTAATTGTTTTTGTCCAGTGACTGCTTTGTTTTAGAATTTTTCTTTTCTTTTCTAGATAATCCTTACAATATATAGACTAAAAATTACAAGTATTAATAACTAAAGAGTGCATATTTATAAGACAACACTCATAAATGCTCCTCTAGGGTACTTTGGATGAAATTATTCACTGAATGTAATAAAAGACTTGGTGGAAAAAGTACGTCCAGGGATGGTGTCTCAACTGCTTCCCTGGGCAGCCCATTCCAATGCTTAATAACCCTTTCAGTGTAAATTTTTTCTCGGTACCCAATCTGAACCTCCCCTGGTGCATTGATTTATAGGCATTGATGAGATCCCCTCTCAGTATTACCTTCTCCAGGCTAAACAGGCCCAGGTCTCTCAGCCTTTCCTCAAAAGAGAGACGCTCCACTCCCTTGAGCCTCTCACAATTACAAATATGTTGGGCATAACTTTATTCTTAGAGTAGACTCTCTTCTGCATCAGGGTCCCTTGAGAGGCTTATAATGAAATATAAATGAGGAGCCACAGCACTGGATCTGCTGTGGTGAAAATAATTTTTCAAGTCTTCCACTTCCAATTTGCCCCTTACCTGCTGAAATAAAATGTATTAATCATTCTATGCTAAGGCAATTTTGAACATTTGCTCTTAGTTATAACAGAATTTACTCTTACCACATTTCCCAGGAAGCCATTTCTTAATTTACTTCAGAAGGACATAGCTTTTAACTCTATTTATAATTGTCATTTTCTTATTTGGTAATAATGCAGAAATAGTGAAGAAACATCAGTAGTGGCAGTCACGTGATACCAGATGAACTCTGCCCTCAGACTGCTCTTTATGTTCTCTCACCAGTGGAAAATTTAACTTCCTCTTGGATTAGATCTGGAAGTTTCCAGCCGTGTGCCATAAGGGTGCTGATGCTGACAAAGTTCATAGCAGCTATCTCATCTTACTCTCTCTTAAAACAGAGATAACAGATTTTGAGTTTGGCGGTGGATAAGACGGCCTTTCTGCATGTGTGTTTTACTCTGAAAAATTTATGCAAGCCAAATGCTGAAGCATTATAAGAAAGAAAACTATGATGAAATCAGTAGAGCTCTTTTTTCAACATTGAAGGTTATCTTGAATTTGACCAACGGGAATTCTTTTTAATCTCTCTTTTAATCTTTTTAATCTCTAATGTAGATTTTATTTATAAAAGGGGAAAAATAATGGAAGTTCTTTAGAGGGGACAAGGATATTCACATTCAAAACATGGAAAAGAGGAATAGAATTCACCAAACAGAAAAGTAGAGAAATTGACACCTTTTCATTTATACTGTAACCACCACTTTCAATATCTCATGATTTGAATTTACTCAGGTCATGGAGCATCTGCTCTTTCTTCTTGAAAGATCAGTATTAAAAAAAAAAAAAAGAGGTCTTTTCTTTTTGCTTCTGACTTCTTAAAAAGGACCTTTCATTAGTATCACCTGCTGGTAGTTAGCTACACAGCAGTCCTCAATTTTGTTGGTAACTTAATTGATAGTGCTGCAGAGGGGGGAAGTGCTTTGGAAAACACACTGAATTTATGCCTATGTTCAAACTCCTACATACCTTTGAAATCCAGCCTCTGGTCACTTGCAGTGGAACTATTTTCTGTAGAGTTTTAGTTTATAGAAATACTTGGGGGAAAGACAGAGGCTGTCTTCTAAGTAGCAGTCTCTAATTAGGAGATCATGTCTGAAATTGGTTGGCTGTATCCTCTGTGAAAATATGCTCAGGTGTGGACACTTTGGTAAATTGTCAGAGTCTATAAAAGACTGGTACTAGAACAAACTGGTATGGACAGTAAATGGACATCTGGGCTTGGTTACTAAGAGGAGAGAGGTAAGTGTTATGAATGCAATGTGAGATTTTGGGTTACTTGGCTAGAGGCTGTTGAAAGGAAGCGAGTGTTCAAATTTCAGTTGTTGTTCTATGATTGTTATTAGTAGTGTAATAGCTACAGTAAAAAGTTTTTTGTTGACGTTTTTTCCTTATATTTGATTACTTTTTAGGTAGCAAATAGTTCTGTTCTGTCAATTCACACAAAGTGCAGCCAGTACTTTTGACTTGGATTTGCATGTTAAAAAGCCTGATAGCACATGCATTCAGAAGATGTAAGGTCACTGTAGCTGATAAAATTTATACATATGGTTGAAACCAATCGGTTCTACATTATATGAGAAGTTTGACAGATGCTCTTAAATTAGGTCTTAGGACTCTTTTCTCTACATGTCCTTTGTGGCAAAACTTTGAAGGATTATTTTGAAAAAGATAAGTAGTATGTAGAGAGCACTTAATACCTAACATTATAAAAAGTAAACCTGTAAGAGCAGTGCTAATTTATGGCAAAATTACTTTCTTGAAGCTACTATTACGGGGGGAAAAAGTTGATTGAATTAATAGAAGTTGTAAGTGCATTCTCACGTTTTAAAAATGAAATAACTGCATTACATGTTTTCAGAGGTAATTCTGTGCTTGTTGTCTTGGTTTGATGCTTATTTTTATGGTGAAGTTTAACCTGATATGGAAGGTAAATAAGCTTGGTTTCATCTACTGAAGATCCATGAAAAATTTCCTGAAATACTCTTTCAAATATTTTTTAATATCTTCTATTTTTTCTCTACTTTACCATTTCCAATTTACCGTGACTTCTCTTGCTCCTCAGTCTTCATGTGGAGGCACATGGGAGGGGTATATCTCAATGCTTAGTGTTCTTTGCCCTTGGGAGATGAGGGCCAAATGAAAACCCCTCCGTTGATCCACAGAAAGTAAGTGGTCAAGGCAAAGACAGAGAGACTGCTTACCTGTTACTGTCACAGGCAAAGCAGACTCAAACTGGGGAGAATTAACTTATTGCCTGGTAAGATAGGTATTGAGAAAGACAAAATAAATTAAAATACTTCTGGCCACTTCCTGGCGGTGTGGGTGGGCCTGGCCTGGCCGTCAGGGGTCTGTCTCAAATGGGCGCTTCCACACAGGACTGGCCTGGCCTCCTCTCACAGGGCATCCCTGCTGCCAGAACCTCAACATCTACCCCCAGGACAACTGAGTCGTTTAAATAATGTAGATAAGAACATTAGACAGCCTTTTTTGATCAGGGAATAGGTAAATGATTCTCAATAGTTAAGTTTAGGATACTTTTTTTTATACCAGGACCTTTGTTCAGCAAGGAATATCTAATTGGGTAGCAGCAGATAACAACTCCCTCTGTAATTCTTTTTTAAATTATTTTCTTTTTAAGCTTGCAAATATTTAGAAACTAAAATAGCCAAGTTTTATCATTAATATATAAAATCAAAGAATACTTAAACAGAAAAAAAAGCTTGAGAATTCTGTAGCTGTTGGTTTGAAAACAGAATTGTCATATGTATTTACTAAAGAGATGGGAAATGGAAAAATATTGTGTAAATGAATGCAAATTAGACTTGTGATACTACTTCAAGGATTTGGCAGCATAATTTAACAAGAAATAAGGGAAATTTTACTTCCAAGTTTCATAGGTGATCTATTTACTCCTGTTTGTTTGACATATGTTATGATCTGACCATAAGAATAGCAATTTGTAGCTTTATCAACCTTTCCAAACTCTTGTCAAATGTATTTTATAATTAATCCATTTTCCTCTATTTAAAAAAAAAAAATTACAGGAAAAAACCAACATGTCTACTGTTGGTTTAGGAATCATTTGAACTCTAATGTCTGTGTACAAACTGTCTAGCACAAGTGCTGTTTCTGTTACACTGACTACCCTGAAGTTACCAAATGTATGAATGTTGAAGTCGCTCAGTAATTTTGCTGTCACTCTTGATGTAAACACCATGGATGAAACTTCCATTTAAATCAACACTCTTTCTGCTCCTGTTACTATTTTTGTATTAGCTTTCAAGTATAACTTAATGGAGGAGTAGATATCTCACCAAGATATGCTTAATGGTCTAACCTTTACATTGCAAGAGGCTCTTAAATCGGATGTTTGAAGAAAATGTATGTGTTTGTATTCATATGTGTGAAACAGCACTACACCAAGCTCAGATTTAGCTCCAATTTAATCTCATTGGTTAGCAGTGAATAACTTCTGCTTTAGTTTAGTCATCTGTAAAGTAGACATGATAGTATTCATCTAACCAGGTGTTTCTGAGGCCTTGTAAAAAATATTTTAAATTTTAAAATTGTTATAAGGCTGTACAACAGCAGAATTACCCAGCAATGCTACAATAATTAGAGTCAATGTGAGAGAAACTCTGTATCCAAGTGGCTTTGCCAGGTGCTCTGTGCATCTTAGAAGGAAAAAAATTCAAAATTGAATAATGTACCTATTGGAATGGCATTTGAGGACAATTGGAACACAAATATTCCAACTATAAACAGTTTTAGGAGTACTGGAATATTTTATTAAATATTAAGCCTTTTTATGCATACAATTATTAAAATTGCTTATATCTAATAACTATTTTAGATTCAAAATTTTTTTAAATAGTTTCTGAAAAGTACATGATATCTCTGTCATAAGTGTAATACTTAGAAAACTAAAAGTAATTTTCTGTACAGCACAAAATAACCATCCTTTTAAATAGAATCTGAGAAAAAAACAGTAGAAAACTTAGAAAACTCATCTTTTGATGACCAGATAATCCTTGGCTTTGAAATTTATAAGTGTTGTCCTTACATGTAGGTTTGGAAACTATAAATATTGAAAACTTGAATCCCATATATGTTTTAATCGCTGTTGTCTTAAAAATGTGTAAAGCTGTGCCTATTTTCCTTTTTGACTACTCTCTGCTCATGGTCGTGCCATAACTCTACTTTCTTTCCCTGGATGCATATAGTCATTACTGGACTCTGCAGTAACGTTTTTATAAGAGACCAACCCATTTTTTGTCACGCTCTTTTAAATCTAGTGTGTGTACAAGCTGGCTTCTCTTGGAGTATTATTGGTTTATTTTTTATTTTAACTTAACCCAGCAATTGAATTTACCAACATGTTTTTTATAGCAAAGAACAACTCTCAGGATGTCAAAATATTTTTCAAGGGATCAAGTCTTCAAACAGACATTCAGTTTGAAAACTCAAACTCAGTTCTTCAGTTTTCATTTAATTTGGCTAATCATTTTGTTCCACTAATGTCAGTTTGGCCTTCTGGAATGTCCTGCTGAATTAGTGAGGGAAACTTTATCAGGAATATGTTGGACCTACAGCATTAACAATATTCTGTAATAACAGTATAAAATGTTTGATGTCACAAAAGAACTTCAAGTCAAAGTCTTTGATTTTTATTTTTGCAGGATTTATATTATTTGGCTTAGAATTAGTGTAATTCAGTAATAATCAAGGAGAGCATGAAAAAATGAATCCACAGTTGGTGTGGAACAACTTCTCTCATAGTCAGTTTAAGTAGGCATCCTAGTAGATTAGTATAGGAACATGTCTTTTATTTATTTCTATGTTTCCTTGTAATAAGAATTTATCGTGCTATTTGTCACTGTCATCTTCTCATGACTTTTAAACTGCTGCCACTCTTTCCTTAGCATCTTTTCATACTTCACTAGACTTTTGCTGGCTTATTTTTCCAGCTTCATGCCATATTTCTGGAGGTTCTTATTTGCAAGCACAAACACTTCAGCCCACCTCTAGAATGACAGTGTGACATGATTCCACCTGCTCCATGTAAGAATCATGGTATATTTTCCTGACTTGTCCTCACCAATGAATCCATTTCCTCTTTAGGCAAAACCCAATATTTTCCATTTTGCTGTCTCCTTTCTTAGGCTCTTTCATTTGTCTACGGTGCATCACTTTTTTTGGCTCTGACTTGTATCTAGGCTTTCATTATTAGGCTATCATGATGGTTATTGTGAACAAAGATATGTTGGAGAGGCTTTTCTTATCTATGCAATCAGTAAGGCTCTTAACAAAAGGCAGATGCCAGAGAAAGAGTAATCTATTTTTTCTTTGGCCTAAAACACTTATCTGAGTTATGCAGGCCACCACTGTAAGAAGTCATTTGACTCTCAGATTGCTTTCATTACCTTGTACCTTTCTTGATCTGTGTTTTCTTCCATTTCATCTCATACAAGCTACTTGTCTCTGTTTTCACTTAAGTCACCTTTTCCATTATCTGTCAGTCAGAACCAAGAGATCAGTCATCACATCCTGCACTGGGATGTCAGCCTCTAATCTACAAGTTCCAACAAACAAATGCTCTGTCATATGGCTATCATAGTCTTTGTGGGAGGAACATTTCAAAAATAAGTATTATGATTTGAATACAAGACACTGACACGTTTCTTTCTATTGTCACCTTCCTGGTTATTTTGTTGGGCTTGATCCTATTTGCATAATCACTTCTTCAGGCAGGACCTCTTTGGAGATCTGTCTGAACTCTATTTTCATTATTTTTCAAATTTTCACACTTGGAGACAGATTTCTGTCAACTGTTCATTTTTAAATTTTACCAAATCAACTCTGAGGTATGAAAACTATTGTAGAGAAAAATGGCATGGCTAAATATCTTTAATTTACTTCAAAAAATGATTAACAACAACACAAGGGTTGTTTTCTAAAATGCTACAACCACTGATATATGTACAGTGTAATATCATCCCACTGTTAGTCTGTCTTCAAGCATTTCAGACTCGGAACCTATGAAATATGAAGCACTATTATGTAAACTTATTTTGAATTAAATTTTAAAAGATCATCTGTAACTGACTTCATCTTTGCTCATTGAGACAGTCATTGAATTGTCCTAGTATTTCTGGCTAAGTTGCTAAACTGTTTTATTCGAAGCTTCTGTGGAGGTTCTCAGGATGCCATACTTTTCATTCTCTGTCAAAAGCTTTTAATTGTCAAGAAGCAGCAGTGTATCACTGTCCTCTTCGTCTTGGAGGGTTTGTGATAAATCAAACAATTATGATTATTCTAATGTTCCTACAACTGGGCCTTTTTATTCCATAGTACTTGATTTTTGACAATGGCACTGCATATACTATATATAAATCTAATTAGAGAAGTGTCCTGATTACAGAAATGACCGGGCTATTCTTTTAACTTGTCTCGCAAGATGTGATCTCTCATTAGACTTGTCTTTGTGAAACATTTATTTAATTAATGAAAACAGTAGCTCTGAAAAATATTATCAAGTATGAAATTGCCCTGCATTTTCAAAGTAGTACTGAATCAAGGCGAAAAATAGCACCTAGGCAATTCCCATTCTTCATAACTTGTCATGCAAGAAATAATGTTCAGATTAGTGAATTACATGAATAATTTATGTATAGCAAATTTATTTGCAGTTTTTTTAAATGAATGGGGCATCTGAAAGTAATTAACAGTGTTGTTATGTATATTTACTAGGCAATAAAAACTTAATGTAAAATTTCATTAAAAATTTGTTATGAACCAACAACAGTAAATGAATTCAATAGGAGGGCTAGAATTTAACTTGTTATTTATTTGTCATTCCTAGCCTAGTAACTGAAGCCCCTTAAAAAAGATATTGTTTTTCAAACTTCTCATATGTGTTCTGCAGGATTGTTTATAGATATTTCAGATAAAATATGAATATCCTTGCCTCTGAAATTAGACCTTCAGTATTGCAAAATTTGGTTTTAGAATTTCCATGCTGTAAATGGTCATCATCTTTAGTCTGTAGAAGATGAAGAAATGTGTTTAAATTGTCTCTTTAAGGAGTATTTATATTTTAAAATATTTCACAACTTATTTACCATGTACCCGTACATCTATCAGAAAAAAAGAACAATATAATCAGATATTTGGACAAGCTGTGGCAGAAATTTTGTTCTCCAACATGTTCCTTTTGGATTAAGTCATTGTAATTTGTGAAATCGGTGGAGGTTTAGTAAAACTCAGCAGATGGCAGGAACTGAAGAGGGTGAAAAGTGCTAAAAGATACTTGATTTAATTTTTCCTTCTTCATCTTAGCCTGTAGATGTTTCTCGAACAGTGTGAGGCATTATTTGAGGTGGTGTGGAAACGCTGTCGTCAAGAATAACAGGTACTAGACCTTGCTGCATTTCACACTGAGAAGGGTTTTTGTGTCCCAGGATGGTATTGCACAATGTGTAAGCCAATAATTTCTAAGACAAAAATGTCTAGACCGTGAAGCTATTAGGTATTTCTCCATTTGTAAGCTGTCAATTCTTTATTTATCAAATTGTACCTTTGCAATTAGGTAGAATTTTTTTAGTATTAAAAATTTTTGCTCTAGAATCCCCAAAAAGATGTTAGGTTGTGTGAATGAATTGAATCGTGTTTATGGAAGGCATGCACATTAAGGCTATTGAACTGCTAAATCAAATTTCAGCTGCAGTTTTCCGCATTTGTTCAGCATTCTGCTAACCTAGCTCAAGTCCATGTTTCAGTGTTTATGAAGTGGAAGGAGAACCCTGATCCTGAGACTGAAACTAAACTATCCATTGCCTTAAAAATCTTTTTCAAGCACCCAACAAATAAACCAACCTCGGGAAGTTAAATTTATATAGCAGCTGCTGGCACTGAAAAATGTTTTTTCACAATATTATTCTTTACTATTGATCTGTATTCTGACAAACTTAAAATGTGAGCTTCTTCAAATGAGAAACTTTGAGAACTCAAGGACTAGCTGAAACGTCACCTTATTATAGACGTTTTCATCAGATTGGACAGGTTTATGATATGCTGAATACTATTTTTCTCCAAACAGTACAGTAAGAGTTATTTTACTGAAAAAGCTAATGGTGCATGTCTGTCGAGTTTACTTAAAAAGAACCACCATGTAGATAAGTAAGTCATTGAATATATCCACTGCCAAAGCTGAAATACTTACAAAAAAAATAGTTTTAAAATATCAATTCAATTTTTGCTTAGGTAATTTAAGTCATTTTATAGCCCTTAAGTATGTGCTTTGACGTTTACACATCTCCCAGCTGACTGTTAAAGCAATTTAGTATTCCAGCTTTTGTCCTTTGATTTACACTCAGTTATGCATCTGAAGCAATTTGCAATAGTTGCTTAGAAGCTTAATATTTTGTGGGGTTTTCCTTCTTTGCGAAGTGTCAGATTTTGAGTTGGTCAAATAAGGAGAAGATTTGTGCCCATTACCAAATAATTCAAGCTCTATAGAAGTCAGAAGTATTGAAATTATTTGTTCTGGACCTGAATGTTATCTCCTCACTCCATCCAGTGTGCAGTGATTCCATGTGCTATGGTTAGTGAGTGCAGGAATTAGTCTTTGCACGTAGGTCCCTGTACTTTGGTAAGATTTGCATTAATTCCATTTCATCTCTCAGAACCACCTTTATATTGTTATCCATTTGATTTTGCCAGTTCCATGCCATTGAGGAATATGACAAGTGAAACATACCAGAAACTGGATCATGGAGTACCATAGTATTTGTTGCAATACTAGGATGTGTCATTACTTTTTTCTGAAGATACATTTTCACTGTGGTCACACAAAGGGTATGGCTCATGAGTGACTCTGCCTATATTTCATAATTTAGCATTTTCCTGTGTTACTGGAAAAAAAAAATATATATGATGCTTCTTCAAGGCTGATGTGTTGTGGGAATGTCTGAAGGTGTGCATTTGCCTTCAAACACAAAAATATTAGCTGTACTATTTCTTATGGTAACATTTTGCTTTTTACTGGTCAAACTGTTGTCTGTGCAAAAAGCTGTATGGTTGCAGTCACACTTCTTGAAATGTATTCATTCTCACTTTTAAAGCTGAGTATGTCTCTTTCTACTTGGTAACAATTAGTTTGAATGTTACTAGATAAATTGGAATCTGATCTAGGCCAAATACTGCAAGAGCTCCTCCTAATGGAAAGGAGAGAGAAACAGAGAGAAAATAAAAAAGATAAAAAGAAATTGGAAAGGGGTAAAGGAAGGTTTCCCTGCATTTGTTACTCTGTGTTTCTTGATTTGAATGGTCTTACCACGTTACTGAAAGGCTTTGGTATGAATTTATCCAGAAGAACTTTTTTTTTGGAATATTTCAGAGGAAAGTGTGTATTTCTTCTGCAAATGATTTTACAGAGTGAAATCCATACTTGGATACCTGAAAAAAAATTGTTGTGATGCTTTTCAGGTGTGTGCAAAAGCTGATGCAAGTTTTCTTTGAGTAGGTGTCTTGGTGGAAGGACTGAGTGATGTGCTAGGCTGATCAGAAATGCATCTTCTTTCTGACTATATTAGCATGCAGTAACTTAAGTGCAAAGCTATTCCTTTTGCAAAGTCAATTTTGTATGCAGTGAGCATTTACACAATGAAAGATGGCTGGGTTAAATTCAATATTTGGTTTATAATAAAGTCTTATATATTCAAATCCTATAGATCCCAGTCCTATGTCATCTCTTCAGCTGAATGCATGCCTCGCTGATCTGGGTAAGGATGACAAACCAGAGTCGTAATCTAAGCTGACAAAATGTTCTCAATAAACAGATGAATGTGTTTTAATTCGAGCTGTCGCCAAGAAAAGAATGGTTTTGCCGGGTAGAGCAGCGTGTAGCAGGTTGATAGGGAGAGACTGTTAGGCTTTTTTTCTGCTGCTTTGTTTTGTTTCTTTTTAATATAGAGCAAAGTCACCTTTAAGCGAATTTGAAATAATCACAGCCTGTTAAAATAGTTACTGTAATCTAATGAACTATCATTTAGTGATTTCTACAAGCTGTAACTAAAGACTTTCATATTTTGTATGAAGGAAATATGTAAGTTTTAGGGGCCATTTGAATCAGCGGAACTGCACTTGGCAAAGAAACAGATGGCAGTTATGGCAAAAGCAGCTTTCTATCACAACGTTACTGCTGGGCACTTCAATCACAGGTGTAAATAAGAGCTCCCTGGGGCCTGCTGTTTCACATCCAGCTGTGATAATCTCCGAGGGGCTATTTTAACAGATGGACGTTGTCACAAAGCTGCTCGTACCTGATGTCTCTCTGCTGAAGGCTGTCATAAGAAGTGTGCATAGCTTTATATAGAGATTCTCCACCCCTTTGGAATCCTGTGATGTATTTCATTATTTAGATAATCACTATCTAATTTGAATAGTGAGAGCTGTGCAGGGCAAAAAAGCAAATTTAACACTAGCTTTTTCCATGGGTGTTTTTAACTCCCCAGTCAAAATGTGTACATATGTTTGGTTCTTGCATATTCCAGAAGGGTGGCTGTGATAAATAAAAATGGCATATGTTGCTAACGTCAGAGTTTGAAGACAGCTGGTGATTTTCAGCTAAGACATGGTAGGCCTAATTCTATTTTCACTTTTCTTTGAATCCATAGAACTGACTGAGCTACAGGAGTGCATGAGTCTAGTTTGCACTCTCATGGTCTAATATTTAAATAAATAAATCAGAGGACAAGGTGAAGGAAGGACTAAATACAAACCAGGCAGCACATACCATTCCATCAGCATATGTCTTTTCAGCAAACATAGCTCTGGGTCTTTGAGAAGCAGTGGCAATACATACTTCATTATCTGAGTCAAAAAATAAGTAAAGGATTGTCATGAAGTATAATTTTTCTAGCATTGAACAAGGGTGTGGTGCAACTAATTTGCATTTCCTTAATGTTTATTCATACTAAGTTTTAGGACTTAAACTTTGCTAAATCTCCCAAAGAGAAAGGCTCTCTATTCACGGAGAGAGTGCCATACAGTAGAATTCCTTTGTTTCTTTTTATTAATCTCAATTTGAAAGGTTCATAAGCTTCCTCTCTAGTTATTTTAGGAGAAGGCCAATTCCAGCAGAAAAAGAGGGGAGGCCTTATTGCTCTCCAGAACTAGCTGAAAAAGGGGTGTACCAAGGTAAGGGTTGGTCTCTTCTCCCAAGTAAGAAGTGAAAGAACAAGAGGAAATGGCCTTAAGTTGTGATGGGGAGGGTTAGAAAAAATTCTATTTTAGAATTAGGAAAAAATTCTTCACTGACAGGGTTATTAAGCATTGTAACTGTCTGCCCAGGGAAGTAGTAGAGTCACTGTCTCTGTAGGTATTTAGAGGACCAGTAGATGTGGTGCTTAGAGACATGGTTTAGTGGTGGTTTTGGTAGTGTTGTGTTGACGGTTGCATTCAATGATTTTAAAGGTCCTTTCCAAACTAGACAATTCTATGATTCTATTTACAGAGTCAGTATGTCTGGGGTGTCTATCTGATGAACTTTAGCATTTACCTTTAATCAGTGTAATTATGGTACATAAACTATCCACTAAATAATTTAAAAATAAGAGAAATTGTATAGCTTAAATGTAAGTCGCTTCAAGTCTACAATGAAGCAGTAGACAACTTGCTCTCATTTCCAAGCTAATCTTATAGAATGGGGAGCTACTAATTACAAACTTCTACTGGTACTTAATTGCCATGTACTTCTCACTTGCCAGGTCATTCTATGACAATCTTTGTATCTTCTGCTAAGCAGCATGAAAAGTAAAAGGTATTTTTTTATAATTTCTTACTAGGACATTTTTCTTTGAGCTATTCCATTCTCCATTTGGGCAAAGGAACTTTATCTGGTCTGCCCTTTTGACGTGATAGTCTGCCCTGTTCTCCTTTTGTCACCTTCCTCTTCACCAAGCACCAGTTATTTCTGCCTATTTTCAAAACACTTTACAACTAATTCTTAGAAACTTGCAGCATAATTTGGGGAAAAACTATTTTATTTTCCACAAATGTCACTCCAAACTTTGCATTTAGAACTGCACAATCATGAGAAAACATGGCTGTTGATGACTGTTCCAACAACAGTTAACATTCTGTAAATTAAATACTATCCTTTCCAGCATACCCTGCAGGTATGCTGTCTTTTTCCTCAACTAGCATCCTGACTTCAGAGAGACTGGTTTTAGGCTTTTCTGTTCTATAAAGAACAGGTTTGAGCTGAGACACGCAAAATCTTCCATTTCCCACAAGCAGTGTCAAGACAAGGTATTTGCTGTATAATCACTTCCTGCATGACAATAAACAACATTTAAGGTCTAAGTGTCACTATTGTATCACTTTATAGTGGCCTGAATCAAGCTGGCCATTGTTTCAGTTTTCAATGTGGTAGAAATAAAGCCACAAACTTTAAGTATTTTGGACAAAACCTTTTGCCAAGAGTGTTTTGTGCAGTGTGATTTCTACCAAACTTCTCTTCCTCTTTTAATTCAGTAGAGATGTCTGCAAGAATAAGGTGAGGTGTGCTTGCCTCATAAAGGGTGGTGCAATGCACTGTATTTTAGACATATGAACAAAGATCAGATTATCTGATTGATTCTCCAAGTTTTATATCTATAGAAACACCTTCACTTAAAATAATTAGCTTGACAAAAGCAGTGAGCTGTGTGAACAACTCTTTTCACAAGTCTGCAGCTTAACACGTACTTCTGCTGTGATTTGATTTGCACTTTTATTTCATATCATTTTTTGTTCTACTTCTATCGATTTTTGCAGTTGAGACCCCTCACACCCCACTCCTCTTTAAAGGAGTCCCACTTCACCCAAAGTGCCTACATGTGAGATGTGCAGACAGAAATTTTTGACTTAACTGTCAGCTGAGTATTTTTTGTTTCTGTTCATAGCAGATAGTGCCAGAAATAGAGAAGTGAAAGCATACGGGAAAGCTGCTGAGCTTGGTGCTTGAGTCAACCTGTCAGACTTCTTGGTTTTATTGTTCATTTTTGTCCATAGTGTAAAAGGCAACCTAGTTTAAAGAGCAATGAATGGGCACTATGCACTGAATTCTCACTTTTCACTTGATCTACAGAGACCTGTCTAGATCACTCTGTTTTCTGTTTGTCTATTCACACACTACCCTTTGCTTATTTAGACAGTCTAAAGCTGTAACTTTAACTATGTGTTGGTCTAGCAAGCAGCACATCATTCTAGTTTGCATTAGCTTTTACGAGTTGATTTATTCTCTAAATGTTTGTTGTGTGCTTTTACAAGGATGCCTTGTCTTCACGTTTCCAGATATATGTCTCAGTTACCATACAGCATAAAGCCTTATCAATGCTGAATTTTATGAGATAACCCAGCATTTTATCACTAAGGTATGGCAAAGACTCAGTTTGGGCAGAGCTCAGAGTGGGAGTCCCTAGGCTTTATCTTTTTCAGTGAGCAACTCAGAATGACCAAAAAAGTGTCTTGGCTTCAAAACTGAGTTTTATCAGAGTAATGAATAAAAATTTTGGAGACAGAACTTGGAGTTCATATAAGGTGTATCTTTTTTGCACATACCCATCCACTGTATTTTAAGTATGTCTTCTTCAGGGTCACAGAGAAGGTGGCTATCTTGGATAAAGCAGGTTTTGTCAGTCTCCTGTGGGGTTTCCAGTGAAATTTTAACCTTTGAAAGACAGACCACATGTTTGCCTTATTCTTTCTGTGCCACGGTGGGATTTTTGCTTGCTCTAATCCTTTTTTCAAAGTCTTCAGAGCTCAAATGAGCATCAGGGAATTAGCTGATGGAAAACCAGTCCCGCACCCATCCTACAGCTTGTCTGGGAACAGAGATCATGATGCTGCCAATTTTTTTCATAAATGCAGAAGGAATTTGTGATTTAAGAATAAGTACAGCCAAAGTAACGCAACATGTGGGCTCCTCTGGGCTCTGCCCAAAGTTTGAGGCTAGTTCATACAAAATCCTGTCTTATTGTTTGTTTAGATGTTCGGAAGAATTTTTAAAAATATTTAAGTGGGAAGAAAAACTATAAATTGCAAAGCAAGGTTTTCTATTAAGTGTGATTGAATCTTAAATTAAATTAAGTTATAATTTTGAAAAGTCATACTTCTTTGTGTCTTGACACCATTCTTGGGCATTCCCACCATCTGAATGCTGCCACTGGCCAGGGCAAACCTGTTTCTGATCCAGTTAGCAGCTCACACATAATTTGGCAGATAGTCCTACTTGTAAAATAAATGTGACTATGCTCAAGTTATATTCATTTACCCCCTCTCATATCAGCTTCTTTAGTTGTAGAAGAAACAGACTTACAAAACCCAGGCATACATATGGAAAAGTATGTCTCAGAAAAATCTTTGGCAAACTATAGCAATAGCTACTTCTGGAGTGCCATGCTGTAGGATTCCTGGTTTAATCTGAGGGGTTTGGGGAATTTGATCCAAAAAGACTGGTATTTTAGAAGCTCATCTGTTCTTTGGCAGTTTGTCAAAATGTCAGAAAAAAATTTATTTTTTTTTTTTTACAAAGTAAAAGCTGCTTCTTCCTGCCAAATTCTCTATTTTTGTCAGATCCTGCTACCATGTCATTAAGCTAAGGGAAGTTAGCCAGTCTTTTTTAAAAAATTACATTCAGGGCTGCATTCAGCAAAATGAACTGCTGGATTTTGGAGTTTCAAGTACTTTGAGATGACAAATTAGGTGTACAGCAAGGGTGTGTGTCTTTACTGAATGTCTGAAGATGGTGATGGTTACTAGCCCAACTGCAGTACAGTAGAGGTTTTTTGGAAGACTAGAAAATGTTGAGGGACAATTCTGCAGTAAGCAGTATTTAAGCTCGTAGCAACTGTCTTCACAGCCACGTGCTGGGTGTGGGAGCAGGTGGTATGTCTGAGCAGAGCACTCAAACACAGTCATATGGAGGTGACTCTCAGCTAAAACCAACAAAATAAGGATTAGTGGTTCGGGGTTTTTTTTAGCACAGCTTACTCTCTTCTCAGACCATGAGATGATAGCTGTTTGTTATTAGAGACAAGTCATGTTTTTGGTGGATGCCAGAGAGGAACATGTTCTAAGAATAATGATTTTTCATCATGAGCAACATGCCAACACCTCTCAAAATGGGGGAGCTCCAGCTCGGATAGCTTTCTGCTCTTCCCCGTGACTTCCTCAAAGTGAGGGAACAGCGTGATCACTTGAGGCAGGAAGCTGAAAGATCAGTGAACTGATCTACAGGAATCTTAGGCAGAATTGTTTGGCATTGGATTTGGTAATTAGCTAATATTAAGCTGGCAAAAATATTGTCACTGTACTGAGATTTAGATCAGCTAGAAAAGGGATTTTACCAAACAGAATAGGAGGGGAAAAAGAGAAATTTTAAGAAACAATGGTGTTACTTTTTCTTTAGTGAAAACAAGTGCACTACAAAATGCCTCCTAAAATATTTTTTCCAGTATTTATTCTTCTTTAAATCTTGTTCAGCACACTTTATCAGAACTTTTGAGGATTTTCTTTTTATTTTCCACTCATTGGATCTCATTTTTTTGATAAGAGAATTAGAAGGACTTAGAAAAGCTATGAGTCACTTCCAAAAACAAAAGGTAGATGGACATATTCTTTGTACATGGAAAATGTACAATGATGGAAATACCCTTTATACACAAAGCATATGTATAAAAATTCTGAATACTAGGGGACTAACCCACAAGAAGTATAAAATATCAAAGATGTAACTGCATAAACCTAGGATGCAAATGAGGGATCACATTTTAATAGGGTAGATAGTTAATCTCTAGATGTTAACTTGGGAAGACAAGGTGATTCTCCATATCTTACAGTTCCTGTTTTGTTTTTTTTTTTTTTTAAATCGTAAATCTATACCTGAAAATTCTGAAGAAAAAACAGGTTGGGTTTTTTTAAATTAATTATATACTTGAGGCAAAAATGCTTCAGTAAGGTCCTCTCACTTACATTTTATACAGTCAGACTTGAAGGTTTGACTATATGGTGGTTCCATTACACCATGAATCTAGTAGCATTCATTCATTTAGTTTTCCTATAATTAAAATGTGAAAGACTGAGGGGAATCATTTGCTAACCAAACATTAGCATTTAAATTCTCCAGGAACACAGATCAACAGAACACAGGCACCGAACTGTACAGTACTAAAATCCTTTCATCATACACACATATGATTATGATTATAATTTTTTGACTGGTCTGGGATGAGAATAGCAAATTATAGACCTGTGTCCACAAGCTCTGATTTGTGACATAATGTATGATGGTGCCAAATAGGTTTGTTACTGCTGATTGCTTTCAAATGGCAATAATTTCCTATTACAAGCTGAAAAGCTTTGAAAAGTACACATATAAAGTAAAGACTGGATTTCTTTTTTTAACACTAGCAGCTGGCTGCCATTTGTTTGAGTGTTTGACTTGTTTCTTTAAAAATGTGATTTATTCAGAAGAGATTTTTCTGTGGCACTTTGTTTCCCCTTGGGCTATCTCTGAGTCCATAGCGTTGGAGATGGTGGTTAATGAAGACAGATGACGTTCCCAGCCCCCAGGCTACTGTTTTCATTTTTCAATACCAGCCTTTGCATCAAGCAGTGAAGAGCAGCATAGGTATTCTCTGCCAGCAGCAGGGTCTTTGTTTGTTTCCCAAGGTTCTTTCTTAATAGTAATAGGAAAAAAAAAAATGTTTCCGTAATTACATACATTGTAGGAACTTTAAAGGACAGTATTAATTGTAAATGCAATGCTGAAAACAGCAATGTTCAACCTAAGTAATGAATGCTACCATGCCACTTGCTCCTTTCTAGTACCAGTCCAGTCATTTGAGTGCTGGAGTAGAGACTTGAGTGGGTAAATATCAGTTAAACTACATAGATGGGATTATTTTCTTTTTTCTGAATGTTGCTGAAGTGTTTTGTAACTTTTTTTTTGAGGGAAACATCATGTTGCTTTGGTGCTTAAGTGAATGGCTGGAATTTGGATTGTGGATTAATACACTTAACGAGATTTTCAGAATCTTGCTATTTGGCCAAGGTCACTTGGCTCTCTCAAACAGTCTGTCCCATTTTTAGTACCTCAGTTGGGCTCAGATAAAACAGTGGTAGAATTTATTTTAAAAGGAAAAAAGGAAAAGTTTCTAAAAACTGACGTAAAAATGTTGAAGTCACTTGAGATCTATTTGTTTTCTAATCTAACTGATCTAACCCCAAATACGTATGTACTAAGTATACCCATTTCTTTGGGAAGGAAAAAAAGAGGAATTTCTTTAATAGCTGTTTGTATTTATGAGTCTGCTTTCATTTTTATTAATATTCTATAATGTTGATATTGGCATCGCAGTTTCACCTGTTAGGCTATTTGCTAGAATATTCATGAAAACGAAGATGTAAGTTAATTAATTTAAAATATACATGCATATTCATTTGCCATCATTAAATAATCTAATTTTATACAATGCAGTGTTTAAAGACTCAGTACTGAAAGATACTGACTTTGACTGAACTCTGTATTTAAAAATCGTTATGCTTCCTTTCTATTATGATTTTGTAGCTTTCTATCATCTCTTTTCCTGAGTTTTCTGCTGTGTTCTAATTGGAAATAATAAGTTTACTGCTATAAGTAGAACACTTCTGAAAAAATAATTTCTTAAGATGGCTCAAGTCTCCCAGAGAATAATCGTATTTGCTCTCTTGAATCTAAACACTTCAAAGTTAAAAATTCAAAGATAGTCCTTCTTCAAAGATTCTTCTATCTAAGAAACGTGAACATCAGTCTACCTGTTTATACTTCCTACCCTTACAGAGATACAGGAAACTCAGGAATAACATTGCATACATATGCATGTAATCATTTTTTGATCCTCTCAAAGTCAATGCTAATTTATCACTGATTTGAGTAGAATCACTCAAAGTAGAACCACTTTTTGATTTTTCTAGTTGAAAAAGAAGTCTGTGAAATGGGGAGAGCAAGAGAAAGTCTACCTCAATTCTGTATGGGGGAGTAAAAGTATGAAATAATCTTTCCTAAAGAAACTGACTTATTATGTAATAATTTAAATATTAGCAACAAAACCAATATGGTTTGGGGTCTTGGTTGCTTTGGTTTTTTCTTAATATTGAGTTGTCAAGTGATGAACTAGCTATGTTTCTTCAAAATGCCTAAAACTGAAAATGCATTTTGCTGGTGATCTGTATAAACAGCTGAATTTGCCAGGGTTGCTACGCTGAAATGCTGGGTATCTTCTCTAGTATACAGCTGCTTAAGGGATGTGGCAGAGTGAACCAGGGTTAGTGAACAATGAGCTGTTTTACGCTCTGCATCTGTACTATCACAAGATAAAATCAGTGCTAAAAAGAAAAAATTTTTGGAAAATATATTTTGGAAAAAAACCGATTTGGTTAGAGATAACAAAATTAAGGTAACAAAAGGTAAAAGTAGCAAAATCCACAGACATATCTCAAAAGGATTTTTCTCTGCTTCTGAGAGGGAAGTCAGATTTTACAGACTCACCTACTCAAGTGATTTATTAACCATTGGCAAACACATTTGTAAATTAATTTTTTTCCTTCTTTCATACCCCAAACTCACCCTTTCACAATAGGGAGGAGGGGAGAGAACATCATCAATAGCTGAAATCAGGAAAACAGTGAGAGTTTTCTTGTTCTTTCAGAGACTACTGGTATTTGGAAAGGTGGCTTTTAATTCCTTTGCAAAGGAATAGTTGCCAATTTTAAAAGTTATACATCAAAATGTTAGGTAAGTTGTCCTTAAGTAGATCTGCACAAATAAACTTCCCAGTTATAAGATGTACTGTACTTTTTTTTGAAACTTACATAAACTTCTCACAGGAGGTTTCCCTCTCTGTTTTCCAGTTAATCTGTCCCCACCACATGTTAACTCTCTTCTCTCCCCTTCTTCTTAACATGACAGAGAGTGTGGGGGTAGTAGCTGTGAGGTTTGACATGACCTTTGCAAGCTGGTGTGTTTGAGCAAGCTGGAAATGAGACACAATAAGATCCCTCTATCCTGAATAGAGCTGACAGTAAATCATGGTTCCAAAAAGTCCCTTTCATTGAAGAATCAGAGTTCAGCTATGGTAATTCAGGAGATAATGTTGAGAAAGGTTGTCAAATGAACAGAATTTCCCCTGCACTGGGATTGTAGGGAGCAGACCCAGTATCAGAGGATAACAGCAATTTGAAAAGGGTCAATGATTGCTCAGCTTTGTCTGATGTATAGTACTTCAGATTATAAAGAGAAAAATGACACATTAGACTAGTGGAACTATAAGTGTCAATTACATATTTGGGAGCTCTTGGGATGAAAAGATCACAAGAGATAACATTGAATGTCTCAACCTTTTCCAAATCCAGTTAATTAATTTTTCTGAATTCTGATTTCCCCTCCTCACCAAAGACAGAAGTACTGAAAAAATTATTGCTTGGGATCCAAGCAATAAAAAAGACAAGCAGATATATTTAGGCCTGTGTGTATATAGTGCTGTCGTCATAAAAATATGGCCAGGCTAATACAGGTATTACAGTGCTTTATTTTTTGTGTAGCTATTCGATATTCATGCAGGTTTCACCTGTCATTGTGACTTCCACACACTTGGCATCAGACCTTTTTAGTCTTCCGTTTCTGAGCCTGCCATGGTTTTGTGCACTTTTTGAGCTGCTTAATGTTCAGTGGGTACAGTGGTGGCTCCTGGGCACACAAGCCCAGTTCAAACTGAAGCCATGCATTATTTTTGATTCACTTATCAGTGATAACTTTGTTTCATAAGATGCAGCTAAGTAAAAGTTGAAGGAAAGCAATTCCTTCCATGGAGAAAATAAACTGACTGTAATAAAACAAAAGCAGATGAAAAAGGAAAAAGACCACAAAGAATATCTAACAGCATCTCCCAGAGGAAAGGAGGGTTTTCTATTATAGGAATATTAAGCAAAACTGAATATTCCTTGATGACACTTTCAAATCCTTACCTATTCACAAAGATCCAGTGGTTCCCGAGAGGAATCTAGTACTTTTGCCCTTTTGCATCAGGTTGTTTCTCATTTTTCCTAATGGGTCCTAATCCCTAATGGGATTATAAGTCACCCAAAGCACTAAGAATTACTTTTGTTGGACAAAAGCATCACTGAAAATTCCTGTCTATATTAGATAGAACTTTACTAAAACCAGTAGCAGTAACAGCCTGCCTTCTGAATTTCTTCTCTGAGCAAAACCTCGTTTTGGTGAAAGTTTTTTGACCATCCTACTTTTAATTCAGTGAGTGATTAATGAGATATAGAAACCTCTACCTCACTTGGACTTTCTTTTGAAATTTGTAAGGGGTCTCAGAGCTTAACTTTTTTATAACATTGAGTCAACATTGAGCTGAATGCTTTAATAGTTGCTCCTCTTTCAAATGAGGTGCAAGTGTGCCAAAGTGCTGTGTACAAACCCTCCAAGGGCCTGCCCAGAAACTTGGGTGAACAGTCGTAAGTTTGGGAGCAGCTTCTCACAGCTTCCCCTCATCCATCACTGTGGTTCAGGGATATCCTCACTCCCAGAAGGAAAAATAAGCAATTAATTGAAGTGGAGATTGAGATGCTTGATGAAGGGGTCAATAATTTGGTTGCCCTAAGTGACAATCTCAAATTAAAAAGAGGAGTAGGTTGACACTGTTTAGGCTTGAGCAGAATAAATGATGACAGATTGTTTATGAATTGGATTGCAACATCTCCTTTCCCTCATATGTATCCCCTTTTCCAGAGGAGCAAAGGACAGTTTTTGTAAGTAGTCACAATCACTGCTTTGCTCTAACTTGTTCTGAAAAGATTGTGGTGTTTGGAAAGAGGAGAAACTCAGAAAAAAACCTCATAGCTAGGCATCCTGCAGTTGTTCTCTTGGGAAGGAAAATAAAGGTTTTCTCAATTATACCTAGATTTTCAGATCTCTCCATTCAGTTTTGTCTGAGGAAAGCTGTATAAATTTTAAAAATGTATGCTGTCATTGCACTGACACTGTTAAGCCATTTGTTACCCTAGTTTAAGTTCTGTTTTGTTTTTAATGGAACCATAAATATATTGAGAGCCTAATAATGCTACCTTTCACTAATGTCAGTTAGGGCTGTATTCTTATGAATTGTTTTTTGGTTGTTTTGTGTTTTTTTCCTGCTAGACACATCCTTCATGAAATCTGAGCTACAATCCATGAAAAGACTCTAGTATTCAAGTTAATACAGATACAGAGAAGCTCAAATTCACCAAAACTTTAAAAAATGCTACATACAAACAGATTCTCATATTGCCTTCCTTGACTTTCCAGGAGTTCTTCAACACCAGCCTTTCCCTTATGCATTTCTTACTAGAGCAGTGAATCTTTTCTCCAGTGAAAGATGCTTCTTTCAGTCCTTATTTTTTTTTTTTACCTTCTGTTTCATCTACACCAAATTGTCTAGTATTTTACCCCAATTTTGCTTTAAATAAGCAAGGGAAATTCAAGTGGAATGTGCAGGAGTGTATGGAATTGCTGGAGGACAAGTCAGGTGGTAGCCTGACTTGTACAAGGGCAGCAGGAATCAAAGCTGTCTGTCCCCCTGTCCCTCTAGGCTCCCCCCAGGTCTGTTCCCAGCTGGTGCCAGTTTTGCCAGCAGCCTTTTGTGCTCCCAACCCCGCAGACAACTTCCTTTTGCTGATGTTAGTGAGTCTCATGGTAACAGGTTTCTAACCTAGAGCCTCTAATGACAGGCAGGACAGGTGACAAGATGCTCTTTTTCCTTTTGAATTATGGTAATACTAGGAGGAATCAAAGCCATTTCTTGTGCAGGTCTTGCTGTCTCAAATAAAATCATGACTGAAGAGAGGAAAAAGAAAAAAGTTTAGAATCCTTCTTTATGTTGCAATGCAAATTGCACATGTCATCTATTGGGTTAATAACAGATTTATGCCAAATCATATTTTATTAGTGATATTGACAGATTCAGAATAATCTTTCCATAATAATTTTTTTGAAAGTTCCTTACCTGATTGTGTGAAAAAAAAAAAACCACAAAACAAACCAAAAAATAACCTCCTTATACTCACTGAATGAGGATACCTGAGCATCTATCTTGTATGAATCTTCTAGTGAGAGACAAGAGCTAAAAACTCCAATTCTTTTTTTTTTTTTTCTAGACAGAAAATATTTTAAATTAGTTACACTGTTGAGAATTTGACTGTAGAGAAAGCACATGCTCTGGTTCTTTCTTGTCCAGTGTTTTTGTAATCCTTTAGCCAAGTGCCAGTAAACATAAAGTGCTATCAATTTTGGTTTAATGTGTTTTGTTTTTTTTTTGCAGTAACTTTGTATTCAGCTTTTATTGATGTGGACAACAATTGTCTAGACTGAAATTGTGCTAGAAATAGTCTCAAGGTCTACAAAAAATAGTCACTTTAATGTATTGCTAACTCTCCATTTTCTTGTCTTCCTGGTCATGTGATATGTTGGAAGCCTTTTCCTTGCCAACTATTACAGTAGCCTGAGGGGTTTTTTTATTTTCCTTAATCCTGTTTAAAACATTTGAATTAAATTATTTTGACCAAAAACTTTTGCATAGTGCGTTTTCTTGTAAACAAAGTAGCAAGTTTTTTTGCAAAATTATAGCACCAAATCTAAAATGCAAAAGGTAGGCAAGAATGAAAACAGTTGGAAAGAAGTTTCTGTATGAGGGAATAGGGAATACAAACTGCTTTTGTTTAATTTTTTTTATGAATTTATTTGTATATTATTATAGTGGAAAAAATACAAGTCAAATGGGATGCTGAATGACATATTTGCTATCAAACATCCGAAGAAATTGAAAATGAGTTGATACTTTTACGGATCTGGCAGATAAACAACCTCTTTTCATGAGCTAATTTATTTTACCATAGAACCTGCTTTGCCTAGTTTTGTTAAGACAGAAAGGTTGTCATTATATTATAGAGAGAGAAAATGCAACTTAGGAATGTAGTGTATTTTGCAGCAACCCTGGTCATGAATCTTGAAAGACTCGAACACACAATCAGCCAAAGAAATAATTGCTAAATTATGATTTCTATACTAAGTCAATAGATGCCCCCATATATACACTGAAAATAGCAGATTAATCAGTTTTAGGTCATTGATGGTATAATGACATGTCTGTTTAATTCTGTAACTCTGCCCAATATTCAGTTATTTTGCATTTTGTTAACACAATTGGTCGGTTGTCATTACTACCTCTGTCTTTGATATTTGCTTATTTTGCTTTTCTATGCTTGAGATGGCATTTTTTTACCTGTAGTAAGGAGTTAATGTGAGTTCATATAAACAGACCAGAGGCTTTTAATCGTCATGTGCAATCTAAATAGCTGCATTGAACTTAACCTCTGCTGGTTCACTTCTCTGGAGGGTAAGACATTATATAGTTACCTGCTAAGCAATTCTATAATGCAAGCAGGTCATCAATAGAAACTTAGTAACATGCAGCTTTGCTTTTTATAAACAAGTTCTTTAGTTTAATGAAAGAATAAGAGTACGCACCACATGTAAGATAAACTGTACCATAGGAAAAACCTAGAACTGCAGCTTAAGTCTTGCAGACAAAAATTCTCTCTGAAGTGAGGTAGCATATTGTAACTGTTTGGTGGACTTCCTGATTCAAATCTGTTGGATTGTTCTTTTTTTTTTATTCCTCCAACAAAGAGCAAAATAATCTGTGATGTCCAGAAAGATATATCTGTCAAAAACATAGCGCACACCTCAAAGGAAAGAATTTTCACAGTATGTTCAGAACAAAAATAAGAATTTGAGGTAGATCAAATATTTAATGCAATTTTCTAAAGAGCTACAGAAAATGTAAGTAAATTCATTCAGAACTCCTATGTCTTACTTGGCTTGTAAAATGTATTTATCTTGGTAGCATACTGTATTGTTAAATGCAAGTTTAGAAAATCAAGATGGGACACTTGAAAGTTATTTTGAAAAACTGAAAACTAGCCGTTCCAAAGCCAAAGTAGGAAATAAAATATAGGTCATGGACAGGATGTGTTCCTAATGAGTTCCCACAATGATTCCTTAGAGACATGCATTTCTGAGATCCAAGAAGAGAACATAAAATAATAGCAGTGTTTGCTTGAGTTCTTTTTTTTGTTGTTGTTTGGGTTTCTTTGTTTGTGGTTTGTTTGGTTTTTTTTTAAAGATAGTGAAGAAAGAACAGGAAAATTCACCAATACAAAATTACCTGAATTCCTTATAAGAAGGTTACAAAAGAGTAATAAGCATTTATTATTATTATTATGCTTAGTTTAGATCCCTAGTAATACAACATGTGAGGTACTCTTTCTGAGAAGTTGCGGCTTAAGGGCTGTACTAGATTATGAACTGAGTCGGGTAACGTGGTAGCCGAAAACCAATATGATCCCTTACTGTATCTTCCCTGTGGTGACTAGATTGTACTCTACTTCTTTGTCATTAGTGTTGGCAAGTATGAAGCCTTAGTAACAAAGCAAGGTGTATGGATATAAACATTGGGGTTTTTTTGAGGAGCTACAGTTAACTCTAAGAAAAGAATATTGAAGCTTTAGGGCAAAGAAGCAGCAGCAAACTGTAAGATAACTGTTATTGAAATTAAATTGTGGTAGGGGAGCTGTAGCTCACCATAAGATAAATGTTTTTGTCTTGCAGAAAAGGAATAATAAATGTATGGAAAAAAAGGTATGAAAATATCAGAGAGAAGCAGCATCTAGGTATTCAGGCTTCAGTGGAAAAGGTGAAAGTCAAATATATCTTCCTTTGTAGCATTTATGGCTAATGTTCTTTGATGATTTGTGTGTCACAGTAGGTTAATCATCACACCCTGTTGGTTGATTAGTTGTCAGTTTATTGAGAAAAATACCAGAAGGGAAAGAATGTGAGGTTAAAAACCTGAATTAAAGACAGTCTTGCCAAACGTCAAAAGGCTGTAGTTATGTCCTTTCTGCAATGCTGGTTGTTGGGTGTTAAAGGGGTGTGGTGAAGAGATCAGTATTGCAGCTCCCCAAATTCTAAGGTTACAAGGTACTGGGAACAGTCTGACCTACCACACCTTTCTGCCATGAGCAGAGACTCAATATATATTTAGAGAGTGTATGCAAATGATGAGGTGTTCTAATTTACATGATCAGTTGTAATTTATGGACTTGTTTTTAGAAATGATAGCTAACAGCTTGATTACGAATGTAAATGCTAATGCAGTGGCATTAAGTGAGTTTTAGGAGTATATGAACTTGTGTTACCGACTGGTTATAGATATGCCTGCTCTGCTCTCTCCCCCCAGCTCCCTGGCAGGAGCAAAACAGTGCCTGCTTTGGATACTGATGCCTTTTCTGTTTGCTTTAAGTGCTGAATGAATGAGGGTATGGCTGGAGCATTGCTCAATAGCTCCAAGTGTATAACTACTAATGGTGTTCTAGAGGAGGCTTCAAAGTACGGGCCTGTTTCGGTTCAAATGAAACCAAACTGAAAATTTCTCAATTTTTTAGCATGGTTTGGTGTTTGTTTCATGGTGCTCCAGTTTATGTATTCCAGCCGTAGACATGCAGCTTAAAAAAGCTGAGTGTGGGTGATCAACCTAAAACAAGAGTTTTCATTGATCTGAAACTCTTCATGAAACTTCAGACTTAAAAATCGCATAGAAAATCTCAGACTTTATGCTTGTGGCTTCTAGCCTCGTGATGGGATGCTGAGTGACCATGCATAATGATACTAGAGTACTGCTAGTGTCTTTGAAGAATTATGCAATCTGTATTAAGGATCTTTCTGTCATTCTATAGATACAGCTAATTTATGCTAATCTCTTTATGTTTAAAAAAATTAATGTAAACAATGGAACAATTATAAGGACTATCATTTTGTCTTCTCATGATTCTGAAAATAATTTGGCCTCTTCAGCTTAAGCACTTCTGAAATCTGAATAGCAAACCCACTTAATATGTAAATATTTATTATGAAAACTTATAGCAGTTTTGAACCCACCCATTTTCTAACTATCTTCTCTTTTTTAAACGCCCTTAAATTCTAGATTATAAACTATAAACATGCTGGAACTCAGGAATGCTGGGAAAAATGAAGCTTACAGTCTCTTGATAACACAACCCATCTTGGTGTTCCAGGTTAGGTCTTAATTATAGAAAAATAAATTACTTATTTACTAATCCACACAGTCTACCCTAATTTGTTACTTTATCTCACCGAGAATAATTAAGTTCCATTCTATCGGTTAATCCTCCCTAGAAAATGAGCTCATTAAATATGTGTGCGAAGGGTATTTTGTGTCAAAACTCCTTCTCCTGGTTGAATAAGCAGAGCTTTATTTGTGTTGCTGAGTAGGAACATCTTTAATTTCTTGGTGACATTTTAATTATGACTATTGATGCTACAATTAGGAGCACAGTGAAATCGGCACAGTAAGACAAGGCCATTCCCAAACCGTGTCTCACTGTCACCCTCCAGAGTACTTAAGTTGTTCTTTCTCTCCACATGAGAACACAGGGAAGGAGAAGGCCTAACACAGAGGTAGTTTTTAAGCAAAGAAAGTGATATTTAAGGCTATTGTTCCCAATCCAGAATGAGATTATATTAACTGTAATTGTTAATATAATGACAGCTTTTCTGTTTTTTATGAGGACCAAGCTGGTTCTTCTAGATTAGTTGGTGGTGGCCAAAATCAGAGCACAGAATTCGTAAAACATAACAATTTTAACACTATCATGTGGTCCAGTGAGCGAATTGTTGCAGGCAGGTAAGTAAAGGTGTCAAAATGCACTTGGTGATTTCCAGCTACACTGATCTTTAAGTGTGGAGTGGGGATCTTGAGTCAAAATGTTTTGAACTTTGGTTTACAAACTCAGTTAAGGCCACAGTCATTTCTTCAGCCTGTGTTTGTACAGTACCTGACACAATGCAGTATGGGCTCTGGTTATGATGATAATAATAAAGGGATGAAGAACAAATAATCTTGGGGATTAATTATGTGGCATTCAGGAAGAAAAGGTGGCAATTCCTGCTAACTCCCCTTTGTTTGAATAGACAAATAAAATATTACATTCTCAGAAGTCTGACAGCAAGCCATTCAATTTTAGAAATGTTCATTTTCAGTATTTAGATCCCTTTTTATTGTTTGTAAAATTACACTACATATTTATATATATTTACTTTCTTTGCATATGCTGTGTTAAGTATTTTAAATTTATTTCACAAATCACTTCTGAAGTATGTAATTTTGATGGGTGAGCTTGTCTAATTTTTCATTCCTGGATGATGTTGTTTATCTGTGAACTTTACTAGGTGTCTCTGGTATGGAAAAACCGACTACTACTTTGAATGCCTGTCTTAGAAATAAATAAGGAAGTATATACAACAACAAAAAAGTCTCAGTGAACTAACAGTAGCCTGATTACTTGCCAAAATTCTGTTTTCTCTGCCTTTTTTTCTCCTTCAGTCTTCATACAGAATCCTGATTATGAGCTAGTCTGACAGCTGTCAATCACAAGCTAACTGGAGTGTGACTACAAAGAACTTGGGTTCTGCTAAGTTGAAGAAAATGCCTTAGAACTAACCTTGACTTCTGTTATCTTAAAGTCAAAATTGGGAAGGAAGTTTAAGAAATTATTAAAAAAAAAATATTTTTGACAGTATCTGTTTTTTAACATCTTATTTAGATCTGGAGAAAGAAACGTGAAAAAGGGACTCCCCCAAGTATAGATTTTTCTCTTATCAGTAAGCATTAAGAACAAAAATTACTACTTTTAAGGTATCTTGCTCTTTAAAGATGCTGGAGCTGTTGTGGGTTAACATAATTTTCCAGGCCATTCATGAATAATCCCTTTGTGATAGCAAGATTATCTGGTAGATTGATGCAGCGAGTGATCTGAGATCACTTAAATCTATTTATAACAAGGGCTACAGCACTTTCATTATTATGGGCATTCAGGAGAGACTTACTTTGTATTTCAGAATGGCAAGAGTCTATTGAGGGGAGGAGGATTAATTTTATAGAGAAGTTATATGCAGTCCCTCTGAAATATTTGGATGATTGTTCCAGCAGAGCTGGAAAGTGAGCCTCCAGTCTGTTGTCTAGGCACCTTCCATTGTCTGACAGGACAAGGGAAAAAGCAATGACTGGGTCAGTGAGAAAAGAAGAAAAGGAGAACCTAAGATAGAAATTTTATATTTTGAATATGACTGAGATACAGGATTGTATAAGGGAGATCCTGAACAAGACTCAGATGATTTGCTCTTATTTCTGATATTGATCTGCTCAGCTCTTCTCTGTGTGTCTGATTCTGTTTCCAACCTTTCTTTTCCTTGCTTTGCTAATGGTAGTTTCCTGCAAAGCCACTCTCTTGTCCACTCTGGACTATCTGTTGTGCCAAAATGAAACTCGTGTTTCATCCAAGGCAGACCAAATAAGCATTATATCTAAATAAACATTTTGGAATATCTCTCTTAACTGGAATGAACTGGTCATAGATCAAGATTATGTACAGTGAGGACCCCCATTCAGGGAGCTTGTGGACTTCTGAGCAGCCTGCAGAATGAACAATTATTAGCCTTTAGAGGTTTACACTTTGCATGTCAGCAGGATTTGGTGATGAAGCAGATTAATTTCCTTTACTTTGGATTAGGAATGTGGTTTTCTGATTAAACGATAATTCTACCTTTGCAGAAAATATTCTAGTAGGATAATTAATTTGAACTTGCTGCATAATGTTAATTGGACTAGTTAACTGCTTCATAATGAAACGGGTAACATAGCATTTTATGTTTAGTTTTCTGAACTATTGCATAGATTTCCTTGTTCTTTACACACATTTTAGTCTTTCCTTTTCTGTCAGATACACTTTTTCATTTTTAAACTTACTATATTTTAAAAATTAATTCTGATTGATAAAAAGTAATATGATGTATTTAGTTATGCTACTCATTCACTGCTGGGTAACCTCTTCTCATTCCTTGTCTCAATTTTCTCATTCAGAGATGAACAGGACTCTGTATTTACTTCCTAGTGCTGTAGGTGAGAATAAAATAGACAACCCCACCAATTCTTTTTCTTATTTATATTCCACTTCTGTCTCTTTGGAGCTTTGATTCTGATTTTCATTTTCCTCCTTCATGACAGCAGTGCATTGGAGTGAAGTTTGTAAATTTGCAGCAGTAGCTCCCAAATCCCTACACTACCCTGGTCAGTATGCAGCAGCATAAACTTCATCTACATGTTGGTAATTTCTCACTTGCTTTTCTGTTTTATCTTTCCCAGTGTTGACTTGTAGGTTTTAGGTTTATTGCTAAATAAAAGGACCCTACTTGTATCTGCTCTCATCTGTTATTTCCATCATCTAAGCCCAGGAAGTAAAATGATACTATAATCCACTTCAAATCATATTATAACAATCCTCATTAATTGAGGCTTTGTCTTTAATCACATCATAAGATTAAGAAAGTAGATTTTTGCCTAAAACTACCACCTAAATTATGAATAGGGCCACTGAAGCTCCCTGAAATCCTCTATTTCTCTACAGTTGAAAATGTTACTTCACTAAAAACCTTTCCCTTGTATTCCAGCCTGATTCTAGCATGCATTTTCTTCACACATGACTCAGCATCATGCACACAACCTGCAAACTCTATCACATCATTCAAATCTCTGCTCAGTGCTGAGGTGCGAAAACCCCACAGCTATAACCCACATAATTTCCCACTCTGAATGCAAATCTAAAGCTGGATTGTTCAAACTGATTTTCCTAATTAGGGTTGCAGTTTCTCCTCAGATCTTTTGGCCAATTACCTTGATTAAGCTGCAGGAATGTTTTCCTTTTTTCCACATGTCTTTCCTCCAAATAAATTGGGAATTAAATCCAATTTGAATTTTATGTGTGTTGGCTCAATTACTACAATAACAAAAGTTTTGTGATGTTGCTGGAAAGGGGCCTGACTTCTTAGATAAAAATCACTACCTTGGTTTCTCAACATGAATCAAAAATGAAGATATGCAAATACAGCTGAATAGTAAAGACCAGGAATGTACATGAAATCTCTGTACTGGGAGATGGAAGTTTGTTCCCTCTGTCTTTTTGCTGCAGGCTCTTTGAGTCTTCCTTTTCTTCAATATAGGGCTTTTTTCACTTCTTAGTACTTTTCATTCAAATCTCTGAAATCCAATACTTTGCTTTTTTTTTTTTCCCCCCTGACAGGTCTTGCTGCTCATCTTTTGGCTTTTGTACAGAATACCCTTTTTATACTATTCAGTATAGAACACAAGACAGTCTGCAGATGTGAGAGTGTTTTATATAGCAGAATACACCTAACATTTATAATAAGTTTTATTAATTAGTGGAAGTTGAGCATGATTTTTTTTCCAGTCAGCTATTTATTTCCTGTGAATCACTTGATACCACATTAATAATAGCACTACATTATGAACCTTGCATTTTAGTCATCACATTTAGACTTCCATACTTCTTTTCATTGCATTTTATATTGTCTATTCAGTTTGAAATAAATTTCCTACAATTTCTTATCACAATTCTTTTAGAGCAAGAATATATTGCTCAAAATGAAGTATATCTGTATCTTTTAAAATCTGCAGAAGAAACATTATGAGCACAGCCAGTGAAATTTTATGTTTGAGTATTTAACAGGTTATTTTTTACACTGAGAGCTCAGAGTCTTGTATATCATATGGTGCGATTGTATTTGTTTTAGACTAAAGCAATGGTACATGGATATTCCCAATTCAGTTTTTTCAAAATGGACTTTATTGACTCATAAAGGCTTGGACTCCAAGAAGCTTGATGTTCAAAGTACCTGTTCATTAAGGGTGATCTAATCAAAGTAAATTCCAGTGTTTTTTGATCGCTCATTAGGGGCAAACTCATTTCATGTGCATGGAAAAGAGCAGTTTAAAAGATATAGTCAGAAATATCTGTTGTCTTATCCTTTATTATAATACTAAATATCCTGCCATTTTAAGACCTTAACATCAACCGTAAATCATGATCAACAAGAGGTATACCATTACTGCTTTCTTTACAGCAAGAGGTGTTAGCATTGATAGATTTCAAACTAGACACGAATAAACATTGTTTTTCTGAGATATTTCACTTGGTGAAACTGAAAAGTACCTTATCTCCCTCCACACTCATCTTTGCAAATTGCTGCTTCCATTGCTGGATGCTTGTAGAAGGAATGATACATACAGGGGTGTCATCCCTTGTAAGGAAAGGCTGAGGGACTTGGATCTTTTTAGTCTGGAGAAGACTGAGGTGGGATCTGATCAATGCTGATAAATACTTAAAAGGAGGGTGTCAAGATGATGAGGCCAGGTTTTTTTCTGTGGAGTTCAGTGACAGGACAAGAGGAAATGGGCACAAACTTGAATGTAAGAAGCTCCACCTAAACATGAGGAGTAACTTCGTTACTTTGAGGGTCAGAGCCCTAGAACAGGCTGCCCAGAGAGGTGGTGGAGTCTCCTTCTCTGGAGACATTCAGAACCCACCTGGGCATGTTCCTGTGCAACCTGCTCTGGGTGGACCTGCTTTGGCAGGGGGGTTGGACTAGATGATTTCCAGAGGTCTCTTCCAACCCCATATCATTCTGTGACTATCAGCTGTTAAACCTAATTTCCCAGTATAATCAAAGCAAAAGCCATGACCTTTCCCTCTCTTCTCTTCTGTTTCTTCAGTCAATAAAATCTACCACATGGAGGAAAATCATAGTTTAAAAAAAACAATAAAAAGAAAGAAAATTGGGGGGGCAGGAGAGAGGGTGGAGAGGAGTACTCAGGCTACCCATGCCAAAGATCAGTTTGGTGATGTGTCACAACATTTTATAGCTAGTGACAAGACACTCCCGTTCCAAAAGATAATTTTTTTGGAAATTCAAGGGCAGTGTTAGTTAGGGATAAGGTGCTCAGAATGGGCAGGAGGGCAGCAGCTATTTTGTTATTCCTTTCTGTGTTTTACTGTCTCCTTTGACTAGATCAGAAATGACTAAATGACGGTGGAAACAAGACATTTAGGCCATACACAGTTGTTACAAGTCACAGCTCTGGGGCACTGCTGTCCCAGGACTATTGCTCTCTCATCCTGACAAGGTTGCCTTAAGCCACTAAACCTTTCCACAAGTTCTCTGTGTTTTTTTAATCCCACAGTCCCTTGTGGCATGAAACAATCTGTCATCTCACTTTTGTCCCGAGTCTATTCCCTATATCCAGCCCTAACAAATGTTAGCAAAAGCAAGATTGAAACAAAAGCAAGTAATTGAAGGTTCAGCAAAATAGAGGGAATCTGCAAGGAAATTCCAGCTCAAATGTTCTGTTAATATCACAGAGAAATATGTTTCAATTATTTATTATTTTAACAAGATATGTTGAGTGAAAAATCAAAAATACATTTCAGCCTCTATGGTCCAAGACCCTCCTTTAGGCAGCCACTTTTGAGTTATTAGCTAAAGGTAAGGAAGAGATACCTGGTCATCCTGTGCTCAGTGATCGTATTTGGCAACCACATACATTTTTCTAGTTCAAGTGATGACTCTGTCGAAGTGAACCCAGCTTGAAAACAGGTTTGTAGAAATCCTCAAGATTGTCAAACCAGGTATGCCTATATAGCAAGATAGATGTTTTGTGCAGCAAGCAGGAAGAAAAGGTGGCAAAGGGGAGTAGCAAAGCAAAATGAAGAGCTCTATCAGAAGTTGAAATAACCCTTTAGAATCAGAATTCTGGGTTAAGTACATAATTGCCATTCACACATTTGAATAGCTCACCTTTTATCTCCATGGAAAATTGGAACAAAGTTTTGGGGGCCACTGAAATGTGCATCACTCATGAGGTGCTCAGTCTGGGTCATTTAAAATTGTAGTTCTAGCCTAGCGATTGATTGACTCCAGCTGTGCTGAAGCTCACAGCTTACTCTCAGCCAAATGCTTTCAGAGGAAATCAGAGGAGTGTTCCAGCTGGGTAGATGAAATGGGGTTGGAAGGTACATTGGTGACAGTGATTGTCATGCCTGTTTCTCAGTGGCACTGAGCAGTCATAGTCAAACATGCTGTTTTCAGGTATACTGAAGATATTTAAATGCACTGAGCAAGAATAATCACCATATCAGAAAAATTACTTTTAGAGGATCTTGTGCTTTGTCATCAAAATGTTAACAATTACAGTGAGGCAAATAAGGGAAGTTTTCAGATCGTGTGATCTGCTTCACTATTGAAGTGTATGAGAAAAAATAAATAGACTTAAATTTAATAAATCAAAGCTCACCCTCTTAGTAGGTGGTGCAGCCGTTGAGTAGTGGGATATTGTACCCGAGTTTTTAATACACTTCACTACTTTAAGAAAAAGGTAAGTTTGAAGAGGGTGCCAAACCCAGAACTTTCCATTGATTTCTACAAAGTTTTGGAAGAAAATACATAATATGACATCCTCTACATGAATCCTGTTGTGTTTGTAGCTGACTAGACAACAAAGTTTAAGTGGAAATTTACATTGAAGCCGTGACAGAAAGAAGAACCACTTAAGGTTGGGGAGAAAATTCATACATATATGTGTATAAATTTATCTACATTAAGAAAATATATTTTAACAGTTTTTTAATAATTTGAATTAAAGGTTTAGGACTGTTTCATTAGGCTTGAGAGAGCCCCCTCATTATTCCACAATTTAAACTCTAAATATATGTATTTAAGACATAGCTGTTTTTCCTGAAGGACGTCCCATAGTTGATGTAAATTTGTCTAATGGTCACCAGGCTTTGCACTCTTTCTATAGTGTTAGCCATAGAAATATTTGTAATGTATTTTATATGGATATACTCTGCCATTCACCCCCTAAGCAAATAGTAATTAGGAGCAATGAAAAAAAAAAAAATCTTAATTTTTTCTGACTTGCTGTAAGAACTTATTTCATATTTACTGATCAGCAGCCTCATAGCTTCCTCCTTGGAAGACTCAAGTGCCATAAGGAAACTGGTTTTATTTAGTAATCTTCTGCATCAGTAGTTTTGCCTTGTGGCTTCAAATTGATTCTTCTAATCTTGGCATGTCTTTACAACTATAGTCCTTGACCTATTGCACTGCATTGGTCAGCAGTGGCACGAGTGGCAGAAAAAAAGTTAGTCAGGCTGGTGATTTCTGGGACAACAGAAGAGACAGCTTCATGAGTAGAGTTGAGACAGTTCTTTTGAAATATATTACAGCTGGGAATCAGTCACCACAGAGGTGACTCAAACTTCAGAAACGTTTTTTCTGTATGAAGAAATCCCCTTGAAAGACAGGGAATGTGTTTTCCCTGTAAGTACACAAACCAAAGTTGTTTTGAATTTATTTTAGACTTCTGCTAAGAATTTAATGAACTGCTTAAGAATAATTTATCTCAAGAATCTTACATTATTTTATTAGAAACATGCTGGGATGAGAAAAGTCTCCATAAAATGTATTCTTGTTTAATTTCAAACTCTCTTCTAAAGCTGCCTTATCCACAATGTTCCGTTGTCTAGTACAGGATAGACTTTTGGCTATCAATAGCACGTTTCTCTATGTGCTCATACGTGGTTTATGTACCAATAACTGTTACTGTGGTGAGATTTCCATCTTTTCAGCCCTGGCCTGACCAGGGGTCATGAAGTGACAGCTACAGTGTCACATCCTCACCCATTATACAGATGTTCCCTGCTTGCCAGCCTACCCTAACCTCTGCTAAGCTGCCCCACCTCTGACTTTACAGCTTGCTTTCCTTCAATTCTTTCTGGTGTTGTATAGGTAAAGTTTCTTTGTGTCCTTGTTTTTCTCCATGTATGCTGATGAGAACAGTGTGTCCTTTCTAACTATGCAAAGTGCTGGCATCTGTGCAAAGGCCTCAAGTAGCAGAGCTGAAATCTCAGGCAAGTTCTTCTCTGTTACTACATAGAAATTAGTAATAATGGAAACAAGATCTATTTCTTTTAACTGGAGCTGGGGACATGATGCACTACAATTCAGTTTCTGCTGTGTTGGTTTCAGTTCATGATTCTTCACTGTGCTGACCTTGAGCGCAGTTTTCTTTACGTTAGTGACACACACCATCCAGCCACAGTTAGAATGTGAAGAGAATAATAGCTAATAATCTGTATAACTTGCTTGCAATACAGAGGTATAATAACTTGTCTGACATTTTTTAGAGCCAATATTTACCTTTATCACTGATAAATGCCTCCTGAGACTCATTATTCATGTAATTCCCATTAAGAGGCAGTAGTAAAACAGCCTATTGTCTTACAACTCTTGTTAAGTGCACTATGTCTAGTAATAAATGTCAGCTTGTGCTACACCAGAGAATTATTATTATTTCTTATCTCTAGACATTTATAAGGAAATTAATCATGTTTATTTACAGACTCTTTTCCATTTACTTCTTGCAGTAGCCAGATAAAACTGCTGTTCTTTAGGTATATGGTCATATTTCTTGAAGCTTGCTTATTTCCTTTGAACGTAAGGCTGTAAAAAAATTAATATTCTTGCATTTTTTATCTTTTACTTTGCAATTAATGAAGGATGATATTTAGGAAAAAAAAGTTGCATTGAAAGATAATTGATGTCAGTTCTAAAATAACGTGATAGAAGTACTTCACAGAATTTATTTACTTCAACTTCTAATTGTTATTTCTACTGCTACTATTAAGGCCTAATAAGATAATAATCAACTTGTCTCTAATTTGTGTGGTCAATAGCTCCATGCAGATCTATGACAACCATCAATAAAAATTTCAAGTTTTAATATATAAGTAATAAAATCTTTTGCAGCTGTGTAAATGTAACTGGGAATTCTTTTTCAAAGACTTGAAACCCATGTTGGTGTGGCTTACAACTTACATATTTATGGCACTATTCATTGGTCTGCAAGAATAAGATTTTTAGCCTCTTACTCTAGCAAAGTCTATACTCAGCATATTTTGTTAGCAGAACTTGCTGCAAAATCTAATGATCTTTTTCTTGCTTTCTGTTATAATTATTTTTAGCACTACCAGTATCCTTTTAGAAGTCATTCTGTGCAAGGCTAGAAATAACAAGTGAGGTTTTCAAAAGCATCAAGGACTCGTTTAATTCTGCTCATATCCACTTGAAACGTTTTTTTGTTGTTTTGTTAACTCATTTGCTAGGAGAAGGCCAGTGCTGTATGGGGATGGCAGGGTTGGATGATGGTTGGTTAATCATCAGGACTAAAGCTGTGAGAAATATCTGGAAGTGACCTTTGTGGTTTGCCAGTTCTCTATATTATCCATCATGATCTTTCTCTTCTGTCTCAGTGTTCTTAAAATTAATTTTCTCAATTTTTGTACTTTTTGGAAGTTGCAAGCAAAAAATCAAAGCAAAGACCCTGTCAGAAATGCATCATAAAGCTATTCAAATTAGCAGTTTCATCCAAAAAGGAGATGACCTCTTAATTTAGTCGATTATGTTTAATTGAAAAATGTTATTTTTCCTTCTTAAATTTTTGTCTCTACAGCAGGTCCTAACAATTGGCAGAAATATTTACATTGGCCTCTGTTGGCTGTTTCTCTTATTCAAAAGGTGAATTAATGTAAATGATTCTTGGCTGAAATCCACTTTTCTTCTTTTGTAAGGCATTTCATAAAAAGTAATTTATTTTAAGAGAAAGATCTTTCTATTGTAGCTTAACTGGGCTTTATTTTTAGTTTTAGGTGATCATAAAAGGTTTTCATTCTGTTTATTTTTTTCGGGATTTTTCATATCCTTGTGGTTGATCTGTTGCATTAAGAAATATCACTCCAATGGAGAGCAATGCTAGAAGCTTACAAACTACTTGTTTAGAAGTGTGGTCCTGCTGTTACAGCAGCAATGGAATAGAGTTGTAAGTTTGTGGACTTTCTTAAAGAATGTGAATTAATTGGCATACTCCTGTAGCAGCTAAATTTTTTTTTCCTATGAGATACTTTAGTCACCTGGTATTAAGTAGATGCTGCATACATGTAAAATTATCATGTAGCGGAGATAGTGCACTGTGGGCAGCCATTAGCAAACTACTTCTAAACAAATTTAACATCTTAGGCTTGGTTCAGATCCTTAAGCTTGTCCAGTTTGAGGTTAACTAAACCCTTTATATATGAGAACATTTAGAAAGAAATTAATCATATCTGTTTGCATTCAAATGTCCTTGATAGGAGAAAGGGTTCAGCAAATCCATCTTTTCTCCCTTGACAGCATATTCAGGAAAGCAGTGCCCTTTGCAGGTTGATCTGTCTGTCTGTGGGTTTTTGAGGGGAAATGTCTCTAATCTGTGGGTGATATGCGTGTAACAGCTGCCAGTGCAGAATCTATCAGAGCATCTTCAAATGCCCTGAAGCAGTTTAATCAAGTAAGTTTATCAGCAGCTGTGAAGTCATCCTGCCTCTTTAGATGGGCCTATAGCCAGAGTGAGCGAGCTTATAGAAACATTTAGTTTCAAGGCTTTTACCTCTCGTGTTGTGTTTGACGTAGTTTGTAATCAGATGTAACATGACAGCAACAGCTTGACAAGATGATAATACACTTCACTTGCAAGATTCATGTGCTAAGACTGCAAACACATTTTTATTTAAGCTATGTCATGTTTATGCATAGCAGGAGGATTTTTTTTTTGTCTTCTGTAGATCTGCTACAAAAAGTCTGAGGAGATCTTGAGTTTTTATTCTTTAAAGTATGACTGATATTTTTACAGCCCCTAAGAAAAGGTTTGACTTTCCCCAGTCACACTAATTTATTTGGACAGTCATTCAGATACAAAGAACAGTCTGAAAGAGGTTCTCTTATTATTTGTTCCCTGAAGCATGTGTGCCCCATTTTCTAGCCATTAGGGCATTTCATAAGCTTTTCTTATTTACTGTATTGGTGAAAAAAAGAAGAGAGAAAAGGAAATAACTTTTTTCAGGTCTCAGTCCAAGAGAAAGCATATAATTAAGAAGGTAATTGGTGGTGTAAAAAAGGTTCTTGGTCATTAAGAAAGTCCTGCAGTAGCTTCTAGGGATGATCTAGGGAGTATCAGAGCAAACAAAGCAATACCATGTCAGGGTGTCGTGCTGGACTGTGTGGTGACACTGAATCTGTCATCTGATGAGGCTGCTCTTCCACTCTCTGAAGCTGAGCAGTGCTATATGTTTTTCTCTGAGTTGCATCTAGACATTTTTCACTCATTTTACTCAAGTGAAATTCTGCCTAAAAATGTCTGAGCAGCGACAAAGGAGGCGTGAGAATCCCCATGTAGGCTCTGCATCTGGCATGTGAACATGGGAGGTGGGTGGTCAAACAATGTCACTTGCCATTTTCTTTACCATGCTCCTCCAGAAAATCCTGTGTGGGTTTCCATAGGGATTCATCATCTAGGAGGAGAAGGCAAGGAACAGGGATTCAGACTTCATTATCCTTATTCAAAATAGAGGAAAGAATAATCAATTAATAGAATCTGTGTCTTTTATAACACAATCTTTCCTTCCATTTTGAAGAATTCTTCTGTAGGGCTCATGCTTAAGAACATTATGAATATTGTTATATATGTATGTACACTTAGATCAGCCTTTCCTGCTTGGAATCTTCTAAACTGTATGTCTGCAATGGATTGTCTCCCCCTACTTAAAAGCATGAGCCTTGCTTTCCAGGAACTTTTCCAATGAAATCTGAGGGCTGAATGCACTGGAATGACTTGTCCTTTCTCTGCATTTTAGTATGTGGGAAAGAATGCGAAGTTGAGAATTAAAAATTCCACACTATACATATGCTTGTTTGAATGTTATCCCTACAACTCATTAAGTAACTGAAGTAATACTATTTTAGACAGCCCAGGGTTCTGTTGTAACAATCTTTCTTAGATCTGTGCATTTATTTAAACAGCGATAACTATAACAAATATCCACATTTTTACTCTCTCTGGTTTATCTGCCGCTTTATCTGGAGACAAGGTATTTTATTCTGTTCTTAGCCTATATCATATTCACTGTTGTGGTATCAAGACTTAACAGTTGTTAATCTGATTCAGTTAATTAGTTTACTGGATATACATTGCACAGACTGAACTATCTTTTTTGAATATCAGATCAGATTTCAGACACATTTACTGTTATATTTGTCCCTGCAAAACACTGGCCAAAAAATTAGTTCTATTAAAACTGCATTCATTACCAAATCCACAGAAAGTAAGTTTTTGAATGAATAGCAGTTTATCAGGCAATGTGTCATAAAAGGCAGTAACTAAAGAAAACCAAAGTAAAACATTCACTTTCATTATTGAACATTTTTAGCTTTATTATTATAATAGAATTACAGTCTGACATAAAATAAAGAGCTTTTGCTAAACTCTGTAAAGCAATACATGCTTCTGCCATAAACAACCTCTATTAGATTTAGGTTTTATTGCCACATCACTGCACTGAGGTGCAATAAACATTCAATGTCATCTTTTTAAAATTATCCCAGGAGTAAACAGAAACTGTCCTCTATAAGAGTGTATCATTATTTTTCAAGGAAGACTTACTATTATTACATGGTTTAGCAAAGCATTGTAAAAAAGCTACATAGAGAATACTTTGTCTTTGATCAACTGTGCAATCAGGTTTATACAGTATAATACTATTGGCATAGACTAACTAAGAGGTGATATAATGCAGTCATTGCATAGCAAAAAGCAGACTAGTTAATTAATATTCACGTCTAATGTGCAAAATGCAGACCAAAAGGTAGCTATGAATTGCTAGAAAGATAAAATGCTCTAAATGAACACACTAGTTTAACGCCAAAAATAACAAGATAAACAAGTACACAGAAGTTAAAGAGCCATAGTTTATTTTTTTCTATACATATATCTACACATGATACCAGAAGATGAAACATCCCCCTTTTAATAAGCTCCAATCAGATAACTTATCAAGTTTAGACAGGACTAAATGTTAGACAATGAAGCATTGCTTAAAAAAAAACAAAAACGAAACCAAAAAACCCAACAAAAAACCAAACAAACTTCTCTAAATAAAACATTAACTATTTCCTTTTGTGTAGACAGAGAATATCAACTTCTTGCTTTATTGAGAAAGAGTTTAGAAAACATTGCCTATAAATTTGCCTCTTAGTAGATGTTTCTCTGGAGGTTTATGTAGCATTGTTTTAAAATTCATTCAGTACCATATATTAAGGTTTTTTAATTGATGCTTGCGAATATTTACCAGTTTTCCCATCTCTTTGAAAAATCTTTATCTGAAATTTTATGTCTAAGAATCAGCAGTACGATACTGACTAGAATTTTTTTAAGGGGAGCAGGATACCTGCAAAATGGACATCTTGTATTTAAAGCCCTTACATATTGTTCCTACAAATATATTGCTACAGTAAAAATGAAATGTAGTAAGTTTACTCAATAAAATCTATTTTCCTGTACATTCTTTTATGTATGATTTTTTTTTGTATTTAATGCTACATATATTACATCACTTATTGTAACAGTTATGTATCAGCAAATATAGCAGTAATATACAGATGAACTTCTGTCTTAACAAATATTTCACCATTTTACCTACCAAATATAATCCCATACTTTAGTATTTATGCATGACCTGAGCAGACCAGTCATTAATCTAATAGTATACAGTGGATGACATTGTCAAATTGCAAGCTACTGTACATTTGACCACTTTACAAATGGAATTAATTCCAAGCACTTTCTACATATTTATTTTTTAGGCTTTCCAGTACCGCTGATTATGTTTTTTTATTCAGGCTCTAAATATGTTTTATTGAGCATTTAACAACATATTAAGAGCTAAGAGGTGAATCCTACACAATGTTTTAAGAACACAACTTTAAAAAAGTAAAAAAATGTACAATCTCATGCTGCATATTTACATATGTTATTTAAATACTATATTTTATCTTTCTGCTATTCATAAATCTCCATCTAAAGCTTCTTTTTAATGTATCATTTTATAAAAGAATACATTCAACATATCCAGAGCTTGCAAAAATTGTTGGTTTGTTGTATTTTTAACTCTCTAAAACATAGTGATGAGTAAAAGCTGTTTGTAAAAGCAACCGGGAATTATTTGGATTACACAGGTGATAGAGGGAACTTGGGATCTGCACTTGATTGTGCAGCTGGTTTTAAATCTAGTCCAGTGACAACTTAATGCTTAGAACAAGACTGCAGTAAGACAGCAGATTAAAGCATTTATTACCATTAGATCTTATGTGCTATACAGTGACAAACTGCACCTAGAGTGAGTAGATTTTCTTTTTCTTTAAAGACTGTTTAATATTATAAGTCAGGTGGTTTGGAATATAGAAGAGAAAAGGGATTAGGAAAATAACATATTTTATAGGATTCAGCAAATGGAAAGCTTTACATCCTTGAAAAGATTATAAACAGTGTTTGAATAAATGGTATGATATGTGCATCAGGAACATCATAAAGAAAGTTTTCCCACTCCCCACAATCCTTTGAATAAAAATATCTATTCCATGTACATATACAATACCTTTTGGGGACATTTAGTACTAAGTTATCTACAAATGGTTCTTTTTTTTTTTTTTTTATTACTCTACAACTCTTTTCTTCCTGTTTTCAGAGTCACTTTTCCAAAGTATATAGCTTATATTCTCTCCCTCACAGTTTTAGTTTTATTTTTTTTAAAATATACAGATATATATTATCTTTTGTTAAATAAAGAAACCTTTATTTTCTTTAAGACAGAGGCAATGAAGCAAATGGGAATTACTGTATATGAAATTGGGAAGCAATTCCCAGAGCAAAAGACAAAACAGAACTATACGAATAAATGAGGTTATTGATGTGGAGTTGGAGCTTTTAACTGGGGCTCCCGGTTTAAATAGGTGGCCCAATATACTAAGTTAAAGATTCCAAATAGCAATGGGAAGGCTATTCTTGATAGTCGATCAATTTTACTGACGCTGTTAAAAGTTTTCTTGGGTTCTGCAGGTTTTGTTTCTGGCTTAACTTCTTTGGGCTCAATTGTTGCACTTTTAGCAATGGTTGCCAGCCCAGGGTCCCTTGCAATATTAGGGGTGTAGCTCGTAGCTGCAGCTGTGTACGTGTTATTTTTCTTAATGAGAGGATCCTTCACTTTCTTTGGCTAAAGAAAGAAGAAAATATTTTATTCTCGCTATCTTCTCAACAGATAAGATTATGAAAAAGCATCACAAAGTTTTACAACTAATTGGATCGATATCACAAATTGTAGTAAGCTGTAAGAAAGAAGTTAGTGTCTGGATACATGACTCATGCAAAATATTTAAGTGAAGGCAAAGACAGAATCACCCATCTGCATTGCTTGTATTATTTAGAGCAAATTAGATGGTGGATATACTATAATGAGGACTTATACTGAAAGCTAGGCTTGCTGATTGACAAAATTACCTTTAATGGTAATCAGCAGTGACAAACCACTCATAATCCAATATTCCTTTAATCAACTATGCTTCTTGACCAGGACAAAAACTTTAAAAGACAGTAAATTTCTTAACATTATTTGTCTCAATATTTGAAAGCTACATTATATGATGCATTCTAACACAGTTAATACATAAAAATAGACCTATAATTAATAAATCATATGACCATGCACTAAAAGAGCAGATTATTTACTAAAATACAAAGCTGACACTTTCTATGCTTTTCACTAATGGCTTACACCAAAAGCATATGCAGTAAGGAATAGAAACTTAATGTTCTTGTTTGAATGTTACATTTGGATCATAATGGCTGAAATGTCATTCCACATACAGGGACTTAAATAGCTATATGATTTTTTCATCCACCTGCTTATACTACTAAAGCAAGGACATATTGAAATCTTTTGCTGGAGAAGAACTTATTGGTATGAAAAAATATCTATATTTTTTCCCTGGGTCCTAATGTTTTCTAGTATTCTACTTCTGGGGTCTACTTGTAGGAAAAACCCCTAAATTTTTACATGTGGGGTTACCAGTTAGAATTCAACTGCACTTGAATTCAGTCCAACCCCTTCCTCCAGCCACAGCACAAGGATAAACATAGAAGAGAGTTATAGTGGGTCATTAAGGAGTTGTAAAGAAAAGCATCACTTTGCTCCAAATTCCTGTGATTATGAGAAAACAACAGACAACAAAAAAATTCCCAAGAGCTTAGAAAATCTTTAGGCAGCATTTGCAACATAGGTGAATGTTATCTGTCTTATCCTTGTGGAAAGAAAAAAAAAATAGAAGATATGGCTAATGAGAAAATATCAACAGAATGTGATCTGTTATATCATTTCACAAGATAGCAAATATAATTCTGTTTTCAAGAAGATGTCCCATAGAGGCAGTATTTTTTAAAATTAGGCACAATACAGATCAGCTGTGTATTGTGACAGATCAGCTATAGATGAGATGAACACAGATGATACAGACCACCCCGGAGGGAGCTTTGGTGAAAGTTGTTGTTGAAGAGGTGAACTTCTTGGATGTTCTTGCAGATATTCCTGTAGGGAACGTGAAGAGAAACTGCAAAAGCATTAGGGCAAGTGGGGAGAAGCTTGTTGATGGCCCCACGTAGAAAGGAAATGAAGGCTGAAATGTTAAATTTCTGCTACTTAATAGGAAAAGGGATTAATGTAATGACTCTGGTGTAGATACTCTTTATTTCACAACAATATTCAACCTAGCTTGAGGGTAAGAAAAAGCTTCAATTTGTCTTGGAATATTTCTGCCAAACAGGTTGAAAAAAATACTCAGAAGAGAAAAAAAGACAATGTCATAAAGATTTTTTTTTTCTTTAGTTATCTGTCTGTTCTTTTCCTCCTGAGCCAAAAGGTTGCTAACTCACTTGCTGGGTACAAAGCCAGTCCCCTTTCCTTCTCAGCTGGATACTCTCTTGAGCAGCAATATATCCAGCAGGTGAAGAATAGCTTCACAGAAGTCTCAGAGGAGACCCTTTCTATAGATTCAAGTGTCATGAGGAATCTGATCCACTGAAAGCCCTGACACCAGTCAGTCTTAATATTTCACATCAAATTCAACTTTGTGAAAAATATAACAGCTAATTAGTACTCTAAAGTTTATTAAGCTGCAATGCTCTGTTTGCTGTTAGTTTGCCTTGTTTGCCTTTCCTTAAGTCTGCAGATACTGAACTTTGCCAGCTACCAGTATGTCTTTGCTGACTTGTATCAAATGACACATAAAGACCCTTACCTGTTGAGGAATGCAAAGCCATACATCTTCTAATATTTTAAACAGGTTTTGAGTAATGTGTTTATATAGGTTTGGTTTTTTCTGAAAATGTAATTTTCTTGAAACAAATGAAATGACTGAGTATAGTAACTACGTTACAAGGTAGGTTATAATAACAAGGCAATAGTTAATATTTAAAGATTTTTATCTATTAGTAGAACCCATTTTTTACAATAGCAATCATGAAGATAGGAGAACCACAAAGAATCAAAGAAATTATTTTCAATGAAAGTATCATCAGTATCTGAAAACTCAGTGTTCACCACCAGTTGTGCAGCTCATTACTGGAAGCTTATTTTGTTAGTTCACTTACATATTGTACAATACTTTTGTATTAGCTGTTGTGGTATAAACGTTGTAATTTTATTTCTGTTTTCTCACTGACTTACAGAAAAAAAAAAAAATTATTTATAAGCATACAGTCCTGAATTAACCACATATATTCGCATACCAGTGAGTAACATCTGCTCCTCCAAATACTTATTCTGCTGAGTCTCTAGTCTGTGAATGTTCATAATAACCAATTAGGCAAGTTAAAACTCTCTTTCAAGATCTCTTTCAAAAAAAAAAAAAAAAAGCCAGCCAAAAAACAGCAACCAAATGAGCTTCCTCATGCAAGCAGCTGATGTGCTAACTCATAGGAAATGGGAAACTTTCCCTTTCATCCCCTAAATGTCCTCAACAACTTCTTGATGCACCTGTGATTTACAGATTGGGTCTCATCCCAGACTGAAGGGATGTTTCACTGTTGCATTCAGGTAGAGATCAGGATTGCAATCTCAATGCAATTGTCAATGCTTCCCCCAAAACAAATCAATTTATCCTGTAGATTAACACGTAGAAATAATATTTCTATTTTTAAAGAAATAGGGAAATGATAGGAAGTAAAAGAAAGGAAAGACAAAGTCCTGTAGAGATTTATTTGGTCATGATAACAGGGCAGTCCTGAAGTTTATGTTGGGGAGCAACATTTGGGAACTACCAAATGCAACAGCCACAAGATATTTTTTTCTACGTTCATACTGAGTCATCCCCATTTTTTCTTGCTTGAACACTAGAAAATTAATTGCCTTCCCTTATAAAAAAACTATGTATTTATCTCCTTTCTGTTCAGTCACACAAGTCAAAGTCTCAGTATATTTTTAAATTATTAATAGCATTAAATATTATGCAGAATTCAGAGGTAGTATTTAGGTACTCAATGTCTGAGTAATTACTGTTTATCTGTAGAAAGGATGTGTGTGAAGACATGAGGAAACTCTTTTGGAATAATAACTTACTATTATAAATAATAAGAATTTCTAATGGGCTATAAAACCCCCATATAGTGACCAAGCATGACACAGTATGACCTGTTGGGATAGATATTAAGTGGCGTTACCTTTTCAGGAACGACACTTTTGCCATCCCAGGCGTAGCCTCTCTTTGTGAAGTAGTTCACTGTTGCAAATTCGATGAGCGCAGAAAACACAAAGGCATAGCACACCGCTATAAACCAATCCATAGCTGTGGCATAGGCCACCTTGGGGAGTGAATTCCTTGCACTGATGCTCAGAGTAGTCATGGTCAGGACAGTTGTCACTCCTGCAAAGCAAACAGTTTTAGTGTCTTTAGGTCAGTGGCTGTATTTTCACTGAATTTTTCACTGATTTTCACTGAATTTTTTTAAGAGTTGGAAGGGACCGTAGAGATCATCCAGTCCAACTCCCCTGCTGAGGCAGGATTGCCCAGAGCTAGAGCATGTCACTCAGG
>BJBW01001805.1:0-47575 GCA_004320125.1 Scolopax mira | reverse complement strand
GTTTCAGTGATTTCAGCTGAAACCACGACATTCAGGTACTAAGTGATTAAAGAACACCACAGTTCTTACCTTTGATAGTGAAAATAAAAATATTTTTCTCTAAATGAAGACTGAAACAGAGAAGATTTCTCTTACATTCCTTATGAGCTGATGGACTGTGGGAAGGACAATGGAACTTAATCCATAAATATGTGAAACTCAGGTTTGTCCTAGAGTTATAACTGAGGTGTAACTGAATATCGGAGCTGTGTCTGACTATACACCCATGAGCTGTTCATTCCGGTGGGCCAGACACTCCCTGTCTCACCATCTGCACAGGTGAGTTAATGGTTACTGATCTGAAACAGTGGAAAGACTTGAAACAATGTCAGTGAAATCATAGCCACCTTCACAATTAAGTATTTGACTAATTAGTGCAGAAGATCTCTGAGGGGGCATTTCGGACTGTCTTGATGGCTCCCTCCAGGAACCTCCTGTTGTGCCTACACAGATATCATAGGCGCATAGAATGATTTGGGTTGGGAGGGACCTTAAAGTTCATTGAGTTCCAACCCCTTTGCCACAGGCAGGGACACCTCCCACCAGACCAGGTTGCTCCAAGCCCCATCCAGCCTGGCCTTGAACACTTCCAGGGATGGGGCAGCCACAACTTTCTTGGGTAATTTATTTTGATTCAGTGTGTTAATCACCTTGAGGGGGAGAAGTGGTCCTTTCAGCAACTTCTCAGATGGTTCCTGCTGCATAATTGATCAAAATCTGTGTAGATAGGGAACTTGCAAGTAGTAGAACCTGTTCCTGTAAACACAGGTGTTGTCATGTAGCACAGGGCTTTATACATAATTTACATGTTGAGGTGATGTTTTGTACATGTTTTCAAACAACCCATAGGAATAGATAATGCATATTCAAGACTGGTCATGAGTCAGCTGGATTCAGCATAATGGCTGGGGGGGCATCTTACTCGTCCAACTTAAATTACCATTCCGATGACCCATGCAACACACTTTCCTTACACATTTAGAGAGCAGCCAACTGCCCTCTTTGAGATACTTCATTCCACAAATATAAGTTACCTGTTCCAAGATCCCTCTTTTTTAACACTCTGTATCTGTGCTATAGAACAAGGAATATGGAGATGGATGATGTGTTTTGGCTCTTTGCTTCTTCTAAGTATTCAAAATTAAAATTCCTTGTCAGTTTTTCCAAGAAGCCAGAGAAGTGTGTACCAGATCCACAAATATGAGGAATGCATGACTGACCTTATCAAATGGTATAGAATTATTATTTAAACAGTTAGGTTTATTTCCTTGTGAGAGTTCATTGCACTCTGGCAATCTGAGAATCAGAGCATATCTTTATTTCCTTATTTTCTTTTCAGATCTTTTTTTTTTCTTGAATTCTAATTCTATTTCTCTGATTTATACTACTTTTATTCAATTTTTTTCTCTTCTGGTACTATTGTTCTTATGTCTAGGAAATTATTCTAGTTGGTTTTGGTTGTGTTTATTATTTCATTTTATTTTATTTATTTTATTTTATTTTATTTTATTTTATTTTATTCCTTATTCAATCATACCATCCATTACCCATTAACTCTTCTAATGTGGCATTAAAACTTACAACTTGTCCTGCCTAAAACTATATTTCCTCAGTTGCACAGTTCTTCCCAATGAAGAGTTAACTACATAGTCTCTCATAATCAGTTGAATCAAGCTGATTTTCAGCATCTCATCCAGTATTATTCTTTTAAGTAGAAAAGAATAACATTGAAAGTCAGTTTTAGGACTTTAAATGACATAACCAAAGCATAGGGAATGGACTACTTTAGAATACTCTGTATCTTTTCAAAATATGTCACTTAATTAGCAGCATACAGTGGTTTTCCATCAGCTACTAAATTTTTGTCAATGTTCTAAAATATCGCTAATATTTTGCTTTTATAACTCACTTCCACTGACAGGCCTCAAACACTGGAAAAGCAAAAGCTAACAATTATTTTCCTATTACTAGATTGAAAAAAATGGAGGTGTAGGGAATAAATATAGACTGTTCAAACAATTATTTTTTGAAGTTTACTGAAGTTGTGAATGCAACTAAATCTTGTTCAAAGCCTTCTTTTGAACACCATCCTTTCTGTTATTATTGTCGTCATCTTTATAACTGTCCTTGATGATATACTAGAATCTAAATTTAATCTGGACAGGATATATCTCACTAGATCTAATAAAAGTCTAAGAATTATGTCAGTTGTTTTTTTACAGAGTGTATAAAGAAATGAAACTATTGATGACTATATCACATGTAAGTTTCTGTTTGCCTGTGGACATGCAAGAAGGGGACCATTCTCTATAAACTGATTTTTAATTTTTAAATGTAATAAGATCATTCAAGGTCAGACCGTTATCCTTTTATTCATAGTTCTGCCCAGGAATGAATAGCACTGCTTAGGGGAGCAAATTCTCTCTAATGTGATCATATACAGAGCTCACAGCCTGATCTATGAATGTCAGCATCGTATTAATTAATCACTTCTGAAACACTGAAGAAGCTACATGACTTTGAGATTTTCTGTAATTTACCATGGAATGAAAACTACACCAATCCTGAAAAATAAAACAAAACAAACAAAGGAAAACAAACCTACCAGAGAATCTAGAATAATACTAAATCAAAAGCAATATTCACTGGTTATAAGGACATCAATTGTGCAAAGGTTCAGTAAAAAATATGAGGAAAGAAAGGAACATATAATATTTAGAGGGACAGAACAATTTTTATTCTCATGGTGACATTTCTTATGAACACAAATAGCTTTAAATTTTGAGGGAGTAAATTGTACACAATTGTGGAAATCCTACTTGAACTAATGTGCGCTCTCTTTGTGTAATATTTACGTCTCTATAATTGGGTTTATTAATATAATATTGTATTAATAATATTATAAATTCAGTTTTGTTCTTACTGAAATAAATAGGCCGTCAATTTTTCTTAATATAATCTTGACATTATAAATGTAGCCAAAACGTTGATGGATGGTGATTTTGGTCCAAATCTCTTTCCAGAAGCTAGTGCTGTATCTCTCTGTAAAAAAAAAAAAGTAGCTGAAACACAGTGAAGATGGGAAGATTATCTTACTAAAACAAATCAACATTTTAAAAATATTTGTTTCATATTAGGGTTAGTTGAATTTTTTTTTAAATTTCTGTTGTTCTGTTTTGGGGGTTGTCTTTGTTCCCTCCCCTACGCAGTGCTAAGAGAAGAAAAAGTCAAACACGGAGGGATCAATATCCTATTTGTTCCTGACATGAAAGACCCTGAATCCAGACCCTGAATAAGACAGAGTAGGATGTGAACCAGGAAAGTAGGATGTGAACGAGGAATGAACTCTAACCATGTGCTTTAAGAAAATAGAGCTATTCATTGCTCTCCGAATTCAACTCATATTTAGTGTATTTCTAAGGAATTGATTTCACTAAAACCACATGAAAATGTCTTTCTGGAAACTTCTCAGATGGTTATAAACTCATAGAAAAGCACAGATAGTTGGTTGAATGTGTATTAAAGAAAAAAAGTTCCTGCTTCAATTTCAAGTTAGAAATTTATCATTAATAACTACAGGCTTAAACTGTACAGCACAAATGTTGTCCTTTAAGTGCTCTATTGAAGCAGCTGCTTAGTATCTTCTATACTCCATTTTCAATATGCTTCAGTCTATGACCCTGAAAGATGTGTGTGTCTGTTCCAAGATGTATTATTGTATGGCTACAGAAGTGTATTAACTTCTACCAAAGCTTTTAACCTTCTGTGGGAGCTGATGTACTCTACAATTTTTCCAGGTTACTATGAGTTAGGTTTCCAGTGGCAACTATCTCCCCAGAAGATTACAGTGCCATATATAAACAAAGTCTGAATTAAGAAAAGAGCAAATAAAAACCACCTCAAACCCAGAATCCAGCATGGTAATAAAGTTCTATGCTACCTTCTTGATGACCAAAATCAGTAGAAAGTGTTAAGTATCTCCATGAAATAATGAATCAAAAGGGCATATGATTTTAAGTGACCTGCTTTGAAATATAAAGTTTTAGGAATCTGTTTCCAGTCATTTTCTAATGTCAACACGTAGTTTATTGAAAATATTGCATTAGATGAAAATATGGACAATATAGCTAGAACTGAAATGGAATGTAAGTATCAGTATATTGTGTACAGTATAAGCATTAAGAACAGTTGTCAAATGAATTACATTTGACATCTTAAAACAAAATCAATAATAAAGAGAAAATAATACTGTTAGGATTAATATTAGTTATATAATGTCTAAAGATATCACACTGGCAGCCCTGAGGTTCCTTATTTTGTCAAAATATGGGCAAATGATAGCAATTCCTGGATTAAATTAAAGCAGTGTCCTAGGCATACAATAAGTGGAATCAGCTCCATTGTCTTCATCCCAGCAATCTGGAATCACGCTGCAGACAAACTGTCTTTGGGTAGCAACAAGGAAGAAAAAATAAAGACGTTTTACACACAAAGAAATACACAGAAATTCTGCTGGAGCACTTGCTTCTAAAACTGAAGTAGAATCATATACGTGCTAAAAATTCAGAAAGGTAGATTTTTAAAAATTATTTTTATTTTTAGTAAATTTAACATTATCTTATAAACACGAAGGATTGGTGTATAGGACCATCAGAGGATGGGGTGCTTGTCAAGACCTTCTCCTCCTGCAGTGTTCTTAGATCAGGTTACTCTTCTCTCTTACTGACCAGCAGTTGTGCTGTGATTGAATTTCTTCTCTTTTTGTCCCTGTGACTCTGGCATCCTACAAGTTTAACAAAATCAGATATCAGATTATGCTATTATGGATTTCTTGAGCTGCTTGCCTGAAAGACAGGGAGTTATTTTCTCATTCTTTTTCACCTTTCCTTTCTTTTTTCCAAGCTCAACAAGTAATTTAACAAAGCTTTCTCGATGGAAAGCACACAAATAAACAGCAAAAAACAGTTTAACATACTGACCATTTCCTGCCTAGAACAAAAGCCAGAGACTTTTTTCCCAGGCTTTAAGGAAAGTATGCACTGAAGTGCAGGAATCACTTTCAGATCAACATTTTAGCCTCAAAGAGGTAAATAATTAAGTTTCCAGATAACTAACTGTGTTTAGGAAGACAATAACATTTGAGACATTCCATCTCTTACATCTTTTAATAACTGGTTTAAGCTCCTTCCTGTATTATATTCTGGAAAGAAATATCTTGAGATATATGGAGATGTAACCACATACACATGCAGATATGTGTTATTAAATACAGTATGCAATGTAACAGTAACATTTCTATATATGTGCATATACCTCATATCAAAATATTGCTATTTTTTTTATCCTGTTTTCTTCTTTTCTGATTTTTTCTTCTAAAGCACTGCTTAACGTTGGACACCCAACTCTCACACAATATTTTCTTTGTAGCTATTGCATTGTAAACAATTCCTCTTTGTTGGCATCATTTCCAAATTAAGAATAAGTGAATAACAAAAAGTAAAATGTTCAAGCAATTAATCAGTAAAATGAGTAGAACATATGTACAACTGCTAGATTTGGACACTAATGACCCCATTTATAAAAGAATTTCTTGGTTTTTGTAATGTAAAATCACATCAATTCTCCTTCAAGAAGAGTATCACAGCTTTCAGTCATTTTCCACTAATTTGATGCTTTTATGCACTTTTAGTTATATCTCTGTGTATCAAAGTGGTGTCTAGGGTAAAACTATTCCTAAATCAGTGAAAAAACAGGGGGAAAATATACACTTATTAGGGTTTTCATTTTTTACTTAGCTATTCTTGACGCTTGTGCTGACAGTATGTTAAATTTCTCATTTGTCTTTTATCAAAATTTGGCCATAGTGGTAAATTGTTCACAGTTTCCCCTGGAAAATTATGATTAAACCCTTTTATCCATAGTCTTCTCCAAAGGGGCCAACATACAATTAATTGTGTTCAGTGATGGATAAATCCATTTTGTTTTCCTCTGAGTCCCATCACACTCAGAGGTTGAGATTAAAAGGAGGTTGAACTCTGTGAGTTAGAGTTGCTGTCTTCTTTTTTTTAAACTTCTTGCAAAATCAGGAGAGAAATGCTGAAAAATAAAAAAGAAATAATAAAGTTCTCACAAAATTTTAATGGAAAGGTGGTGACCTGAGCATTTTTTGAAGAAATCTCAACCTCTTGCCCTTGAGTTTTCTTTTTTGGATAGAACAAGGTCCCTATGTAACTGGTGAAGGCTTTTCTGTATTGAACTCTTGCTGTTATATCACCAAACTAGGTCAGTTGTACAGTTTTCTAAACACATGATAAGTGCTACAGAATAGATACTGAAAGCTTGATATCTTTTTTCTGACAAATAAAGCTTAAAAAATTTCCAAGGAACTGGTCATCAGTCTTGTCCAGGCAGCTAAATAGTAACAAATAGTTATTTACAGAAAAAAAAAAAAAAAGAGGAATAAGTGCTCTAGAAATTGTCCAGAATGTTTGTCATTTATGTTTCTGTGTCATTTATATTTAACTGTTTTTAGAGGTTTTTGTCTAACCTTGTTTTAGGAATCTTCAAAGGTAATTAATTCAACAGTTTAATTACTTTTACAGACTGAAAGATTTTTCATGCCGTTCACTTTAGTCTTCCCTTACTGCAGTATAAGATGACTATTCTACATATTTGAAGAATTTTATCACGTCTGTTCTCAGCCTTCATTTGTCTAATCCAACAAAAATAATTAAGATTTGCTTGCAGGTCATGTTTTCCAGACCTCATTCTTTTTGCATTTCTCTGTGACCTTCCTGGTTCACAAACTTCTGGTTAATATACTTCAAGTATGATGCCCAGAACTGACACAGCTCCAAGATATCAAGCTCAAATAAAGCATATGGATTACTTCAAATATTTTACATATCAAACTACTGTTTTTATATTCAACTACAATGATGATGAGCTTGAGCTTTTGCTACATTATAACATTATTTATTTTCAGTTTGTGATTGACTGTACTCCTGTGTTTACAAGACTCAGAAATGTTTTCTGGAAGGTGACTCCTTCTTTGACATTTGACTCTTCAACTGTTTTTACTACACTTACATACTTTCAGATAGCAAATTGCTTCTGATTGGTAATGGTCTTACTGTTTCTCATGGTAAGTCATGATAGTGATGACTCATTTAAACTGTGTTTCTAATCTTTTTTTCTATAAGAAACACTCTCAACAATCCCATTATGGGATTCCATATCCCATACAATCCCTACAAATCCATACATATGTTCTTGCTAAATTATGTTCAGCTATCATTATCATCAATCTACTTGAAAATGAATCAGAGAGGGTAAAAATATGACTATAATGGGGAACATACACTTTAACAACCTACAGAGAGGAAGGAATGAGAATGTAAAATATTTATGTATTTCTGTCCCTGTTCATTAATAAAGTAACTCCTTTATGGGGTCCTTTGAGCATAGAGAGGCCTTACAGATAGATTTTGATAGACGAGAGAGATGGACAATGGCCAGATATATATGAAATTTAACAAAAGTAAGTGCTGGATTCTCCACCTGGGACAGGATAATCCTGATTATATGTACAAACTGGAGGATGAGAGGCTGGAGAGCAGTCCTATAGAAAGAGATTCATGGATTCATGGAATTGTCAGAGTTGGAAGGGACCTCTAGAGATCATCTAGTCCAACTTCCCTGCTGAAACAGGATTGCCCATAGCACATCACTCAGGACAGCATCCAAGTGGGTCTTGAAAATCTCCAGAGAAGGGAACTCCATGACCTCCCTGGGCAGACTGTTCTAGTGCTCTGTCACCCTCACCGTAAAGAAATTTTTCCTCCTATTTGAGTGGAACTTCCTATGTTCTAGTTTGTGCCCATTGACCCACATCCTATTGCTGGAAACCACTGAAAAGAGTCCAGCTCCATCATCCTTCAACCCACCCTTTAGATCCTTGTGATTGATAAGGTCTCCCCTCAGCCTTCGCTCCTCCAGGCTAAAGAGTCCCAGCTCCTTGAGCCTTTCCTCATAAAGGAGGAGCTCTAATCCCTTAATTTTAGTTGCCCTACGTTGGACTCTCTCCAGTAGTTCCCTGTCCCTCTTGAACCGGGGAGCCCAGAACTGGACACAGTATTCCAGTTGTGGCCTCACCAGTGCACAGTAGAAGGGGAGAATGACCTCTCTCAACCTGCTGGCCACACTCTTTTGTATGCAGCCCAGGATTCCATTGGCCCTCTTGGCAACAAGGGCACATTTCTGACTCATGGAGAGCCTGCCATCCACCAGGACTCTCAGATCCTTTTCCTCAGTAGTACTTCCCAGAAGATCCACCCCTAGCCTATATTGGTGCCTGGGGTTCTTCCTCTCCAGATGCAGCACCTTACATTTTCCCTTGTTGAACCTCATTAGGTTCTTCTCTGCCCAGCTCTCCAGCCTGTCCAGGTCACACTGGATGGCAGCACAGCCCTCTGGAATGTCGGCCAACCCTCCCAGTTTGGTATCATCATCAAACTTGCTGAGGATACACTCTGTCCCTTCATCCAGGTCACTTATGAATATGTTGAACAGGACTTGGGGGACACTGCTGGTTACAGGCCTCCAACTTGACCCTGCTCCATTAATGACAACCCTCTGAGTTCTGTCACACAGCCAGGACTCAATCCACCTCACTGCCCCCTCATCCAGCCCACACTTCCTTAATTTTCTAATGAGGATGTTATGAGAGACAGTGTCAAAAGCCTTGCTGAAGTCAAGGTAGATGACCTTGGCAGTGAAGACCGAAGCAAAGAAGGCATTCAGCAGCTCCGCCTTCTCTGTTTCTTCCATCACCAAGTCACACACCTCATTCATCAGTGGGCCTACATTTTCCTTAGCCTGACTTTCTTTATTGATATACTGAAAAAAACTCTTCTTGTTATCTTTAACCACGATAGCCAACTTAAATTCTGCTTGGGTTTTTGCCATTCTAATATTTCCCTATATATCTTCACTACACCTTGATATTGCTCATGAGTAACCAACCTCTTTTTCCAGAGGTTGTACACTTTTCTTTTCTCCCTGAGGTCCAGCCAAAGCCCTCTTTTTTTAGCCAGGTCTGGCTAAATAGATCTGGGAGTCTGAGATGATGGTAAGTTGAATAAGAATCAACAGTGTGTTGTTGTGGCCAAAAGGGCCAACCATGTCCTGGGAGCACCAAGAAAAGCATAGCTAGCCTTTTGAAGGAGATGATTGTCCCACTCTACATTGCACTGATGTGGCCCCACCTGGAGTACTGTGTGTAGTTTTGGGTGTCTCAATGTGAGAAGGACATCAAACTACTAGAGTTTGTCCAGAGAAGGGTGACCAAGATGGTTAAAGGTTTCAAGGGGAAGAGGTTACTTGGTTTGTTCTGTTTAGAGAAGAGAATTCTGAGGGGTGACCTAATTGCAGTTTACAAGTTCCTCCAGGACAGGAACATAGAGAGGTGCTCTGGTAACCAGCACAGAAATGGAATGAAGCCATGTGAGAGGATGTTCAAATTTGACATGAGGAAAAGATTCTTCACTGAGAGGGTGGTCAGTCACTGGAACGGGGTCTCCAGGGAAGTGGTGACAGCACTAAACCTAAGTCCATGGAGCATCTAGACCACACTCTTTGTCATATGGTTTCATGTTAGGTGGTCCTGCAAGGAACAGGGAGTTGGACTCAATGATCTTAAAGGTCCCTTCTGACCTCCTTGGTTCTATGGTTCTCTGATGTTATATTCAATATCTTTTTACATATCTACACAACTGTTTCTCATTCTTTCGTTACCTCACATCTCGACAACTACAACTTTCTTACTTGTTTCATATTGCCTACTAATATTGACTCAGAACGCTGTTCCTAGATTATTTAATCTTTCTTTCATCCCTGACAGAAACAACTTCTTTACAGGGTGAAACCTCAGTAGTTTTTGGTTTTATATTAAGACTACACATGATCTGTTTGCCCTTTCAGCACTTCCTTTATGTTATTGGTTCTAAACTCTGGTCTACCTGCTCTCATTGATTATTTGTTAAAGTTGTTTTTAAAGTTCCTTTGTACCTTTCCTCAAATTGTTCTTTCTATACTGGAGAAGCTCTGTATGCATTTACAAAACCTCAATGATCCTCTTAAAAATTATCCTCTCTTAGGATGCGTGCAAAAATGATTAATACATCAGTAAACTGTGACTGCTTTTTCATGCTAGACAGTCAAATTTCCTTATCTGCTTATTTATTATTTATAGCTATGTGCTGCTTTTGTACACTGAGCTTGTGAGTTGTATAGATTATCTTTTTCCTATGCATTTGCATGGAGTTCAATCAAGACTTTAACTGAGATAACTCAGCAGAGTTGCAATAGAAATAAAAGATATTAACCATTGTTATCATCAACATCATCCTCCTATTTGAGAATAGCAGACATAGAGATGTACGTGCTCCACCCTTTTTCATTTCTATGAATAAATTCTGAGCATCTGTGACCACTCATAGAAATCAATAATTACACCCCTCTGATTCTGCAAAGGGGGGGGCTTCAGTTTCTAGACTTTAGTGGGAAATCAGTATATTCAGCATACCTGAGAAACATGTGCTGTATTTTTCATGTAATATCATAATTTGTGGCCTATCTTCACGGAGAGTAAGGAAAAAAACTCTGTATATTTGCCTGTTTGAGTTTTAGTTTCTTCTACTGAAGCTTCTTGAGAATATATTTGAGAAAATGTCTTTCAGAGGAAGACTTAGTATTTGTGATCTTTAATAGTGTATAAAGATCTCTCAGTTTACTTTAAATGACTCTCAGAATTTCTTTCTTACGTACATGAAAAAATAAAAATTGGTGGGAAAAACTTACTGGATCTATAATATTGCCCACAGTGGTTAAAGTGGAAAAGAATAAGATCTTAGAAATTATATAAGAAATTTCAATCTTTTAAGTCTTCATTTCACTGCGCATGGTTACATATTGTAAGATAACCATCAGTTCTCCATTATTTTATAGTTTAAACAGAATATTTCTAGGTTTTACTATTCTGTGTAAGATAACGGTGAAAAATGGAGCATCTGTTCCAAAGTTGTCTGCATTTTGTTAGTAACTAAATTGGACTTTCATTCCTTTCTGCAAAGATAAAACAATGACTTTACCTAAATAAATGCAGTTCAGGATGTTACACATTACACTGAAATATATCCATAATTAGAATCCTAACAAGTGATTTCTTAAATTTATAGGATGCATTACTACTTTATGGGCATTTTAATTTACTACTTGAATTAGTAGTCCATATTAGTGACATTAGAAAAAAAATGAAAAAACCCACAAACAATTATAAACACTAAATGGGATTGAGTAAGCATTTTTGTTAGCCCCAAAGCTATCCTGATAGCTTTATTGTCTTAATCAACTTAGTTGACTCATTTTACTGCTCTTTAGAGGTGGATGTTGTGGATGCATGCTGGGGTACTAGTTCACTTCTGCCAAATTAAAAATGATAATTCTCATGCGTGAAATAACTGCATGGACTAATGACCAAGTCTCTGCATAATTTGAACCAAAGCCCCAGCAGGTGGCAAACAATTAAACACATAACATAATATAATACAGTGACAGACTTTTCTTTTTTTTTTTTTTTTTTTTGATGTGGTTGTTAATAAAAAAGGAGAGCAGGGAGATTAGGAAAGTAAACTCTTCTTTCCTTTCTTTCCTTGCACTGTGTTAAACCTTTCAAATAAAGTCAGAGGAAAAAATTGAAGAAGGAAATTATAAATATATCACTGGAAAGTCACCTGCTAACAGGTTTCCATAACTCTCATGGTTCTAAATACTGAATTCTAAATACTGAGAACTCTTTTTTTTCTTATGAAAGTACAGATGTGATTCTATTCCCACTGAAACAATAACAAACCCCAAAGGTTTCTTTAGTAACACAAGATTAAACCTTAAGAAACATTTTGACATTTCCTAAAACTCAGAAATAGTCCTGAACCATCCTGAAATATGCAGTAAGTAGGTTATTATTTGAATCGAAAAAATAGCCCTGAACAACCCAAACCCAGAGCAACCCTTCCCTATAAAACACTGTCTAATTCCTTATTTTTACAAATAGGGTTTCTAAAAATTTGATAAGTAAGTGCTGAAACTTATGTCCTTCTCAGAAAATCACGTATATGTTTTTTCTTGAAAAATATGATTTTTTAAAGAATATTTTTAGAAGCTTGTTTCTTGTACCTGCAAATACTCAATAATCCAATAAATGAATCATAACTTCAAATATATTTTATTTTAGCTTAGAAATATTTATAATCTGATTTTCATATTACTTAATATACATTTGAATTTCATTGTGAAATTTAGGATTATTTTATGAGTTTGGTGACTGGCTACTTAAGGATAAATTGCAATATATACTAAAAGAGCAATTGATAACTACTTCTATGGAACAGGAACTTCAGACACAGGGTAGCTCTTAGCAAAAAAAGTTGGATCCCTGCTAACTTCTGGGAAAGGCCACATCTAAAGCAGAAAGGATTTATGACATTTTGACTCTTATAAAACTTAGTGTATGTTTGTGTTAATACTGTTTGGTTTTTTTTTAAGTTAGGTAATATGGAAGTTTTTTGAATAAACAGCAGGAATTATTTTAAAAAGTAAGATGTAGAAGAAAAACTGGCTCAAATTCATCAAAAGATTCAGTTTATGAACTTGTAGATTATTTCATGGAAAATATTTTCTACTCTGTTCTTGACACTTTTATTTCAGAGGTTATCTGAGAAACGACATTTTTCAGGAGTAAACAAAAGAAACCCAGGGTAAGACATGAAGTTGCCATATTTCCTGATATTTAGCTAATGTTAAGGGGCAATTTGTAGCTATATCTATAATTTTAAAAGACCTTGATGATGGTGAAAAACATCACACTGGGAAAAGTAGTAGAGATAAAACTGCAAACAGCAGATGAGGACCCCCCCATTTCTGATGAGGAGGAGACTCTCTCAGTCACAGTGTGAAGGAAAAAACAGAACAGAAAGTTTGTGAAAGGTCCTTGTTTATACAAATGTGGAATTAGAAACAACGTAAGCATGTTGTATTAAAATTTGGTTTCTTGGAACCTAGTGCTTAGATTTTGTCGCTTCTTTTTAAGTTTCTTCAATAGCTTTAGTAAATACAGTCCCGATCTTTAAGGCACACAAATTTTTACAAATAATTTTCTCCTCTCTCTGCTCCCCCTCCCTTTTCTTTTGCCTGTACTTTTGTCTGGTCAGTTCAGCTCAGATACCATACAACTGTTTGGGAAGAAAAAACACATATATTTCATTTGGGAATGTAATCTTTTCTTTACTGTACATAATTTTATTAATTCAGGGGAGACTTAACTTAGAATTGTCACAACTTCAGCTTTACTACTTCTTTGATTTTTAATTTAGTGCCAAAAAACACAGAAAAAAATATATATTAATGCATCCCCTTCTTCTTCTAAGAGAAGATACCTTTTGGTATTGCTGCATACTTCTTTTTTTCCTGTTGAAAAGCATTCCCCATGAAGAAACACCCACAAGGGAATATGTTATTCTCTGCACCACCATCAGCTTCAGCTTATCTCCTGTAGTGATTCACTCTTTCAATTTTCTCAGAGCTCGAAGTGATTTTCTTCATGAAGCCTGAATTTTGCTATTGGCAAGAAAAACGAAGAGGGATGAAGGGACAGAATAAAATTATTTCTCCCATCTTTTTGCAAAACCATCAGCAGGGCAACATTTATTGCTTTTGCTTTGTGAGAAACTTTTGCATACTGAGAAAGTATATTTATGATTTACTTGTAGTATGCACTTGGGGCTATACACAGATGTAATAATCCTCCCAAAGAAATTTAATGAAGGGATTGTCCAATATGGCCCGAAATCTACACCTATCCATACTCATTAGAATGGATTTTCCTACTTTCTTATTACATTTTTGAATTATTTTTAAGATCCTTAACATGATATCAACAGGAAAAAAAATCAAGTTGTGTGTTACAAGATATTCCCTGTTAACTTAGTGTTGTAGATGTTCAACAGAAGTGTTCAGTAGCTTACATTTTCACATAAATGTAAGAATGAGAGCCTGAGGCAATCTGAATACAGGCTTTTCAAACTTCAAAGGAGCAGTGAATGATTCTTGCCCTGCTTTTGCCATCCAGAATTGGCCTAAGCTTGGGGAGCAATTAAAATTAAATAGCCGCTGAACTGCAGAAAGTGAAGATCGGCAGCTCTGGGCATGAGCAGACTTTTATGAAGTCCCCCGACTAATTCGTATCTTGGTGTTGGTAAAGCAAGGAATGAGTCAGAATGAGAAGCATTTACATGGAAAGAGAGCAAAAAGCAGCTGCATTAACCTTGAATATAATAAATCAGACTTTCAGGTTCTTCTTGCCTCTTTTACACAACAGGAACCCTCTGTAAAAACCTTTAGATACCAGAGAACTGAGAATCCCCTCCTCAGTCCTAATTTCTTTTGCAAATAGCCATCAGGGCATTGAAATGTATAGATAAAGAAAAATCTCTACCAGGTCTGTGTTTGGACTGAGAGGTGAAACTTTTATGGAAAAAATGAGATTTTTTAATGGAGGATTTATTTATCTATTTTCATTAAAGTCAGAATTTTTTTGAGATTCATATAAATAAATATCATAATAATATTTTATAATATGAACAGGACTACTGAATTAAGATATATATATATATATATATAATAATTATATAAAAATAAATACATTTCCTGACACAGTTTTGAAGTTAAAGGATATATAGATATGGTATAAATTTGCAAAATAATAACAGATTATTTTGCTGCTATTGTTTCATGCATATTTTGTTCAGCAACAAATAACAGAACAACATTTTCAGCCCAAGTTCAAAACAAATTCAACAAAATAATGTACGTTTAAATCATCAATCTCATGGGCATAGATGAACTCTAGTTCATTTAGTTATCTTTGAAAGAATATACTAATACTACATGTGTCATTTGACTTTATAGATTTTGTACATAGTCTGTATAGTCATGTTTCGAGTGTTTCACCAAGAGATTATTTTGTGAGAGGAAGTGGAAAATGGGAGAGACATGGAAAATTTGAGGGAGAATTGCTGTGTAAGAAGAGGAAGTTTTCAAGTATATTCCTATTAATTCTCAGAAACACATAATCTGCTAGGATTACTGTATTCTGGCTACTTAGTTCCTTATGGGGTCAGAAAAATACAACATTTTGTCTCTTGTGTAAATGACACAGCTCCAAAACTACACAATTCCATTGTAGAAAATGTAAGTTACATGACAACCTGTGTTTTCCAGCTACATCATCTCTTTATAACTGCCTAATTAACACATATCACTTCTATATAACTGGTGTTTAACAATCACGAAAAGTCCTGTTTTGCCGTTCATTGCATGCTAAACATTCTCAGATAATTTAGCATTTTGGTGAGTGAAGACCCCTAGGGCTGGATAACGTATTGTAAAAATCATTGTTATAGTTTTCCATTTTATTTGTCTATCAATTTGCAGTGTAACACAGTCATGTATGGATTCCCCTTTGCTGCACAAAAGGTGCTCTGTACTTCAAATATATTTTTTCAAATGTATTTTGCTTTAGTGTTGGTTTGCCCCTCTCTAACCCCATAGCATTCTGTGATTCTGTGGAAAAATGCAGGCCTGAGATGATGAGAGATGGAGAACAGGCCTGGCACTGGAAACCTAATGGCTATAAGCAATGTACAAAGTTAGGTTAAAGAAACACAGATCTTTTAGAGGTGACAGAGAACAAAGAAATACTATCTACAAATATATAGTCACCATATACAGTAAAATCAACATATATGGTAAATTTGGTAATAAGTTGGAGTGGCAGAACAATGTGGAAAAAGAAAAGGTATAAATGCATGTTAGCAAACATAAAAGTGACCCCAGGTGGACTGTAGAGTGAGGAGGACAAAGCCATCAAAATGAATGGCATACTCCTCTCAGCAAAAGACTTCAGATGCTGACTAATCATCATAACACCAAAATGAAGCCACCAACCTCAGGACCCAAAGGAACAGGAGAAGCATGAGCATAAGAGCAAACAGGGTAGTAAAGAAGTGCATGCATAATAATTTTAACAACTACATTATTGCTGAAACGTTTTTCTACGTGCACATATTTTTCTCTTCCTGTAATAATGAGATGTGCATTATTAATGATTTCGGGATTAGACTGTTAAGATTTCACTTATACTAACAATAATTTTTTTGGTTTACATATAAGTGCTTGTAAAAAAGATTTTGTAGTGTAACATCCCCACTTCCAAAAATATAGTGTAAGACTGCATTTCCTGTTATCCAAAAAACAATAGTGTCCCTCGAGACAGGCTGGAGAAGGTTACTTTGCTGGTGCTTCATCTGTTCTTGAGTATTCCTTCCAGAGATAGAAATACATATAAGTCTGTTTGCTTGTCAGCTATTTCAGATTTCTTTTTGTTAGGCTGTGTTTTCTGTGATTTTTTTCATGAATTTCTGTTGATTATGCTGCTTATGGAAACATTTTCATACATTTCAGTTTCTGTTTGACAGCAATATTAATAACATCCATGTTCATGGACTGTTAATGAGCACTTTTAGGATTTTGCTGTATATTTGGGATGATTTTGATTCTGCTTCTTTCTTTTTTTTTCCCTTTGGATGAGCACAGAAATTCTGAGACCATACTCAAAGATAATTATTCAGTTTGCTTTAGAAATTCTATATTAGAAGAGCTTCTGCTGTAGCTATTTGGGCAAACCTATGTCACAGAGACCTTCAAAGGGGATTCTGTATGTGGCATCAGAAGGATTTCTGGTACATCCTTATTTCCTCCTCAAATTGTTTAACTTGCACCAAAAAATCATGACTTTCTTGATGTACCTGCATTTGCTTTTGGAGGTTTTCTGTCATAATTCTATTAAGCAGAATTATAATAAGCTGAATTATTTTCTTTTTTTATCTTAGTGCATATACCCGGAGTTTCTAGTATAGACATTGAGTACCACATGCTCATACACAGTGCAGAAAGTTGTGTTTAATTCCAAAAGCCCACAGTTTGTCACCATGCCCACAGGACATCCTTCATTCACCTATGAGACATACCAATGACATTTGAAAGCAGGAATGAAAACTGGACACACTAAAATGAATTCATACTATCAGATTTATAAACACTGTGCCATAAACAACACATTGTAATAGAAGCTACTATGCCAATACTGTTGACTCTCACCCCAAAAAGGTTTTTATATTGGAGCAATATGCCAAATGTTTACAAAAGTACTTAGCAATCACTAACAAGGCCTACATTCATCAAACTTACAGTCTACTTTGTAGTGGTAATTTGCACAAAGAATGATTCTTCTTGGATATCCAGTTTATTTGCATCTTATTATCCAGAAAAAGATAGAAGGCCGAAGAATGGCAGGAAAACTGGTGATGGGTCTGGAGCACAAGTCTTATGAGGAAAGGCTGAGAGAGCTGGGGGTGTTCAGCCTGGAGAAAAGGAGGCTGAGGGGAGACCTTCTGGCTCTCTAGAGCTCCCTGAAAGAAGGGTGTAGAAAGGAGGCAGTTGGTCTCTTCACCCAAGTAATAAGTGATAGAACAAGAGGAAATGGCCTCAAGTTTTGCCAGGGGAGATTTAGGATGGATATTAAGAAAAATTTCTTCACTGTAAGGGTTATGAAGCATTGGAATAGGCTGTCCAGGAAAGTTATGGAGTCACCATTCCTGGAGGTATTCAAATGACGAGCAGACGCGAAGCTGAGGGACATGGGCTATTAGTGGTTTTGTCAGTGTTAGGTTGACAGTTTGACTTGATGATCTCAAAATTCCCTTCCAATCTAGACAACTCTATGGTTCTATGAAAATCTGCCACAGTTATTATATTGCAAATGTGATTTAAAAAAAATATTTCTGCAATTCTTTACAGTTCCAATTTTAAACTGAAATTTCAGGAAGAGATGATCAGGAAATCACAGTAAAGGTTGTTATCAATCATCATGTGTTGCTAACACTTGTTCACTCATCAATGATGATGGAAAATCAAAAAAAAAGATGTCGAGCTCTTAAATTATCTCTCTATTAAGGAGACATTTAATTTGGCTGCAATATTATTATATGACATATTCAACTGCAAATATTATTCAACTGGTAGAAATATATAACATAATTTTAGCTCCTTGGTTTAAAATAGGGTGAAGGAGATCCTGAGAGAGTGTGTCTGTGTCTGTGTATATAAAATAACCAATTACATCTTTTGATAAATTAGCAAAAACTAAGCAAGTATTAGTGACCTAATTCCTTTTAAATTATTAATTGTTACAGGTAATTCAAGGGCCATTGTATATATGTACAGAGAGGCAAATGTACATTTGTTAGGAAGTATGTAAATATACTACAATAGCAAATTTTAGTTTATGGAAAGCAAAATGCTAAACCATTATTCACAAAAACAGAAGAATTTATAATGTTAAAAGTCAGCCTCATTCAAGGATGTATCCAAAAATGGCTGGGGACCATTTTCAGCTGTAGAAAAACTATTATTGGTAGATGAAATCTGTGGGAGGAATATGGAAAAAGGATATAGTTCTGCATAGCCTCAAAAGCTTTCAAAATGATCTTAAGTGAGAGAAAAGCTGACTGTGGAGGGTTGGGACTTTCAGCATGTTTGTCAGAAAGTGGAGATTAAAATGTGGTGCATTAAAACACAATGGTAATTTAAAACCCAGTGACATTAGATGTGTGATGAAAACCACAATGTTACTTGGAGATATTTTTCACAATACTGGATCTACATACTTGAAAATTGTGCCTGTTGTAAGAAAAATGGGTCTTTCTTATTCAGAAATACTGATGCACATAAATGTTTAAATGCCTTAAGATTTTTTCATTTGGTTTACATTTTTAGACTTTGAGCCCTGACCCTATTAAAATTTGCTATTACTTATTTCTTATGCCTTGTAAATATTTTTAATTAATTTAATCAGATGAGCACAGACATACTCTTAACACAACATAACTTTGCTGCATATTAAATTGACTTTATTACATATGAGATAAACCCAAGCAATCAATATACAGGCAAAATTAAACAAGATTAATAATTTCTGTCTTTACCTATCTTTATTATGTTTCTCTTTGGGGTGAGAATATTTTTTAGTAATTTTATAAATACTACTGATAAAGATGATGTTAATTATGTTATTGAGTAAAAGGATTAAATACATTTGGTATTCTACACAGGAAAGGCCTCTTCAGTGTTGTGAGGGGAAGCTTGTCAGACTTAAAATAATAACCTTTGGAGATTGGTTCCAAAATCAGATAAGCTTTATTGATACTTCTTTTACTACCTCCCCCCAAAATGTATTCTCCATTTGACCTTCACAAAATTAATTCAGCCTATAAAGGAAATCGGTTGCTATAACAGCTCACAAATAGTTGTAGTAGTGTTAGAAGAGCTTGTCATGTATAAACCGGTGTCTACATTACTTGGGATTTTTGTACTGACATACCTAAGGTGTTTAGAAAAGAAAATGGAACAAAGAAAAGCAAAGTAACATGTTATTTAAAAGATAAAAAGGTGCAATGCTGGATGCAGACAAGCCTTATATTGGATAAGGGTATATTACTTCTAATCTTTCTTTTATAATGGCCTCTAAATATGGATATTTTTCTTTAAATGCCTAAGTTATCCTGAAAGATATGTGAAGCACATTCCTCGCCTCTGGTGGAAGACAAAAAGGATGCCAACTCGAACATTTGTCCAAACATATGGACAAAAAGTTATTGCAAAGTTCAGGTTTTGAAAACAGATCAGTATTTTCACAGGTAATTAGTCAGCACATTTGTTTTTCTGTAAAGCCCATACTTCTCTATGGAGATCACGGATATGATGCCAGTTTTCATCAATGTGGTCATATGCTACTCTGTTCTGAAAAATAAATCTCCATAGACTCTTACGACAATGTTTTAAACCCGTGTAATTTCCCATTATCTCCTTTGTTCATTATTTTGTTTTGCCTCTAACTTTGTCTTGACGTGATATTGTTTTCTATAATAGTACAACAGATGCTTAAAGTTTGTTACATTGTATTTTATGCAGGAATATATAACTGCATCTTTATGCTGCATATTCGATATATAAAAACAATGTACTGAGAAGTAGGAAAGGATACTCAGACCAAAATACAATCTGTTCATTTACTTGTAATAATACATTTATTCTCTCCATACCCTTAAAACCAGAAATTAATAAAACCTGATATAGGCTAGATAGTTCCTATTAAATTGTCAGGACAAGTCTGTTTTCATGAATCATCTCAAACTTAGAAGGTTTTCAAAAGTCTGAGAACAATTGGTCAGTAATTTTCTGTAAAGTAATTTCACAAATCAGCATATAGAAATTTTAGATATTTTTTGTGTAATTTTTTTTCCTTTTTCAATTTGTAAAGAATACATACATTATATTTTTTGTTATGGACAATTTGCTTTATTGTTTTAGGAAGAATATTACATAAGAGAAAGAAATTTTTGAACCAAAATAAGCAATAAAAGTGATTAGTGAAATATTAAATCTTAAAATTTTGGTTTTTTTAACACTAACAGATATACCGTGGCAATGCTTTCACATGAAACATCAAAAAAATTTCAAACTAGTTAGAAACCAAAGAAGATATAATGAATAATTCAATACTTCAAACATTCACCTCAAACTTTTTAAAGGAAATGATCTTTTACATAAGCTAACACACTAGCTTATTATTAGTCTTCATATAAAAGAATAGTTTTGTGGGAAGTATTTTATTAAGGCGTCACAATCAAATATTGGATGCTGCCAGAAGGTGATACAATAATTGTTTCTGTGAAGACTGTATTAGAATGTCAAAGAATAAAACAGTAGAGTGTGTTTATGTAAATATTTTGGTTTTGCCTAGTAAATCCTGAAAATAGAACTTTTGTTTTGATCTCATTAATATCTCTTAGGAGAAGCTTGAATATTTGATAGAAATTTAAAATATTTGGAGAAAAGAGGGTCCATACAGAATTTTATAGATAATTCTGCCTTAATTAACAACTCTATTGATCATTTTGTCTAAAAAATCAGTAGAAACTACTTAAAAATATTTAACAAGTATCTGCAAGAATGTTAAACTTGCAGAATGTGCCTTAAGCGTGACATTCATAAGAGTCCTCCCTTTATAAATGCAGCATCATTTTTTTATTGCTCTCATGGCCTGGCACATTCAAACCTCAATGCTGTTGTTATTATGGGCTCTCCTGAGATGTAATTGTCACTGGTGTAGGATCACCCGTTCTTTCACGCTGTTCCTGCCTCAGTTGTAGCTTTTTTTTTACATTAGAGGACCTAATAAAGTGCCTGCACACAATTCAATAAGCTGTTAGCATGTGAGCTAGCTCATGTAAATTTTATAGTTGTTATAAGAAAAGTATGAGTGGGAACCACCTGCTGTGTTCGAGTGGACACCCAAGGTGGAATACTCATCTTGGTATCTATCACTTCTTTTCCTTGTTGGGTCCTGGAAAGAGGATTTCCTTTTCTCATTGACCCTATCTCCTTTTGCTTTTATTTTTCTCCAGAAGTATCCTTAACCGTTAGAGTTAATCTAAGTCATAAGCTATAGACCCTTCCAAAACATCTTTGTGCATGTGAACTTGTCTCAACATCTTCTGTGTCATGACTTTCTATTTAATAAATTAATTCTGTAGAAAATTATATATTTTTTCCTTACAACTGAATGAGATATTTTCTCTGTGGAACTTGTCTTCTGAGGAGTTTCTCATCTTTATCTTGTCAGCCAGACCCTAGCTGTTTTTAAATATATCTCAATATGTGAATTTCACCTTCTACTTGACTGATATGAAAATACTAGTTTGTCTATGTGCATATTGTGTGGATTATTACTGCTGCAAGTTGTAATATAGTTTTAATAGAATACTCTTAGAATGACTGTGCATTAACAATCAGGCCAGTTAATGCCTACAATTCTTGTCTCTTGTGGAAATGGATAATATACCTAAGGCATTCCATTGTAATCACTTATCTGCAGAACCTGAAGAAATTTTTTGTTAAGAGTTTTGACTGCACAAAATGATTCCATGCCCTGAAAGCACGTCACACTGAAAGAAATCAAGCGGAAAGTTTTGCTGGCATGAACATTTCATGTCAGATACTAAGCTGTCTGTAAAACAAATGTGGTTTATTCAGCACTACTATGGGCACATATGTAGACTATTAAGATTATAGAGCCAGGAAACACTAAAGTAATGTGAATGGACAGAGGTCAGTTTTAACTCATACAAGTACAGGTGAATTATATATATATAACTGAAAATTCAATTCTGAGTAAAGATAAAGGAAAATAACAGAGACTCAATACTTTTAATTTACTTTCACATAAACTTTACACAAAAAGCTAATGCGCTTTTATTATTGATGAGGTGTAGCAGTGCAAAGTTCAGAGACAAAAGGACCAGTTTCCATTAAATCGAAAACTTTTCTAGTTTTCATTGTTCTTCGTGTGTGCTAGAGCAGCTATACACCAGTTGTGTAGAATCTATTTTTTTTTATATATATATATATACTACAGGTTTTCCAACCCCAAAAATGAAGGAATTAGGCACTCCTGGTTTCTGTAATAGAATATAATTGTTCAGTATGAAATAAGATAGGACAGACAAGGTGACCAGGCAGAGGTCAAACCAACAAGTGTGTTGTCCAGCCCCATTCTACATACAACCAGTTCCTTTTACACATCTTTCTGTCTTTTTCTCTGTTGCTCCTTCCCAGTACCCTTCTCCTGAACATTGACCCATCAGCTTCCACAGTTCCAAGATCCCCCACAGCCCCCAATATCTGTGACTCTCAGGTTTGCATTCTCATCACTTACTAAGTCCAGGTTGGTGGTCTTTCAAGTGAGCCCTGCAGTTTTTTGACAGCTGATCAATTAGCATTATTGATTATATCGGTTTCTGGTCATCATCTCCATTGCTGTTTGTCTGTCAGGTCTGAGTCTCTGTAAATTTTTTTAATTGCCTCTCCCTTTTCCGTGTCATTCCATTTTGACAAGGTCCTCAGTTAGGTAATCAGGTAATTAATTAATGAAATACATACTTTCACACTCCACATATCCTTACACAGTCCATTGTTTCAACTATCACAAATTACATTTAACTGCTTACTTATTTAGCCTGAATCAAAGGTGTGTAATTTCTGTGAAATCCATGGTTAACTATGGACACTAGATGTGATTCTGAGCAACCAGTGAATCAGCAGGTGGAGATTAACCTGCAAGAGAGCAAATAGAATTATCTCCTTTTTATGAAGTATCTGCCATCTGTGTAAGTATAGACTGTCGTTTGTTTTTGGGGTTTTTTTGATACTGATTTGGTATTGTACTTTCCTTGTTACTGGGAAGGTACAAGTACACAGTCAGCAGTCCAGATAACAAAACTGTGCTATCACCTAAAAGCTGAAGGCAAAGATATATTTGAGGGTTTATTGAAGTAAATTTTACTTATATAGAAAGGAAGAAGTATCTTGGCATCAAAATATAGGCAAATAAGTCACATAAATGTCAATTTTAAAGATGTAAAAGATTATCTAAAAATCTATGATAGTATTCTTTTAAATAAATAGACCTATTGAACTTAAAAATTAAGTTAAAGTAATTCTAACATGTAACTTTTGATATTATTTCATGATACTGTTATCTAGTCAAGACAGAATGCAGTCCTCCCTTCTCTAAGTATCCAATACAAGGTTCTCAAGTATTAATACTTTTTTCTTTCACCTGACTTCTTCATAGCTAATCATATAGATGACTAGTTTGATTGCAGAGATGCAGTGATTTCAGTTGCTTTAATTTTTTACAGAAGTTAAACAAAGTACATTCAACTCAAAAAAAAAAAAAGGGTATGATTTTTAAGAGTTGTTTTTAATATTAAGAAGAAAACAGTTTTCAGAATCCCCAGGAGTGGTGGCAAGGTCGGTCATTAATGATGAACTATGGTGAAAATATTAATTACTTATCTGTACTCTATCACTGATTTAATATTAATCTCTGTATGAAACACAAAATATAGTTTTTCTTAATCAAAGATGTTATATTATAGACAGATTAGTGTACTATACAACCTGCAGTTATAATCACCATTTACCTGCAGTGCTCAAAAGATTAAACTGCTATGGTAAGTCTTACATCTACTCTACTTAAATATGTTGTGTCAGGGACACAAACTGATTTAAAACTTGAATTACACCTTGCTATTTCTTAGAGCGTGCACAATGTCCACAGGAAGATTGTGCCCTCTATCAATGTAGCAATTAAATGACACAAAGAAATGGACCATTTAAGACTTTTTTTCGTAATTGTGATCTCATAAGAAAGAGTTACGGGGGCTGGGGGAACCATGTGTCACCAACTTGTAGCAGTCAAGCTCTACTTCCAACCTGTTTGTGGCTGTGTTGATTCAAGTTGTTAACATCAAGTTTTGCCTACTCACTCCTTTGATATTACAGTCTTAAATGTTCAAACACCTTCCTTCAGTCTTAGTTGCTACAAGAAGATTGTACCCCAGACGTTCAGTTCTCTTTTCAGTTCAACTTAAGTAAAGTCACTTCAAAGTTCTAGATTTTTTAAAGTGCACTACTCATAGGTCTCTTTTGTCTTGGAAAACTCATTTGGTCACAGAAAGTTTGTCCACAAATATTTAAAAAATATTAATTATGATTTTTAATAAATATTATCTAATTTCTGATTAAGACCTTTTAGTAAATTTAGGAAGAACATTTTTTCTGGTTTTGTTTTGTTTTGTTGTCAAGATACCTGCTATTTAAGGATTTTTAATTCAGTCAATATAACTGTTTGTCTTACTTGACTTCCCTTTCAGTTTCTAGTTTACCAGCACAATGCTGCAAAAACTAGGTGAAAGTGTTGCAAAGGGATTTTCAAACTAAAACAGAAGACTTAATCAGTACACACATGTTGATCTCAGATGTCATAAAAATAATTCAATGCCTCTGTGCAGAGACATTAGTTCCTGGAACTTGTTTCAGAAGAGGAGGATGATTTTTATTTTTTTCTTGGTACTGAAAATGAAAGTTTTATTACATTAGGACTGGCTTAGAGGTAAAGATTACTGTGCCTTGCCTTTAAATCTATGAGTGTGCGGCAGTAGGTACCATAAGTAGAAAAGAGTATAAGAATTTTTCTAACATACTTACCTTTTCTTGATTTCATTAGATTAAGGGGAAGTTAAGCATATATTTCATTCTGGATACTTTTTAGTCAGGAACTAGTGCTTACTGACAAGTACTGGTCTTACTTTTTGAAGCTGTCTTAATATCTCTTAAATAAATATTTGCATTACAAATGACAAATTTATTAGAAGTGATGTAAAAGATTATTTTATCATTCTTTAATAACTGTATTTTGAAAATGTAAACCCAATTTTTTTTGTTATGATTTACCACCCCCATTTGCAGAAATGTCCCACTAGGAAGAAATTGCAAGTGTCTCCTTTCTCTGTCTATGGAAAAAATCTTACTGTTTTGTCTCTCTGAACCTTGGAAGGTGATTTTTTTTTAATGTTTCTTGTTTCTACATTCTTAAGCAGAGCTATTTTGATTAACTAGCTCCCAAGATAACTGCAATTATAATGCAGTAGACTTGTGAATAGTTTATTCTGAAGTGCGTGTTGCTATTATACACAGTATATAAAATATCTTTATTTCATAATGTGTGTATCTATAAGGATTCTATATGAGATGAGTATAACATTGATTGTCTCTGACATCACAGAATTGTAAATAACAAACTAAAAGCTAAATTATTTGTCATGTAACAGCCGTATGAACATTTTAGTAATATATGTTGTATTAATCTGTAGAACAGAGAATATATTTGAAATTGTAGTAGATTTATCTGTGCACGGGTGTCTTTAGATTAGACTATCTGTAAGAGCAGACACAAACCACTTTCCTAATGTGAAAATTTATAGTAAAACACAGTAAAAGAGTTATTATATTCTTGCTTAATTAATACCCTTAATCAGAAAAACAGCTTCCCAAAACTGGAGGTATTAAATGCTGCTAGTGAGAAGGCTAGTATGACTAATTAGTAACTTAATACAAGGAGAAGCCATACACAACCTTCAGTGTGGTTTACACTTGGCAATAATTGGTCCTAGGAGAAAAAAAAGCCACAACAACAACAAAAAAAAAAAGAAAAAAGAAAAAATCAAGTAGATCAAGAAATCAGTACTGCAATATTTAAATGCTCTGACAAAAACAAGAATTCAAAAGACATAATGATATTATATCTGAATTAGATATTCACTTTTGTGAGTTTATTTATCTATTTATTATTATTCTGGTTTTCAAATTTTCAGCATTTTTGCCATACTTTTCTTGTGATTACTTTCCATCCTGCTCAAACTGGTTGGGTATTTCTGCCAGATGTAGATTAGAGATGAGCAATGAAAGACAGCAAGTTATACAAACTAGAATGTGCTGAAATGGCTACAGCAAAAAGTACATTTCAAAGGAGAATATGTCAACTACTAAAGGCAACAATTTTATTCAGTGGAGAAAAAAAAAAAAACCCACAAAGCTAAACATGCCAATTTGCTTCAGAAAAAAAAAAAAAAAGCCAACAAACATTCTGGGGCTTGTCCCTCCTTGGATTTTCATGATATTTTTTGGTGCACACGAATAGTTACTCTTTGCACACAGCATCCTTCAAAATGCACAGTGGCAGAGGAAGTGATGGGATTCTTCTTTCCCCCTGCAAAATTCACTAGCTTATGCAATTAAAACATTCACATACAGTTTGTAAAGTTCATGTGGTTTTGAAATTTAATGTACCAGAACTCTTTGCTAACAGGAAGAAATGTCAATGAAGGTTTCTCTTCTGTTACAAAAGCATTTCTTAAGGGAAAAAATGGAAAATGAGGGATTAAGGATACTGTTTTCTCATACCAAAACAGATTTATTTTACTTTCACTGGTCCTTTACCATTTTTCCTCTAACCCTTCACCATTTTCCTTCTGACCCCCATACTATTAAAGTATCTTTTTACTTGAATAAACAAGAGTACTGAAAAAAAAAAAAAACATTTGTGGTTGCTCTAAATTAATGAACTGAGCCATAAGGGGTAGTGCTTGAGTCACTTGAGAGATATTGGCTGTTATAAAACAGGGTATATCAAGGGTCAAAGACTCCTTTGGATGAAAATCACATGTAGCTAAAATAGTTATGATCTTACAGTAATTCTTTTTAATTTTTAATTTTTTTTCCTGCTTGCTTATTCTGACTATAGTACCTTTGGGGGTACGTAAGGAGAAAACAGCTTACTTTATTCCCCCTCCTTTAGCTGTTTGACAGCTCCTTCAACACATGCCTCACCACAACAGCTGTTCACGAGCATTTATAACTCCATTTCTGGCCTTGGTGATTTGGAAACGGGAGCTGAAAAAGTTTTTAACCTGACTGACTTTATTCTGTCCTTTTTCTTAATGTTCCACTCATATATGACAGTGCTACTTTCTGTGGCTAAAGAGATAACAGTACCTTGTTATGCTGGCCACAAGGTCAACAACTGAAGGACTGCTGCTCCCTTTTGACTTCCATTGAATTACTGAATAACCCTAAGTAATTTTCCTATCTTTTGTCTGACTCTGATTTATTTAAAATATATATGTTAAGCCAGGGCAAACCCCAAGAATATAAATGTGTATTTATGTATGTATCTATCTATCTGTATGAGAACATGAATGCAGATATCTATCTATATCTGCACATGCAAAGAGAGAGATATATGCACACACATACATACACATATCTATAAAAAATTAATTTAATTATTAAATCAAAGGAACTATTATTATGGTCAATATGATTATTTTCTTCTTTGCAAGTTCTCAGGAGGGTTGCCTGGCCGTGTCTGGCTATCGCAAATGAATATTCTGTTCCTCAGTATTACTGCTATTACATTGCATTTAGCTACTCCTCAAATAATTTCTGAATCTAAATACGGTACACTGTTAACTGCAAAAAACCAAGAAAGTTTAAAACAGTTTACACTGTGATAAGTAATATATTTTTATGTTTTCAGTTTGACAAGGTAAGCAATTACAAGTTGAGGTTATCTATGAGATCAATAATTTAATAGATTGTTCCTTTGTCCAAATGTTAAACTGGAAGGTTTTTTTTCAGCAGCAGTAAAAACAACAACAAAAAACCTAGAGAACCTAAATGACACTAAACTTTTCTAAAGTTACTCCTTTTTAATGAAAGGAAGAACCAGCATGACCTTTTAGGTTGTCTTCTGAGAATACAAATTATATGGCTTAGATTGTTTTTTAGTATAGCCTAATGTATATTGAAAAAGAGTATTTTCAATTTTTCAACCAGAGAGTGTCATGCAGGGAGAGGGCTTGTGGTAGTATTTGAGAGGATGGACTTGTGTGCGTGCCTTTGAAATGAGTATATGTTTGCTAATGAACCAAGCTGGACCAGACAGTGAGTAGGACACTGTGAAGTAAGAGACCTCAGGATCCAGGCAGAAGGACTATGCTGGTATTTGAGGGACCCATAAGCATGTGTATCATTGTGAACCAAGAGAACGAGTCAGCACATGTGTGTATTTTCAATAGTGAACTTTAGTTCTGACCAGCTGGAGAGGTGGTCAGGTACGTGGCTATTTGTTTTTATGTTCTAGGGACTCAGATATGTGTTTTTTGTGAGTCTTGGTGGTGCTGTGCTCGGGGATTGTCAAAGGCAGTGCCCCAGCCATGTCAGGGTCCCCTGTGTGTGCAGGAGTGTATCTCTGGGATAGACGTTCAACCTCACTTCTGGCTGAACCTCCAAACAGAAAAGAAGCAGCTGGGACAGAGATACCCAGAGCCCCCAGGGCACCAGGCTGAGCGCCAGCAGCCAGGACAGAGCAGTCAGAGACCTTCTACCATCCTTTAGTAGGCACATCTCAGGCTTAGCAGGCTCCCATGTATTACAAATGCCTAAATTATCCCTATACGGCAGACACACTATGGTTTGATTTCACAATGAATATTCTAAGCAAATATTCACCTGTTCTCCTATTTGCTGAAATTAAAAGCCATTCATAAAAATCATTTATGTAAAACTTCTTTAAATAAAGTCATTTGCATTCCCTTATGACACCGTCTTCACACTTGATAGAAGACAGAAGCTGAATAAGCATAATCTTTTTTAATAATTTCAATATGTTCTTCTAAGTATTACTGATGATTAAATTATACTAAGTCTGACACGTTTTGTGAAGGCATATTGTAAAAATGAGTGTTGCACTGGAATAAATTACTGAGAGATGTATGTTGTTACACATTCAGCATGCATGAAGGAAATGTTTCTTGGTAGCATGTTAATCCAGGTCAAGGAAGGACAATGAAGGTCACGGAGGCAGAGCCTTGAAAACTTTTTAAGGTATGAATTATTACAGTGGGGTCAATAGGATTTGCAAAGTGAGCAATGATAGTTAGTAGAGCATTTCCTGAACAAGAGGCAATCATTATAAGATCTTCATGGAAAGAAGGCTAAATTATTCTTCACAGGCATAAATCATTGTAATATTCTTGACAATTCTTATTATAATTACCATATTGCACTTACTTGCTGCTTTCTCTATAAAGCAGCAAGAAAAGATATTCTATGGTGGTTATGGAATGAAGCACTAATGTCATTCTCACAAAGAACGGGATGTAGAAAATTAGTAGTCTGAAGAGCTGTGGGAAAAGCACAACAGGGCACATACATTTCCATAACCAAAATAGATGAATATCATCTCCTCCACTAATAGACATTTTTTTTTTTTCTTTTCCTGCATATTTCAAGATGAGATTGTGTAAGTGATTAATGTGATTCAAAAAAATCATCAAGAAAAAGAGATCACTCACTCACCAAGTATTTTAATACCGTGTTCTTTTCAAGAATAAACTGGAAGAATTCTTTTTTTGGTGATCAACTTAGTCCAAATTTATAGTGCAGCATATATTTCCATATTGGAAATTTCCATACAGCCCAGAGTTCTGTCCCCGCATGTATGTAAACAAAAACTCTAAATTTAAAGATATGAAGAACAAGTTGGGTCATGTATTAGGTAACGTACTGCTAAATTCACTTACAACTGAATAAAAGGATGATTAATTCTGATGAAAAAGATTAACTTTATGAGTGTAAGGAAGCCATCTAAAATTTCATAGATTCGTTAGGTTATTTTATTTATTTTTATGATAGATTTGGCAGCTGCCAGAAAATAAAATAGAAACAAATTATATAACAGATATGGCACAGAGACAACATAACTTCTCTACTCATAATATGGAAACCTTTTATTATATATGTTTAGGAAAGACATGCAAAATTCTTGTAACTGTTTACACTGTCTTTATAAATTTTAGTATCAAAAATATATGACTTTTAAAGGTAAAATTTGGCATAATTTTAAAGAAATAAAACAGTAATTTATGCTTTCAACTGCATTATTTAATTGTTCAAATTTAATTGTTGAAAAAAGTATTATTCAGAGATGACAAAGATATCCATTTTCTCCTAAAATGTAATTTTTGAATCATTGTGAATATATGTAATAACGTAAAAAAAGTTGCTGTTCACAGGGATAGAAAAACTATAGATGGTGAGATACGTATTTTGGCTTTTTTTAAACAACTTTTGAAGGTGTTCTATCAGGAATTCATATGTAGACTTCATATAATAAAGATTTTTAAGTCCAGCCACAGACATTTAAAATGTAAATGTCAGAGAACATTGTGTTCACTAGAGAAATAAACGGAATTTTTCTGAAATCCTAATGAGTTTATTTTTTCCTCATTGAAAATTTCTGCTGCTATCTTAAAAAGGCAATGTCTTTTCATTTGAACAGATGGTGTCATACAAGGGCCACATTTCCATTTGTTGCTAATAAATATGTTTGCATTTTAATTTCTGACTTCTGTGCTCACTCAGCATTTTCCTATTTGTAAACAAAATCTAACGTAATGAATGAGCCTTGACACCACATTCTACCATTAATGCTAAACATACATTCTACAGTTTTTACCACTTATTTTTTGTTTGAGAATGTGATCCATCAAGGCACCTTTTATTCATGAGTGGCAACAGTTTTAAACTGAAAGGGTTTGTGGTTGCCCCATTCCTAGAACTGTTCAAGGCCAGGCTGGGAGGGGCTTTGAGCAACTTGGTCAAGAGATGCCCCTGTCCATGGCAGGGAGGTGGAACTTGATGATCTTTAAGGTCTCTTCCAACCCAAACCATTCTATGATTTTTTGATCTTTGTTTGCTTTGCAAAAGAATTGTAGCAAAGAACCCTTTCCTTCTATTTCTGTACAGTAGTTTCAATGGTGAAAAGCACTCAAATACAGTTATGGAACATGTATATAATAGAGACAACAAATATCACATAATTGGCTTTGATTGTTCAGAAGTACAACAGCATTTTGTCTTCTGGGTTTTTTTAACCTTCACAAGTGCTTACAATTCATTCAGTGTATTGAAACAGTTCAAATTATTCCTTTCACTATTCAAAATCCTGTATTATGAAAGGAAGTCTCATAAGAAAGCTCTTGAAAATCTTCTCTCAGCATATTTCTGTCCCTCTGGTTGCTTCCTCTGTTCTCTGCTGTGTTCTGTGTGACAGAACCATCAAAAATTGAAAAGCTCTGGTGGATATTCTCTCTGTTATACTGTTTCAAGACATAATTCTTCTAAATCCTAAAAATTCTCTAAAAAAACAGCATGAAGGAGCAAACAGTGAGTTTTTAATCCATCTTTTATGATAACTCCTTTCATATATTTTTTGTATGACTCTTTAAGTTACTCTTTATATAAGACTAAAGAATATTTTAAAATTATTAACTTTTTTGAGGATGAGGACTTTTCAATATTTCAAGGTGCTCAATGGAGTCTAAAGACTTATTAATCAAGCATGTTAATAAAAGCTATGAAAAACTAAATACCAGGTACCTTTACCAAGCAACACTGAATCATTAGTTTGGAATCAAATAGAATTATAAAATATTAATTTAGACCATTGATTTGTTTAAATTCTTAACAAAGAAATCACAAATAACAATTTATTATTTAATGGAACAGTTAATGTAGGCAAATTACCTATGGAAATGGGAGCTTCTGTTCATGACTTTAATAAAAACTAATGACTTTTCACTAAATTTAATTAAATTTTAGATTAAAATTGAGGTGGGGATATTTTGAGTCGTGTTATTTGAGACATAGATGTGTTTCTTTATGGCTTTCCAACTCTTTCCTCTTTGAACTTCTCTTTACTCAGATTTTGAAAAGTAGAAATAACTCAGAATATTTTATTTGGAGAGAATGTTGGAGGTTTCTTGTCCAAAATGAATAAAAATGAATAAAACTAACTCCCTCAAACAAAAATATTCTGATAAAGAAAGCAAATTATCAAATTTTTTTTTTGGGGGGGGGAATTGAATTTTATTCCCTTGCTAATTAAATTAAAAAGGTTTTATGAAACTTCATTAATAAATTTTTATCCACTAGAGAGAAATTTGTGTTCAGACCTTATGGCTGCTCCTTTAAGAAGAATCATATCTTTAACACAGACCTAACTCTAACAGTTTAATAATTTCCTGCTTTATAAACAATACTTTTCTTTGGCCATGAGATGCACATTCTTTTGTGATTAATGGGTAGGATTTGCTGTCCTCAAGTATGATATGCATATTTCAAGAAAGTTTTCAAGTGACACGTGAAATTATCTAATCCATTCAAATCCAATTTTAGGACAGAGCTCTTGCTCCATCAACATCAGTTCAGGGGTACATCGTGTTACAGTTTAATCTTAGTCCCATTATGTAATTTGATTAGAGATTTTTTTTCCTTATCCTTTCCTAAATATAATGCCGTTTATTCAGAGAAGGAATGTTACCTTTTAAGTAAAAATAATTTTTTGGTGTTCCCTTTGTTTTGCTTATATTTGTCCCCTTTTAGTACTAAGAGGACATAAGAACAGTTAAGATAAAGACCATATGGACAATGATATTTAAGTGTCTAATTCATACTTTACTTCCCATTGGAAATAGGTGCCTTAGGTACCATATAAAGTAGAACAAGTTATTTACATGAACACCTCTGCCTGTGTGAACTTTGCCTGATGTAGCTGATGATTTGGAGTTCTCTGGAGTTGCCCTTGGTCCAGTTGTTTCACAACCAGTCAATTTGTTCTTGTTCTCTGAACAGCCACATCTTGAGAGAAGTAGAAGTATCTGGAAGTATATCCAAGTTTTCAAATCCAAGTTTTCGAATCACAAAGAATCCTGAGTACAGTGGCTGTAATGTAGAAAAAGAAGTTTACCATCTGTCAGTAAAACTGCATTCTGATGCTTAAATTTCTTCTCCATACGACACCATGCATTTTTTATTATTAGGAGTTATAGTTCATCAAAATTAACTTATCTGGGGTTTTAAGGACTATGTTCTAACTTCATTCACTAAGATTATCCCTTACAATACCCTACTATGTTCTATGAAATCGATACTCCTTGTTTTCTTTTAAAGGTTAATGTTTATTTGTCTAATGCTGTAATAATGTAAATAAGGAAAACAGGTGCACCCTTTCATTACAAATTAAACAGCCTCACAATGGCTGATAATACTACACTTATTATTTTCTTGCTTATACCTCTTATATTTAAGCTTGCTTATAGCTCATTGCTTTTAAGTGTAGAACATTCTTAAAGAAGTCATACCTGGTATGACAAAATTTTGGATCACATTTTTTTTTTGATTCATTAAATAAAACCACTCAATGAGTCTGAATTTTGAAAAATGCACAGAGAATGGATTACTAGACTGGTTTTTTTTCTCAGAATCATTGTCATAGTATTAACGTGTTTCTGAAGAGTTTAAGATATCCCAATTTTAAATATAAGAACTGAAGCTGTATAGATAAAAGAAAGTTTATATTGGATTAACTTTAAAAGAAATAATTTATTAGGGGAAAATTATATTTTGCAATTAAATTAGAAAGATAATTTTTAAAGTATTTTTTTACCATGTACTTTTTTTTAAAAAATTATATAATTTTTTCATAGTTCTAACCATCCACACATTTAATTTAAGGACACTTAATAGAGCAGGTTGACCAAATGTCTGTTGATTGATAATTTATTTGCCATTAGCAAGATCTTCTTACTTCTCTGTGTTGTTTACTTGTTGTATTTCCAAGTTTTACCCTTTGTGTTCTTCTGCTCATCATTGATAGTTTTCTTTCTCTAGACAGATTCCTTGTTTTCTAACATCAAAACATTTTAAACTTCTTTCCCTTGATTATATTGATCAGTCTCCAGAGGCAACACTACTGTCAGAAGAGGTATTTTGCCTTGCCATCAGGTGCTTCTCTAGAAATGTGTGTGTTTCCCATAGGTCCTGTGTCATGTCTAAGAGAGCAAGATTTTTCACATCTCAAGGCATCTCAGATGAAACTAGATGTTTATATTTGAGCACCAGAATTATTTTACTCAGTATTTTATTTAATTATTTTTACCCATGGAGTTGTCAGAATTCTAGATGCTTCTTGTTTCTGAAATTCTTAAACATTTGCATGATTATTATCCATTAAATTCCTTTCAGAAGTTTGGTTCTATTCTTTTTAAAGTAAAAATTTCATGCTTTCAGATAGTTGATTGGTTTAGCAAAGGTATTTTTTTTCTACTTCATCTAGTCCTAATTTTCTGTTCCTATGAACTCTCTTGAATGACAGCAGAGTCTAGAGTAGAAAAAGTATTAACATTTCTTCAGGCTTTCTCTTCCACTATAACCCACAGGTGTTATTAATTTTTTGTTGTGTTCAGCATTTTTCGTCAATCAACCAGTTATTTCCTTAATCAGTCAATAAAGAAGGACCATTAGAATAGAATAGGCTAGACTAGACTAGACTAGTTAGTTGGAACTAGAATAGTTCCAGTTGGAAGGGACCTACAATGATCAACTAATCCAACTGCCTGACCATTTCAGGGCTGACCAAAAGTTAAAAGCATGATCTTAAGGGCATTATCCAAATGTCTCTGAAACACTGACGGGTCTGGGCCATCCACCACCTCTCCAGTGTTTGTCCATATACCAACATAAAGAAATGCTTCCTAATGTCCTAATGTCTAAACCTCCCACCAAGTCTGAACTATCATTTACTCTTTAACATAATAATATGTGGAAAAGCACATATTATTTTGAGTCCAGATCACATAGATCATTATGTAGATTGTTTTTTTCATTCTTTTCTCCCAGTAATTATAATTTCCATAAAACTTAATAGACAAGGTCTTATGGACAAGACAATAGATTTTTTTAAAATGGGTGGGGAGGGAATTAGATTTAAGACAGAAGTTTGTATTCATATGTCAGATTTCTGCACCTGATACCAATTTATAAAAATTTTGTATTCTAATAAGTATTGCTTGAGAATTCCTGAAAACAAGACATATATTAATTTTTGCACCCCAATGCTGTTATTCATCCTCCCACTCCCCAACCTTAAAATTGTTTTTGAGTGCATTTAAGATGCAGATCTTGCAGTGAGTTACAGTCACATGTATAAAGCTTACAATGCAGAGTAATTAGTAGTTTGGCCATTGAGAAAATAAAATAATCACACTATACATAGTAAATGCATAGTTACATCCTTTGATTTACTTAGAGTTATTTTCATCACAACAGAAAATATTTAGCTTAGGAATAATGATTAAGATTCACATATTTTATGAAAACTTCCATATTTTTTGTATCCTCTGTCCTTTGAGCTGATAATTGTTGCTAGTCACATTGAATAAGCTAATTATTACACACTTATATTTGTGTTTAAACACATCTGTTCTGACTGGAATTGCAGAAGAAATACCCTTATGCTACTCTATTGATTGGTGAGCCATTAAAGTCCCAATGCAAGAAACATCTGCTAGTTACTTAGCCTCAGGTGTCTTGCTTGATTAGGTATTAATTCTTAAATTGATGCCAGATTCTCATTAACCCCCACATGAATAAAGATAGGGACTAAATTTGCCAGTTCTCTAAAGCAACATTTAAAATGTGCTGTAACTGGCCTCTTGCTTAAGATAATTATAGATCAGAAGAGTTTTCTCGTGCAATTCTGGAAGAATTAAAGGATCAGGTATGTTAAGGAATACATATCTGTCAACATAGGGATAAAAAAGATATTTTTAAAATACATTTTGTAATTTCAGAATTGCTAAATGTATATATCTGGAAATACTGTAAGATACTAATATAAGGTATGGTTGCCAAAGTCTACAAGATTAGATAAAGAATGTACTGTTGCTAACATTGTTACTAACACAATTACTACTGAAAGAAGACAAAATCTCATATATTATTTGCAATGTAAATAATCTAAATTGCTGTTAGTTCTTAAAAGTGTCTTTAAAACTTGTCAAGTGTCTGTCAAGTGTACAACTAGATTACAGTGCTGAATTCAATTTACGGTTTAAGTAGTGGTAGTATCCTCCTCTAATATTAAAAGGAGTTACAGATTGTGAAAATTTTAAGTAGACATTCTAAGACTCAGAGTAAGGTTTGTATTTCTAAGGAGTTATTTGGTCAATACTTGGATATATGTATTTAGATACATAAATTAGAAACTTTATAAGTGTTAAATTTTAGTGATGGAATTTAATATACGTCTCTAAAAAATAAAAATAAGTATAGTCACAAAAGCTGTAAACATATTTACATGAGAGCTGGCATACTGACTTTTAAACTTTCCACTGGTAGCTGTGAGCAGAAGTCTTTGCTTGTGACTTTGTGATGTATACTTGTATTTTGTATTGTACCTCAAAATGAGAATAACATAATGCTGAGAGGAAGGAAACTTTTATTCATAGAATCATACTTGAATTTAGCCATACATAGATCTGGCTAAATTTTGGGCAAGGTGTTTATTCTATCTGGACCCCGACTCAGATTGAAGATAACAGAATGTCTTAGTCTAAAAGAATTAGGTTTTAGTCCTCTGTACCTACATCCCTATGAATAGGATTGTGTTTGGGTTTTTTTAAGAGAAGCTCCTAGACCTGATCAGCAACAGAAAAATAGCATAGACGGGAATCATGATGAAGCACTAAACAACTTTATAGAAGTTAAACTTCAACTTCTGTTTTCAGTTTAGAGGATGGGTCAGTTCTTTCTTTTATCTTGAGCATTTTCTCTGTATGTCATTAGTAACAACCCTTCCCAGCAATTTCAACTGTCTTGATTACATTTACATGTGTGGTTGCCATGCACTGTGAAATGGAAAGCTTGAATATGATGAATCTCAAAGAGAAATTTATAAATTAAATTTTTAGGATGTTCTGGAAAGTCAGTGTAATCATAGTCACACAAATAGAAATAACAATATCATCCAGTGTGAAATTTTTATCTTTTTCTGTACAAACTGAAAAAAAATACACACCAGAAAATCCTTATAAATACCACAGTAATAATTAAAAAAAGACAAAACATGAAGAGACTTAAATAATTGACTTGTGGTACATTAACACTGTGAATATCCTAGTTATTTCAAAAGAGAAATTATGTCAGGTTTCTGGTACAATTAGCTCTTTTGATGTTTAGTAAAGCAACAAATACAAGAAAAGTATGGCATGTTTGAATATGTTAATTTATTCTAAGAGCAAGCCAGGACCTGAATGGATTTAATATTTTTTCCCTGTATTACTACGGCATTTCATTTATAAGAAAGAAGTTAAAATTATTAAAATTAAATCAATATCTTTTCTCTTTTAGTTAATGAGCTACTAAATCACTAGAAAAAAATACGTATAAGGCTGAAGTCAACTTTATGTTTTATCTTTATTTTTTTTATTAACAGATATAAAAATATCATTTGGATATCAATACATTTTCAAAGCTTGCTTTTAGTATTAAAGATAGTATAAAAGTACTTACCTATAAAGACAATGCAGTTTGCCCTATTGAATTAAGATGATCTTATTGAACAACTGACCAGTGATTTAAAATGTGGGCTTTTTTTTTTTTTTTTCACTTAAAGAAGTGAAAATGTGAATATAATAAGGGCACTGCCTCGTTTATGGTGTCATTTGGAATAGATGCATGGTTTCCTGAAACTGTAGAATATAAATTGGCCCAACTGTCCAGAAAAATGTGTGTGTATAATGCACGTTTCAATTAAGACTCAAGTAGGAGCTTTTCTCTGTGTGTGAAAGAGAGTGCATTCTTGTGATTTATTTTAGAAAAACTGTAATTCAGTGCTTTGATTTGGTTTTGTGATTTATTTTAGAACAGTTTTGCTAGTGCAAATTGGCTGGAGAAGTTAATAGACATGCTTCTCTTCCTTTCCTAAGTCCAGTCAGGATTGTTAATCTCAAGATATCATAACTTGGAAGTTATTTATTAACAAGGACGTTAACTTGCCTGCTAATAAAAACGTATTCAGAAGCTGTATTTTAATAGTGGGTTTCCTCCCTGGCCTTTTCTATGGTCAGTTCTCTCAGGGATCCACAGACTGGTGTTCTGTCTCTAGTCTAGGAAATTAATATAAATGTGAATAACAACTGCAATGTAGAAAGTTGTATAGCAATCTGGGATTGCACAGGCCCTCAAGTGCAAAGATATTAGGTGCAAAACACAATTTATAGGATGTCTGTTATTGGATTAAGATCTCAGTTATGTAGATGATGTCAATTAAAGACAGAGCTTTTCTACTTTGCAAAAATTTATAGCCAAAAATCAAGGCATCATCATGCAGATGGGAGAGTGCAGTGAGATAGCAATGTATGGTGGTTTGATCTTGGGCAGACACCCACCCAGCTGTTTTTTCACTCCTCATCTTCAGCAGGAACAGAAAGAGAAAATAGGATTAAAAAAAGCTCAAGGGACAAGGTGAAATCAAGAAATTACTTAACAATTATTGTTACAGGCAAAGCAGACTTTGGGAAAAATAGCTGTGATCTCAGCTAATAGCTTTCAGCTAAGATGGGCAGCTAACAGACATAGCACTTTGCAGAGTGGTCTCTGGGGTCAAACACAAGATATTCTGGAGATGAGGCCCAGGATCACTGGGAATGCTTGGGAACCCTCTGAGAAACATGAAATTGTCTGCTGCAGCCGCGTAAAGATGAGATAAGGGCATCCACAAGGTTGTGAGCCAGAGGAAGCTCTAGAAACTTCTATCAAACATGGCTATCCTTGACCAGGTTGCCTGGAGCTTTTGTTACAGTGGACTCTTAGTTGGGGAGGGTTAAGCACCCTTTAGGTGGTGTTTGGAAGACACCTATATAGTAACAGCCCCAGAGCACAACTTCCAGAGGCCACAAACAGATGCATCAGAGCACAGCAAAGGTGGCTTCAGGTGAATTTGTACAGTGGAGCATTCTCAGACACGGTGGGAACATGCCAAAAGGAAGTTTTCCCAGCAGGTATTTGAGCAGCTGCATTGGCAGGGCCCAGAGGGTAGTAATCAGTGTCGTGAGGTCTAGTTGGAGACCAGTAACTAGTAGTTAACTTCACTAATAATCTGAATGATGGTTCCAGGTACATCCTCAGTGTGTTTGCTCATGATAAAAAAAGCCCAGAGTCTGGGCAACCATCTTTCAATTTAAGGGCTTTAAACATGTCTAAACAAAACATGTCTAAGTTATCTGCCTTATAGAAGTTCCTTGGGGAGAATAGCAGCCTCCTTCCTGCTTTTTTTTGTCAGACTGTGAAAATCTGAATATCTTGGCTTTAAAATTACATGGAGAAAAATTATGGAGTTTTTTATGGTTACTCTGTGCTAAGTTTTTGTTCAGTGTTGATTTGCACATAAAATCATAATCAATATTTTTTTTCTAGAAAAGTTATATTTTAATATAATTATACGAAGATGTAATTTCAAATGTTGAGGTTGACAGAAGACAGGACCAGTCAGACCAGTTCTGTCTCTAATAGTTAATGTCATGACATTTTCCATCTCTAATGAACACAAGTAATTATAATATATTTAAGTATTTGTGAGGATCGAAACCTTAATCTTATATTATTAATGATGAATGCTGTTTTCTATTCTTTTCTTTATTGCTCTATTTTATGTGATTCAAGATGTACAGCCAAGGGCAGACTGTTCAAAAAACAATAAAATGCATTTAATTAGGGTGTGCTAACCCAGTTATAAAGGGCTGAGGAAAAGAATACCCAGGATGTTTAGGGATCACAAATATGAGCTTTGCAGGTGTATGAAAGTGGAGTGGAATCTAAACCCTTGAGTCAGAATGAGAAGGTGCCCTTAACCCTTACAAGGACCAAGAGACCAAGAGACTAGATGGTTAGGTTAAGGGTTTTGAACTGAGATTTTCTGACTGTGTTTTAGGCTACTTGGTTGCACTTCTGCTCTTGCCCAGCGCAAATCCTCTCCACTATTTGCACTGATAGTCCCTTCCTCTTGGCTGCATGATAGTGCTTCCTTTAGAGATTTAGTTAGAAATCTACATTACTTTCTTACTTCAAACCATTAAGTCTCAAAACTGGGATTCTTCACCTGGGTTTTTTCTTTTCTGGCTCAGTGCTTGAAATACTTCGCCAATGCATATTTCAATACATACTGAATCTGCAATTTTATCTGAGCTGGATTCAACTCATCTCTGAAGACAATATTTATTAGTTCTCCAGACAAATTAAAAGACCCTGATAGTTAAAGTCCCGTTTTATGTATTAGTGTATCTCCATTAGGGACTTTCATGGCTGTAACTTCATTATCTGAGTACATCTCTTTAATACAAACAATGACTATCAATTAAAATAAGATTGAAGTGGGGCTTGGGGCAAGTATAATTTCTTTTTAATATGCATTTGAAGCACAATTGCAAAAATAAATGGTTGTATTTTAATGGCTGTCCTTTGAAGTTAAGGAGATCCAAATCTGGGGCTCATCTTGGCTGCTTTACAGCAGCTCTTGCATAGCACAATTCTAGAAGCAGATGAAATGCACATTTAACAGCCTTTGACTGCACAGGTATAATCCCCAGGGATATAGATCCTCTGTAGACGATCCAGTAAGTTCATTTTTCTGGCTGTAAGCAAAGTGGACGTGACCTGGAGACCAGTATGCCATGGATACCTTTAGCTGCTTATAATGTTAGCTGATCTGTATTACAGATTTGTCATTTAATTCACTTAACATTTAAAGATCACTGAATGGAGATGGAGAGAAATTAAAATAATGAAATGAAAATAAAAATACAATAAAACTAAACTAAAATAAGAAAAATGCTGTGACTGCATCACAAAAATTTATATAACATAATAATCTGAGTTTATTAAGTATATTTGCTCATTCTGACCTGTCCTTGAATTTATCTAATAATATGAATAGAAACACTGGGTAATAATTTTGAATCCATGTGGATTTCTTCCAAACTGTTCTCCTAGTCTGTTCTACATTGAAACTCTAGGGGAATGCAATCAAAGACAGTAAATGAACTAACTTCGAAGCTCTCTAAGGCATTGTCAACTTGCCATCAATCTATTCCTTTAATAAATTATATCTGAGAATTGTGCAAAAAGGCCTTTTGTATTGGACTCCTTTGTACATTTTCCATATGAAAGGGAAATCTGCTGCAAAACGGAAGATAAATACAAAAAAAATATTTTCTCTGAGAAAAGCTTTAAATGTGAAAAATTACTTGGATGTTAGACTAGTTATTGCTACTTATTCACATCATTTTTATCAGTCAATTCTACTTTCTTTCATCTGAATCCAAAATTGAAATTTTCAGAGCCAAAACTGAAGTCAAATGTTGATCATAGATCGAAATCCCTCACATGAAAAGATTTAAAGTGTTAGAATAAACAACAAACTAATTTAAATAAGCCAGGAACAAGAGAAAGTTCTCCATCATAATTCTGGTCCTTCAGCATTTTTGATTCCAATAAAAAAAAGGAAGTTCCATTTCAAAGCTCAAAACAACAATAATGTAGCAAAGGAAAATCTCTATCAAGAAAGTTAATTGTCTATAGATTTCTTTTTTTTTTAGTTGGTTTTTTGTGGGATTTTGGTGGGGTTTTTTTTGTAGCTCCAACTCAAGAATCTATATTAATAATAGTGTTGTTCAAAAGTAAGGTAGAAACATCCTTGTTTTAATCATCCTTGTTTTAACATCCTTGTTTTTCTGCTCCAAAATGATCTCGAAGCAGTGCTGAAGAGTTCTGTGTGGGAAAATGTAATAAATTTAAAAAACAGGTCTTCTATGTAGCTAAGTCAAAAACAAAAACCAAAAAACTTTCACAAGTGCAGAACTAAGACCTTAATTACCCTTTAAAATAAAATGTCAAAGTACAAAACATAATTAGTCATGATTTTCAGTTAAAACATATAAACATCTGACGTAAGCTGTGTGCATTATACCTTACATTCATTAACTCAAAGATAGATTTTAAGATGAAATTACTTTTATAAAGTTAAGTATTTTAATATACCATATATTCCTCATGCCATGAATCATTTTCTTATTGCACTTGACACAGGACTTTTTTTATGTGCCAGGACAAACTCAAGTTTAATCCTCCACTCCTTTAGTAAGTGACCCCTCTAGCCTTGTCTGTATGTAAAATTACTGAATCTGTTTTATTTATATTTAATAATTACTATGGGATCTGTTTATGAAGTTGTCCATTTCTAATACGTGAAAGACTTCTCCCCAACATGTCATGAAACTTCATTTCTTTCTGTGTTACTTATCTGTTTCAGGCAGTGACATGGAATGCATTACTTCATTATTAGTACTCTTTAATTATATTTACAGTTTTCAGAAATGTGGAAATTATTCCATGGGGAGAAGGACAACTTCAGTTTCTCTGCTACCTAACCAATTTATTTTATTTATCTACTTTAGTAAGTCTTAAGTTCCTTAGAACACTTGAAACAAAAGTAAACGTTATTTTTGTCCCTCAGTAGGAATTCTAGGCTAGAAAGATCTAAAGCATAAGGGAGCACTGTTCCAGAATAAATGTCTATTTGCATGTCTGCAATTCAGCATATGTGTCTTGTTGATTCTCTGATATTGGTTAAAGAAAATATGATTAACTATGAATCACTGATCTCCAGAGAGGAATGACTGAAGCTACAGGAGAAAAGGGAGGGTAAGATAGAAATAAATATGCATGTTACTGTATTTTTACGTCTGGAAGTGAGTGTACCCCTATTCTTAAGGATTGTAGAAAATAATGTTTTTCGTTTCTCACAAATGTGCATACAAAGACCCACATCTGTTATTTTTCTGTTGTGTTCCTATGAAGAATGAATGGGAGTAAGAGAATAGAGGGGAAAGGCAAAGAAGCAAGCAAAAATGCAAACACTTAATTTTGTTTGCCTGTTCCATACAATGCTTTGAAAAGACAACAAGACAAGAAAAAACACTTTTTTTTTTTCTTTTCACTTGGAATTGTACTGTTGAAGCAGTGTAATGACAATAAGAATGTTGAACAAATTGCATTTGGTTTTTTTTTTCCATTTAAGTAAGGAAAATGAAAGAGCACAATAACTGGAGAAGATAAGTATTTGTTCATGGTCTGCACTTCTTTATTTTTGAGAGCAGATAATGTTTTATAAGGAGATGGATATCAAGAACAATGCAAGGCATGATTTCTGTGTTTTCTTTTAGATTTTTCCACTAGCTAAATTATTTAAAGGTTATAGTAGCTGCTCTTGAAAATGACAACATGTGCATCTCAGACTGTGGACCTCTCCTGTCATCACTTGACATATGATTTAACATTAAACAAAAGATGTCCTTCAAAGTATTTTAGGTTTTGCATATAATTTTTCAAAGATAATGAATGATTTAAAATAGGGATATTGCTGGAAAATATGTTTTGTTTTTTTTTAGTGTGACTAGAAAGCAGTGTCTTTTTTTCCAGGCAGGAGATAACTTGCTCTTTTTTGGTATTTGAATTGTACAGTCTTGTCTCAAAAAGACAAAATATATTAAAGCTCTTTAATAAAAATGAATCCTACTTATTTATTCCAAAATAAATTTGGTATTTTTTAAATTGAACGTATAATTTTTCTGTAATGTTTAACACAACTAAAGGAGCTCAGCCTTTTTCAGACAACTTCGTTTATGTAGAAGAAGGTTAAAATATGACTTAATAACTGTCTAGAAATATCTACAGAAGGAAAACTACTTCTTGTAATGAAAGTTGATCTAATGGACAAACACATAAGATCTGGTGAAATCCTGTGATTTAACCTAATAAGGTTTAACCATAACAAAATGTAAGTGAAGGTTATAATGAAAATCAGGACAGGGCAAGCGTACTTCCATTATTTATTCTCCCAATCCCAATTTATTTCTTCTTTGGGGTTTTCTTAAAGGTTGTACCTCTAATTTGGTGGTGTATCATTGAATTTTCTTTACATAGTGTGTCAGCTGGCCCTCTCTTCCCTCTTTTCTTTTTTTCTATAGTTTGAATTATCAAAAACAACCTAAACAAAAACCTATTGAATTATCAAAAACAACTTACAGTTGTAGATAATATAATCATATATGTGAATACATATATTTAATATGTTCTATTTTATTCAATATTTTATTTTATTTTTTCAATATACACTCCATATTTTTAATCCAAAGCCACTTAATACAGGTTATAATATATTTCATGGTCTCTCGATAAAAGCACTTTGCATTTCACAGAACGGAAATAAATTACGGATGTTTTAGCATATTTTGTTGCATATGTTATAGTTTTAAATGTAGTTGCAAATTTCTGCTTAGTCTTTTATCTTAACCCTATAAGTTCTTCTTAACAAAGGTGATGAGCATAACAAGTGGAACTTGGAAATGGTTGAGGAGACAGCAGCATGTATTTAAGGTTTGTGCGTTAAATCCCAATCTGAGCTGGGAAGCACCAAGCTTTGTTTTCATGTATTTCAAAGGTATTCTGGCTTGCAATTTAAAATTGCTTTCACTTATGCCAGGGTAAATTAGCGGTTATACTTTTCACAGAATCACAGAATGGCAGGGGTTGGAAGGAACCTCTGGAGGCCATCTCATTCAACCTCCCTGTCAGAGCAGGGTCACCCACAGGAGGTCCCACAAGAATGTGTCCAGGTGGGTTTTGAATGTCTCCAGAGACAGATTCCACCACCTCTCTGGGCAACCTGTTCCAGGGCTCTGACACCCTCAAAGTAAAGAAGTTCCTCCTCATGTTTAGATGAAACTTCCTGTGTTCCAGGAACAGTTGTGCCTGTTACCTCTTGTCCTGTCAGTGGGCACCACTTAAAAAAAGACTGACCCCATCCTCCTGACACCCACCCTTTGAGTATTTATAAGCATTGATCAGATCTCCCTTCATTCTTTGCTTCTCCAGACTGAAAATACCCAAGTTCCTCAGCCTTTCCTCATCAGAGAAATGTTCTTATCCCCTTGGTATATTTTCCATTCACTAGAGTTAATTGAATCATGCCCTCCTGAATTCACTGGAATTATGTAGGTAAAATAAGACTAATAAATAAAAAGTAAACAATGCCAGAGGTCTTCAACTCCCCCCTTTTGGGTTTGTTTGGCTTTTTTCATTTGGTTGTTGCTGTTGTTGTAACCAATACAATTTCATATCAAGCATTATGATGTGGAAAGTCATGTGATTTCTTACAGATTTTGTCATGAAGCACAGACCTAGAATTCACTTTTCAAACTGTGGGCTGCTTGGAACCCATCGGAGTAAAAAAAAATATTGGGGTGGAGATGGTAAGCTGGTGAGCAAGTTAAGTGCATATGGAAAAGGAATCGGTGAACACTATAGACAGACTGGAACTGCTCTGTTGGCTGTCGCAGGGTTGCCCTATTGTTTGATTTAATGTCTAGTTGGTTTATCATGCACAAATGCTGTTCATAATAAGCTGTAAAGAGTAACAATCCCTAATAACACCCGTTCCTCATTCCTCACCTTTATTCAAAGAGAAGGAATTATTGTGGCATTTAAATGCTGCAGCTATTGCAGTATGCAGTACATCCTAGCAATACATCATAATAGAAACATATTTAATGCCGGATTATTAAAATCTGGTTAATTATTTGGACACATCTGTGCTTTTGAAACTATTCCACAAGGCTTGATAGACACTATGCATAATTGGAAAACACACAGGGTTTCAGACCTGTTCAAGTAAAAATGAAGACATAAACTTTACGGGATGCTTCCATTTCTGATCAGTTAGAATTCACAGGCATGCAGAAACACATTTTAATGTGAAAGATTGTGAAAAATACTCCTTGATATAAATGACCATTAGTATTGTGATCATCCTTTAATGCTCCAGGTTGAGACAAGACAAAAGATGCAGCAGTGAAATCTGTATGTCCCAGCCATTCTGCAGTGTTTCAAGAAGCCACCACACAAAAAGATGAGCTATGACAAACTTCAGGAAACCTGCAATTGTTTGCAGGTGCAAATGGTGCTCTCTGCATTCCCACAATGCAACAGATCATGAGATGCATCTGAGAAACTTCTTTCTTCAACACCTGGCTCTTTGTACTATCATAAAACAAAGTTCCTACCATGCAAACAAAAAAAAGGGATGGATAAAAGTTTAAAGGAAATATGTAGTATTTGCTGGCAGTTCCTCTGTCAGTCTATCTTTGTTCCTATTTTCCAAATTGATTCCATGGTTAACCTTGTAACTAGAGCTCTGTATCGTGGTAGCACTCTTCTTGCAGAGAAGGTGAGCACCCCTGTTGCTAGGCTGCTTGAGAAAGTGTATGCTCTTCTTTGTGCATGTGGGAAATGCTGAAGTATGTGGTTACAAGCTAGAACCTAATTTGGGGTTTCATGTTTACTTCCTTCAGTGCTGTTTCCTGGTTTTGGGGGAGAAAAAAAGGTATCTACAAAAGACTCAGATACAGAAATAACAATAAACAGAAAATTTGGGCTTTTCTAGCTTTTATATAACTTGTTTTGCTTTATTTACTTTCTCCAAATCTGTATGGCTGTCTTTCAAATTACCTGTTTATCTGAGAGTTTCATATCACTGCTCAAGACACCTTTTCTTCAGGTGTTTCTCTCACTCACTGTTGTGCTGAGTCCAGCTGGGATGGTGTTAATTTTCTTCATAGCAGCCTGTACAGTGCTAGGCTGTGGATTTGTGGCTGAAACAATGTCGAAATACCATTTTTTGGCTGCTGCTGAATAGGAGCCCTGGGGCTTTCTTTTTCCCATTCTGGTCCGAGTTTATGTGCTCTTGTATTTGTCTATGTTACTTTGTACCCAGATTTCAATAGGTTAGTGAAGAAAAGCTGCTCTGTTAAAGGGGTTAAACCACAGAAGCATTAGTAAAAATTATTAGTGATCTGAGCATGGACACCCTCTGAACTAAACATATACAGAACCCAACTGCAATTTAAGTTAAATATTAATTCTCTTAGCCCCAAGTTCA
>BJBW01001804.1:30119-89719 GCA_004320125.1 Scolopax mira | reverse complement strand
AATGACCTCCCTTGACCTGCTGGTCACACTCTTCCCTAGTGTGATGTCCCTAAACATGCCCAGTTCCCTCAGCCTCTCCTTGCATGACTTGTTCTCTAGACCCTTCACCAACTTGGTGGCTCTCTTATGCACGTGCTCCAGCACTTCAATGTCCTTCTTGTAGTGAGGGGCCCAGGGCCCATTTCTTCCAGTTCTTTGCTTCTTCAGAGCTACTTTTTTGCAGTAATTCTGTGGGATCACTGACAGCAGCAACAAACTAGGTAATTTTATTAACCTTACTCAGCAGCTACTTCTACACTGCAGGGTATGTGTTCTTTAATAGAAAAAGATCTTCAGCTACTGCTGTACTAGTCCTTGGCTTCAGTTCTCTTTGCCGGGTGTACTGACCAAAAAGGAGACATTTTAAAAAATATAATTTAAAAAGGAATTGCTGAAATTTGGAAGAAATAAGAGGAAATGAGTGCATTGCTACCATTGCCCTCTGTCAGATTTAATCCTGCAGTAAACATGTAGTTTATCATTTTCCTTTGACTTTTTTTTCAAGAATTCGCATGCAGAGCTTGCCTGGTTTTACTGGGTACAGCTTCTCATTGCATAAGTGTTTGGGTTTTTTATTTGGTTTTTTAAGTTCCAGATGAATAATACTAGATTGCTATCTTTACTCCTAGGTTTGGGATTATACAAGCAGGTGTGTGATGGGCGTTTTACTGATGCTTTGACATTCAGAAATATAATGCGCATGTTTAATATAATGAAATAGATATGTGGAAGGTAAGGCTTAGCATCTGTATTTGCTGTTGATGGTTTTGGAGGGTTGGCAGAGTGCTCTGGTTCCCATTTACCATGATGGCACAAAAGAAGCTGTGTGAAAGCAGAGGGGCAGAGCTGAGCTCCAGGAGGCACTTGTGGCAGGGAACGGTGGTTTGGGTGGCTGGTGCCTGGGCAGTAAGAGAGTGTAGCACAGCGACGCCTGAGAGATTGAAGGCACCTGTTTTGGTAGCCTTGAGCTTGTTTGTTGTGAAGTTCTGTCTATAACATCAGTTTTGAAAGATTGGAGTAAATAGTCTTTTATAAACACTGATGACAGCTGCACAAGGTGTTTTTTGCAAGGCAGTCAACAGCTGTCTTACATGTTTGGATTGGAATTTATAGTTGAAATAGCATGTGTTTTTGGGAAGGATGTTTCAGAAGATCCATCTTCTTGTGTTGTTTGGCCTAGGGTTCAGTGTTTGCAAATACTCATTTATTTGGAGTTGAGTGGTAAGGGTTTCCTTGTTGGTTTTTTCTTGTTTCGTTTTTAGTATTTATTAATTTTCAAAAACTGAAGTAACTGAATTACGTGCATCCTTTGCTTTCCATCTTTATTATTCTGTAGCTCCTTTTTTCTTTAAAGAAGTACAAAATACTGTAAATTGCTGCTCACTATAAAACTGTTGGTTTAAAAATGTTGGACTTTATGGAACTCTCTTGATGGACAATTTAGAAACTAGTATCATAGATAAAAACACAGTTCTGATATTTTGATATTGATGTGATTGCAGTTTTAAAAAAGAAAAATAATCTGGATTTTCCAGAGGTTAAGTCCAAAGAGCTTAGAATGTATTAACCATTGTTGAAAGCCTATGGAAAAATCTGATCAGACTGAAGTTTTTTTCAAAATATCGAATCTCCCGTAGATATTAACTAAACAAAGCTAATTAATGTGAAAATAATAGGTTACTCTCTGAATCGGCTCTAAATTACAGCTTCAGATAACATGTTAATCTTCATAGCTTAGTTACCATATATGCAGTAGTGGCCACTGCTGCTTAATTTTTAGAAATTTAAAAAAAAACTTTTAGAAAAGTGAAGTGTAACAGTTAACAGGAAAGGAGGAACATTTATATAACAAATGTATTGGTTGTAGAAATCCAACTCACTATAGATGATCGTTTAATAAACATTTTAAATCATGAAGTTTCCTCATGAACGCGGGGGATTATCCAATATATGGATAGAAGAAAACATTTTGAAATCAACATGACAGGACAGCTTTTGTTGTGAGCCATTAAAAAGTTGACAGGGAAAATGTGTGTCTTTGAGTTATCATAGTGTTTAGGATCTGTCCCCGTATTTCATATCTCACAGTTGTGGAGCTGTGATAGTATTTAGACTTCCCCGAGGCATTTGGCTCCGTACCGTGCCACGGTACCAAACCAGTGCCTTGCAACAAGAACAAAGGGCGCTTCTGCAGCCCACAAGCTCATCTCTGGAGGTCTACAGAGTGCCCAAAGCTGATTGATTTTCCTGTTAGTGATCTAGAATTAGCTATAAGATGTTAATGATGGAAAATAGCCGTATGTCAGGAATGATGAGAAAATTGGCGAAAGTGAAATACCCCTGTTATGTTCATTGTTGTCATATGTTAGATGCTTTCGAAGATCATCTGGACTTTTTGATCAATATTTCCTTTCTGTTGTTAGTTTGGGCATTGGTAAAGCACTCAGTCTTGCCTACCTGTTTTATGTTCTCCCTTTAGGTTTTTCGGGGCTGATTATTCCCATGCAGTAAACTTCCTAAGTTACTGGGAAGAGGAAAAAGGGAATTGTATTTTATGGCTTGTAAAAAGCCAGGAGCAAATGAAGTACGTTCTAGAGGCTATTTTGAACTAAAGATCTGCTTCGTAGTTGCATGCAGTTCAGGAGACTAGATTTTAATGCAGGTGGTTTCTTTAAATACCACTTTTACATTTGCAGTCTATTTGTACAAAGCAGGCTGAACCAAAAGAACTTAGAAGCTGTCTTTGAAAGTAACGAAGAGAGTTTAGAGGAAATTGTAAATAGGCTATAACATTCCTTTTGGCTCAAATATGTGAAAATGGAATTTTGTCATTCTATTTCAAATTGTTCAGGTTCAGGACATTTGAAAGTCATAATTGTGCCACCTCAAAATGAAAAGGGTAGAAGAAGGACTGCAGAGGCAGTGATGGTAACACCTGACTTCATACGCTGAAATGTGATGGGCTGGAGAGACTGCTCGTTTACCTTTGCATCTTATTCCACTTCATTGCTTATACACTCAGGATGAATATTCATGTGTCCTCTTTAAATGTAAACATGTGAAGAGCAGTGCATAATACAAATGATATGTAGTGGGTAGGCCTTTCATATGAGTGTTCTCAGTTACTCTTAAATTTTTTATAAATCAATTAAGTGCAGCAGTAAAAGGAAGACACACGCTGGGACATCAAGCATTTGACTACTATTTTATGTTTGTTAATTTAAGCCACATGTCATGCACTTTAAGTGTTTGAAAACAGTATTAAGATAGTTCTTGAATTGCAACTCTTTCTTGGTCTGTGGTTTTTGTAAATGTTGGATTTTGGCAACTCATACTGTCTTCATTGATTACTGGAAGAAGAGAACTTTTCCGTGTTTCCCTTCAAATTGAAATACCTTATGCAGAACGGAACATCTCCCATTCTGCTTGTTCTACAGGCACATCTTTGTTACATATTTTAAAAATTTCTGGGCAGTGCAGGGAGCAACATAGTGCTGATTTGGTTTAAATCACAGTTCTCACTGGTAGTTCTGAGTCACCATCCAGGTAAAATGCTATTCATGTAGGGATGGGCTCATGGGATTTCAGTAACTTCTCCTAGAGATTAGATTTCAAGAGAGCGTATAAAATGCAACATAATAGAAATTTTTTTATCCTGTCTCTTTTTTAAAGCAATAACTGACAATACTCTTTTCTTGTTCTTTGCAGTGTGGTGATATAAATATTTGGTAAGCAATTCAGTGACTATTTATATGAAATTGAATTTTATTTATTTTCATGCTAATGAAATGTGAAAGAAATTAACCCAATTTGTTATGGTAATATGTATGAGACTTGACTTATAGTACTTCTAAGTATTTATTTTCTCTTTTGCACATGGAAATTGCAGATATTTATTATTGTATATGGTATCTGGTTAGTGTTGTGTCCTGGTAGCAGCAGAGAAAACTGTAAAAATATTTCAGTAGAGATATGTGTAATTGATATCCCTGACATTGCTCTGGTCATAATCTCAGGGATTGGTCTGAGTCCTAGAGTATCACTATCAAAATGCTTATTCTCTTAGTTCCTTTAACAGTGTAACAGATTTTCATCTATATGAATATCTCCTTGGGATCACACGAAACCAGAGGTGTTCATAGCTTTCAAGCCTTCTAGTGGGAAATTTAGTTTTTTATGAAAAAGTATTTCCTCACCTTTCTTTTTTTGCCTTTGAAAGATGTCTCTAGAGGATATATTACTTATGACACTGCATTTCAATAAATTAGTACTTTCTTCTGATTTTTATTGAAAATTTTGGCAGGGAAACAGCTGTCTGGGTTTCTTCCCTGTTGAATAAGAGTGGATCTTATTTGATCTGTTGAATTAGATCTTGGACTTAAATGCTGGGCTTTGTAGAAGTGTAGTTGCCATTGCCTTCCAGGGAGATGCAATAATTTGCTCTGTAAGTAACTAACCATCCACAGAAGATGTAGTTGCTGTGTGTGCTGCCTGGTGTTCCTTTGAGAAACTTTAGGCTGTAGCTTAGCAGCATTGCAGTGCACTGCATTGTACATTACAGCTATTTGCAGCAGACTTCACTTTTACAGATACTTACAATAGAATTAACTTCTAAAGGTATTTTTTGAATTACAGTTGTAATGATACTGTTTGCATTCCTGAACAATCAAAATTTGAAATACACTGATGAATTCCCAGACTTACTTTCAGTAATCCTTCTCTTGAAGATTGCTTTTCTTAATGGTGTTAAAGAACAAATGCAGAGCAGAAATTCAATGCTTTATCTACAGCATCAGCCTGAACTTTGGCCTTTCCCCCCCAACTCCCAACCTATAATTTATATAGCTCATTAAGTCTTTAAACAAGCCTGTATTTTTTTTTCCCAAAGTTTGGAAATAGGGCTTAGCTTACTTAAAATTATGCTGGGGAAAGGGAGTGTTAATAACGGTGTTAAGCGTACCTTTTATGTAGACTGGATGTTGGCCTTTTATGTAGTTTCTTAGCTCTCAATATCATCGCTTTTTTGCGGTACAGATCATCAGATTGTTTTATCACATAGAGGAAAATGCTAAATTATGAATATAATTGACCTTATTTGCCAGCCTGGTCTTTTCTTTGGATATGATACTTAAACGCACATTTGTGTAGTAAATCTGTGTAATTTTTTGCATTTGGAACCTGTTGATTCTGAAGGAGGTGCATGAGGAAATGGTGCTTTTCCCGTTGTCCAATAAATGCATACAAAATCCCTGTGAGGGCAGTTTCTCATCTATTTTCATATAATATTGATTAATGGAGAGAGTGATATGTAAGAAACACTTATTTGTGGATACGATACTAAAAAACTTGGTCCTCAAGCCTTTTTTATTTAACCAATGTAAGAACAGAAAAGAGAACCTCCTCAATTGCCGGAGATGAAATGCAAGTAGAAGAATTTTAATTGTTTGAAACAATAGAAAGGTGAATATGATAAAACAAGGAAGAATTGATGTGACTTTTATGAAAGGAAATAATGTGTTGTCTATGTGTGAGAGTTCTTTGAGAGAATTGGAAAGCATGTGGATAGGGAAGAATCAGGTGATGTTACTTGGATTTCCAAAAAATAGTTGAGAAGATCCATCCCCAGAAGTTTGAAAAGAAGCTCAATTGCTATGGAGAGTGAATCCTTACATTGATGGATGGCTGCTGAAAGGGGAGATGGGGGGAAAAGTTCATGTGTGGAAACAAATTGTCTTTTTGCATGATGGAATCTTTTTTGGGTTTGTGCTGGGACTCCATGCATTTCAACATATTTGTAAATGCTGTGGAAAAGAGGTAGAGTAACAAAGCAAAAAAGTTGTTGACTACGTTAAGCTATTCAGAATCATAGAATTATCTAGGTTGGAAGGGACCTTCAAGATCATCTAGTCCAACCACCAACCTAACTGACAAAAAAGCCATGTTGCTACTGAAGGGCTAGCTGTGGAGGTTTGCAAAGGATGTTGCTGTAACAGCGTCAATTTTCAATTCAGACAATAACAAAACAGGTTTAGAGATAGTCCTACAGCACAGAAATCCACCCTTAAAACTATCTGTTACTTTGTTCATCTTAAAGACTTCCAGTGCTGCCTGTCCAATAGCTGTTACACGCTTACACGGCCGTTTCACTGGCATCTGATTTTTACCTTGCACGATCATTACCCTGGGAATTTGATGTGGTTTAACACGTGGTGGCAAGACAAATGCCATCAGTCCAAATGGCCCCTTCTTCCTCCTCCTTCCCCCAGCTTTTTATGCTGAGCAGGACATCCCACAATCTGGAATAGCCCTTTGGTCAGTTGGGGTCAGCTGTGTCCCCTTACAGCTTCTTGTGCACCCCCTGCCTACTGGCTGGTGGGGTGAGGAGCAGAAAAGACTTTGGCTCCGTGTAAGCGCTGCTCAGCAGGAACTGAAACATCCCTGTATTATCAACACTGTTTCCAGCACAAATCCAAAACGTAGCCCCATGCTCGCTACTATGAAGAAAATGAACTCTCTCCCAGCTAAAACCAGCACAGATTTGCTTTCATTGAGACAGTTTGGGATTTGGTGATAAGCGTATCTTTGTGGACTCATTTTCCCCTGAGATTCAAGCCTTCCCTTTAAGGATTTCCTGTGATTTATATTCAGTGTTTAATCAAACATGCATAGTCCTATGACAGGTTTATTGATTGTCCCCCACCTAATTATAAAAATGGCAATGTGAGTAGGACATGGCTGAATGAAACCATCATACGGGAAAGTGGTAAAACAACTTCCTCCCACACAAATTCACTGAGATTGGTCTGGTGTTTTCTTTAGCTATAATTGGGTTGGGAAGATTAATGTTAGCTTGTATTTTATAGTTTCCAGTATTGTTTGCAATGTGTTTGCAGCTGAGCACGTTCAGTCATTTAGAATGTTTGAGATAGGGAGTTCAGAGTCTTGTCCACAGCTTTCTAGAATAAACTGATAAAATGTTAAATTTTCATTGACATTGCAATCAAATGTAAACTATTAAGTGTGCTGAGTTGAAAACATCACCAGCACTTTTTTGCAGTAACTTGAAAGTATTTGCTTTTGCTATGCTTTTTCTCACAGAGGAAAATAAAATTATTCCTAAAAGCTCATGTGGGAAGCCTGCATTTATTGTTTTTTCTGACTTGATTATTTAACACTTGTTCTTTCAAAAACTGAGCCAGTTTGGAAGTGGTTTCTCTTACCAGTAGAGTCAGACTCATTGTGACTTGCCTCTGATTGTGTTATACTTCTCCCTCCCCACATCAAATTCAGTGGAAGTTTAGTCTTTGTTCCTTCTTAACATTTGTGGGTTTTGGAAATCATGAATTTTGTTTTCTTGAGCATTGGACATGCACTTTCTGTCACTCCGTTAATCTTGATTGTGATAATGCCATCTACCTTTAGAGAGGGAATGTCTTAGCTTTTATTTTCCGAGGAATGTACCATAATTCAAGAACGGACAGAACAAAACATAGCTTTGTATAATTTTGCAATGGATTTATAAATACACATATTTTTTTTTTTAAATCTGGGTTTACACTTTTAAGATGAATATTCAAGTCAGTTGGTCCTACTGAAGCAGCATACTTCTAAATGTTGTGTTTGTGTTTTGGTACATTTGCTCAGGAGAGCCTTTGTGTTGGAATGATTCTGGGGTGAATACACAGCTCTTTGCAGAAGTGCTCTTTTCCATGCAAACACCAGGAGATTTGTTTCTCCCACCTACGTATTAGGATAGCTGGGAAATGAATATTGGGTTTGGTTAGATTGTCATATTGTTTTTAGTTTCTGGTGCAAAATCAATGACTAAATGAATGGGAAAAAATAAATTAATCCAACATAGTGTGAGGTGGGTTTTGAATTAGATTTTGATGCATATGTATATCATCAACTGGTAATAGGTGTGCACTGTTTGGAGAGAAATTTGAGTTCTCTTAGCATAGATTTTAAAAAGAGACTCCAAATTGTGGCACTCACTGCAGGGGTGCTGCAGATTTCAACAGCAGGTTTCTGTACTTACTGGTTGTTTTTCACGTAAGAAATGATGCAAATACTTTAGCAGGGCAAGATTTTTCAACTGTGAACTTATGAAACTAACGAGAGTTAGTTTCGTTGGTGGTCAGACGTGTCTATAGTGACGAGACCCTTAAACACTGATCAGTTTTTGTCTTTTGGGACAAATGTTACATATGAGTTGATGTTTATCCAGAAAAGCAGGTGAATGGCTAGTGAATGGAATTAAGAAGAGCATGGGCTTTCAAGTTTGCATAATGGTTTGTGTGTCACTCCTTTGCTTTCTGCTTCCAGCTAAATATGACTAATGTGCTTCAAAACCTCTGAAACTTCTGCTTTTTTTCCTGCCACTTGAAGATCACATTGTTTCACTTTTGACCGTCTTAAATGAACTGTGTTTCTGTTGTGGGGAAAAAAAAAAAGCAGTCTGGTGTGGGGAAAAAAAAAAGCAGCTGCCTGACAGAATAAGGCTCAGGGCTTGTTTGAGTAAGGTATGTTCTGCCCTCCCAGGCTGAGGAAACCTGGGTCCTGCAGTCTGGAGCCCCATCCACCAGCCTGGTTCCCACTCACCCCCTGCTCATCCCATTTGATTCACTCCTCCAGTTCCATCCTTCCCAGTTGATCTCTCCACTACTGAGGTTGTATTGGTATCTGCCATCCCCTTTGTAGTCGTGTTTGCAGGCTGAAGAGTCCTAGCTATCTTAGTTCTTTGCTTAAAAGCTTCTCCATAGTTTTCAGTACCATGCCAGCCTTGGAGATTAGAGGAGAGGGCAGAAATTCCATAAGCATTGAGAAGAGTGGCCTGAGTACAGTTGCCTAAATAACACTGTGGTTCTAAAAGTCTGTTTGCTGCATTTACTACTGAGATTTTTCTGGTTTACTGTTGAGTTGATGCTGTCAAAGAAACATCTCATGTATCAGCAGATCCCTTTCCTGAATGGTACTAGTCAGCTTCAAAGCTCACTTCATATGTGCTCATGGTTACTTTGTTGGCCTTTTTTATTACTCATTAGTAATAAATCTTCCTCTGCAGCTTTCAATAGTCTGACTTTGTCCTAGCCAGAATATATTTGATGGCCCAGGCACAGTCCCCAGTCCCCCAAGTGGGACTCTATTGGGACTTCCCTCTCCTATAAACAAATTGACTGTTTATACAAATTGTTTGTTGGCTGTTTTTAAGGAGTAATTGATCAGGTTATTTGTCATGCAAGGGCCTGTTTAGGAGAGCTCGGGTTTCTTTGGAGCCTTTTGTGATAGATCTTTGGTAAATGTCTTTTTGGAGTCCAGGGGGACTATGTCAGTGATTTCTCAGTGTGCTCATTGAGCCTTTCAGAGAAGGAACAATAGACTGAGACGAGGCTTTTCCTCACAACAGCTGCGTGGAATCATCTGTACGCCTTCTAATTCTTTTCTTTCAAGTAGTTTATACAAATTTTTCTGGTACAGCCATTGAAGCTAACTGATTCCTGTTTCCTAATTCTCCCTTTGAACTTGTCAGAAATTCATACTGCTTTTCCTGTCTCTTAGAGCTACGAGATTGAGACTGTTTTAAATGAGAATTCATGAATCACAACTACGTGGTCTTTTCATTCTTGAGTTCTATTCTAGCACTTCATTATTTTTCATATTTTGAGCTTATTTTTTACCCTCTTATAAACACACTTGAGGATTCTGGTATGGAATTCTCCACGGTTTTTCCTCACTGTGTAGACCTAAAAAGAGAAGGAGAGGGTTCTTTTTCTGTAGGGCTTTGTCTCCTGTGAGTTCTGACTGTCCTGCAGGAGCACTGTAATAGATCTGCTATTCCTTCTCTCTTCCGGAAAGGGCTGACTTTTATGTTTTTTCCTGTTTGTTTCTCAAATTTGATTGCTTTATTATGTACATGTATTATATACATATATTATGACCAGCTAGAGCTTATGTTCTGCCACTTCTGATTTTCTGAAATACATCACTTTACTTTAGATGGTTTCCCTGACTATTTAGCCATATTACTTTTTTTTTCTTAGTTTGTTTAAAGGCTGCTTTTATGTGAGCAAGCATTATCTTCTGGCAATGAGCATGAATCAGGAAATAATTATAGCAAACTGTTTTGGCTAAATACTTGTACAAAAGGATATATTGGAAAAATGACCCAGAATATAAGCATAAGTTTTAGAAACAAAAATAGTATGTTTTATATATATATATATATATAATATGTGTGTATATATATAAATATATATTTTTTATTCAGGATTATAAAGTATTAAAATATTACAGTTATTTTGCTTTAACTAGAGTTGAAGATTGTTTGAAATGCCCACTTAAATATCATCTATGCTAGATGAAAAACCAAAGTTTTCATTATTAGAGAGGCAACCAAGTCTTGGTTCTCTAGCCAGCCTAACAGTAGGGCAGGTGGGTTTGTTGGATGGACTATTCCATGATAAGGAGTTGGCTGGGTGGCAGCATCCAAATTGTTGCAGTTAATGGCTCAGTGTCCAAGTGGAGATCAGTAACAAGTGGGACCCTCAGGGGTCCATATTGGGACCAATGCTATTTAATATCTTTAGTAACGAATTAGTGGGATTGAGCTGGTGGCACTAAGCTGAGTGGTGCAATTGATAATGCTGGCAGGTAGGGATGCCATCCAGAGGAACCTGACAGGTGTGAAGAGAAGGCCAGTATGAACTGCATGAAGTTCAACAAGGCCAAGTGCAAGATCCTCCTGCAGCTGGGTCAGGGCAGTCACCAGCACCAGAACGGACTGAGTGATGAATGGATTGAGAGCAGTCTGGAGTAGTCTTCTGGTACCATTTTCAGATTGTCAAGGTGGCTTCTTGAATTTAGGCTTATTTCATATTTGCTTACATATCTGTGAATTGCTTTTACTAGTATTTTGGGTTTTGAGAGTCCTGATTGGGAATAGCCCAACTGATTCTTCAAAGGCACTGCCTGAATGCAAACAAAACATTTCTGGGACTGTAATGGCCCCAGAAGTAGTTTAGCTTTAGTTGCCCATCATCCAGCCAAGTCAGTAGCCAGGATGAGTGATGCACAGTCTGGTAAATAACCTGTGAGTAACTGGAAGTTGAGCACTGAAACATGAGTAGAAAACAAAGAAGAAACTGATTTGAGACTCTTTCATTTTCTGCCTCTTTTCTCCTTTCCCCTGTGGTGGTGAAGCACATTTATATATTTGAATTCTGGAAATGCATTGCTTTTTGTTGTATATGAAGCATGTAAGTAATTCAGAATATTTTGCAACAGCAATTAGCATTAGTGAGAAGCAGCAACAGTTGTTTTAAAAGTGGTGTCTAGTTGTAAGTTGGTTAGAATTTCACTGTTCTAATGGAAATACTTTCGAGCTGAGAAAACAGATACTTAGGCTTACACAAACTAATTTTTTTTTCAGTTTGTCTCTTGATAGTTATACAAAGTTTTAGTTAAAGCTGCTTTTGACAGGAAAGGATAGAAAAAATGCGTCTTATGTTTGCAGGGAGAAGAAATCTTTGTCTTTTGGAAACTCAAATACTACTGAAGAATATCTACTTGTTAGCTTCAGAGTGATAAATTGTTATATCCAAATTGGGGAGGGTGACCTGTATTTGAGATTGCCAAATCCTTTCCACTGTGGGATCATGTTTACTGTTATATTTTACTTTGTTAAATGTAAACGATTCTGAATTATGTTTTCTGAACTAGTGGTTTGCCAAAAGTTGAATGAATCTTAGGAAGTTAAAGATATTGTTAATATCAATATGGATGTTGATTTAATTCAATATATTGGATTGCTCAGGATCTCGAGTAGGAGAGGGATCTCTTGGCTTTGTTTCTGTTTCAATGACCATTTTGTGGAAAAACTCCAATTCTTCCTGTCATTAGAAAGGAAATAAAAAATCATCTGCGGATGGTCATTGTCATTATCAGGGCTCTATTTTTGAGCTAACACGCTTCTAAAAATATGTGCCGTAAACAAAAATACAATGTAAGTTAAGTCAAGAATATCCTTAAAACTGGTTTGGTATTTTGTATCTAGTCTTATGTACAAAAGCAGTAAATAGTAGACAGTCCCTTGTCAGTTAACACCTCGGGCTGAAGGAGAAAAGAGCAGCATTTTGTTCAAAGCCATATATTGTGAATAATCAGAGTTTTACAGCAAGGAAATGGCCTTGGATGATGGAGTCCTGACCGAGTGTGAAGAAAGGAGTTGTTTTCAATTCCCACCTCTCAGTCATAGCTATGAAGTTAATTCGTGTACAGTTCTCACTATGGAGCAAATTTCAGATGAGTATCTGTCATGCTGGATTGCTTCTGCTAAGTGTTGTATGTACCTAGTAAAAAGAATAGAATTATTACTGCATCCTGGGAGAAAAATGTGGCAAAACTCTGCTACCCGTGAACTGTGGCTGTTTTGGTGGTTAGATAATAATGAAGTTACAAAGCTGTCTTTAGAATCGAGAGCCCAGCTGGATTTCTGCTTAAGCATTTGTAATGCTTCTGATATATTATTTCTCTGAGTTAACACAGTGAACGAAGGAAGTCTATTTTTCAGATCTGCTGTTTTCAGTGACAAAGTATCTACATACTCATTCTTACTGGGCTGGATTTTTTTGTTTAATGGAAAATAAAAAGATTTGGTTCAGCAGGCATATGATGATGAATATAGTAAGCATTTGGTTAAGCTTCTGTTTTGCTTCCATAAAGGTAGCCAAGAATATTCATTTTTTTGCCCTAGAAAGAAAAACTTGATGGAAGCTACCATATTTGCACATTGTATTTATTTCCTTTGTAACTTCACCTGCAGGGGTCTGCTGTATTTAGTGCTAGTAAAACTAGGTGTATACTGACCATTGCAAGGACAAACCTGTTATCATTTAAGCATTTTGGATCTTACACTATATTTTATTGGGACTTTTCTTTTTTTTTTTTTTAATTGGGGATGCCTTTTCTGATGTAATACATACTTAAAATCTGATGAAAATTACAAGTGGTGTTTTCTTTGGAAAAAATTATGTATTTTTGTACTGCTTACAATTGCAGAATATATTTCTAGTAACTGGGGTTTTTGCTTTTGGGTTTTTTTGGCAGTTGTACTCGCTGAATGATTATAAGCCACCCATTTCTAAAGCTAAAATGACACAGATCACCAAGGCAGCAATCAAGGCTATAAAGGTAAGAAATTGGCTAGCTTCTTTTGACTTCCTTTCCATTTCACATCTCTATCAAAATAACTGAATAGCTTAAAGAACCTGCTTTGCAACTTTCCACCTCCCTTGTTGTATGCACAATTTCCAAGTTATGATCAAATGTGGTAGCGATGGGATTTTCGGGAGGAGAGCAGAGGCTTCATTTGTTGTGTGACTTTCATTTGCTGCTTGTCATATGTGAGAAAGAATTATACCAACTTGACTCTTCAGTGAGATCTGAAAGACAGGGTTTTTTTTTTTTTTTCCTCAGTTTAAAAAGCACATTGCCTAAGACCAGATTAATAAATATAAAGCTACAGTTCTCTTTTCCACCCTTGCCCCTCAACAAAAAAACGTAGGCTATGTGTGCCTTTGGATCATATAATTAAGTTTTATTTCATTTTTTTAAAATTCCACCCTTTAATGGGTGTTGTTCATCGATTTTATTTTTTATGTTTCTGGGATGCAAATTATTCTTAAGTTTTAGCATTAGTACACTAATTAATGACTTTTCTTGCCACAAAGAGAAATTAATTTCCAAGCCGCAATGGAGCAGCAGAAAACAGCACTGAAAAATTATGAAGGAAATAAAGATGCCATTAATGTTAAGCAGTAAAACAAATGAAAACTCAGTAAAAGCTGGAGAGGTGAAAAAGAGAGATAGGATAAAAGCAAAAAAGCTAAAAAAACTTGAGCTCTTCATATCTGCATTCTTCTGCTGAGAATGCAAATATATTTTCAGATAATGAAACCCATATTGATGTTTTGTGTAATTTGGAGAGAGCAATTTGATGACAGAAAGGTGAAATTCACTGGCTTTCTTAAATAAGAGGAGTCTATGAAAATTAAAGTCTATGTGTTGCAGTATAGTGAAAATGCTAAAAAATTTGTACTGATCATAAGCAAGTAGTAAATGGTTCTAAAGTTTAAACATCTACATGATAGCAAAATGTTTTATCGTGCATTTAACTTGGAAATCCTGTTTCCACTCATCATTTCAATAAGAACACTTAATTTTGTATAGCAGCTATTGAGATGATATAGAACCATCGTGATGATATGTGAGGTTAAAGAAAACAACAAACAGTCCAATTTTTAGGAAAAAGTCTTCAGTAGATCTTATAAGGTCTTTCTGTACTCGTGTTTTTAGGTTATTAAAGTGAACACTTGGAAAATAAATTAAATTCAGAGAAGTCCTATGCTTTGAAACTTTAGGCTGATATCTTCAGTCATGTACAATGAAATAGCTATCTGTTCTTGAAGGAACAATTATATTATTGTCTTAGTTCTCATTAAATAAGTGTATGTTATTAAAAAAATTAAGTGTAAAAAACCTCAGAAGGCAAGAAAAAGTGAGATTAGTTTTTTTTTTTTATGCCGTTAAGGAATATAGCATATTCAGCTGTAAGTGTTGGGTTGCAGGTTAATCAACCGGTTTCTAATTCTGGTTTTACTATCAATATTGCATGACTTCAACAAGTATGTGCATCTTCAGGCTTTCTCCTCAGTTGAAATATTATTTTATTTTCCAGTTCTACAAGCATGTTGTACAGAGCGTTGAGAAATTCATTCAAAAGGTAAGTCAGTCCTGGGTGTGAGCACTGAGAAAAATTTCCTCATTTTGGATTGCAAATTGAATCCCATTAGGTTTTAGGTACATGTACAGTTTAACACTTTTATCACACGTTAGTTTATTTCAGTTTTTAGTCACATTCAGTTTCTGCTAGTAATCGGTATTCGATCATAACCCTTGATGCAGAAAGACAAATACTTTGTCCTTATTTTGTAGTTATCTATACTTTGATCTAAATTACTATGGATACTGGTTTAGGACTACTTATATGTATTCATTTAATGGTAAAAGGGGCTGTCAGTGTAGCCCATGTGAGCAGCTGACAGCAAAAGAGTTGCAGTGTTGGATGCAATTTTTCTTCTGTTGTCCAGTTTACAAATCAGTGTAGATTGCTCTGTTGGTAACTTCTCCTCCTCCTTACCTTCTGGTCCTGTGGTTGGACAGTCTAAACAGGATTCAGCTTCAGCCTGGTCAGAATAGTTGATGAATGAATTATTTAGGTACCTCAACATCAGTCCTATGTGGAATTGCCCAAGTTCCAAATACTGCTTTTTAGTTGCAGTGGCTGTGATTGGCAATTCTGTGTTCTGCAGAGGCGTGAGAGAAGATTCATCCCCTGAATGAGGGAGTGGTGGTTTGTCAGGAATCAGACTGGTCGGTTGTAACTCTTCCACAAGCCACTAAGAGTATGGGTCATCTTGACACATTTGTCTTCAGTGCCCAATACTGCTTGATAAGGGAGTTCTGCTGTTCATTACTGGGTAGAGAAGGCAGATGTTTGTTGTAATTGATAGCTTTGTTAACGATCTCTCTGGATTAGGTGTTTGCCTTTGGTGAGCTCTATGTGCTTTTCAGCGTTTCATGAACGATTTAGCGAAACACACAAATTATTAATAACTATCAAATAGTAAGTTCTAGTTTTAGTAGAATCAGTGATAAGCAGATGAAAGCTAGCCATTTGTTATTTATGGAACTTAAGTTGTACATTTGAAAGATCATTGAATTATTTTTGTGGAAGCAATCACTTCAAGTTAAAGCTCAAGACTACTGAATCTTCTATTAAAATCCGCCATAGACTTGGGCAGAGTGATGCCAGTGCCATCTGAATTAGTTTAGTGTTGATTCTTTGTTACTCCAATATTTCCTTTCCTCAAAATTAATCCCATGAGGTTATGAAAATTTCAGGTAAAATAATTGCCTGTGACAAAGGATTTGTAAAAATAAAGAATGTCATACTTAAATACACTGAACCATGTTTAGAACCTAAATAAATGCTTCATCAAGGTTGCAAATGTTAGCAAATAAGCACATTTCAAAACAGATTTGTATCTAGGCTCTAATAAAATTAAGAGTCTGAAGAGTTTGCGTGGCACTGAATTAGAGATTATGAATTCAGTGTGTTGCAGAGGGAATGTGTGTGCTTTCCTATGTTTTCCATACTACCTTATGTGATAAGTGTGTGAGACCAATATTCATTAAGTGAATCCATGTCACAGGATATTCTGGTGATGACTTCATTATATTTTTGTACCACTTCTCATTCTGTCTTAAAACTGGTTGTAGTAGTCTGGTGCAATTGCTTTGCAATTAAAAGACAAAAAGTTTAGCTTCAGTTGTAAAGTAAGTAAAATTACCTAACTAATTAGTGTTGTAGTTAGCAGATCATGCTATTTGTAAATTATGCAAGTTTTCCAGAGTTCTAAAATAAGTATCACTGGTATATTCTCAAGCAAACAGATGTCCACATAAATATGTTTTTTTTCTGGCAGGGTGAGGATATACCACATGCTAATTACAATGACGTGAAATAAAGTACAAATGTTAACTTTCATGATTACTTTGATCATAAATAAGGACAAAAATATTTTGAATTATTTTCACATTTACTCCCAATGTACTTTTAAGAATTTGGTCATGCTTTATGCTGTTCTTTTTAAATAGAAGTGTGCATTTAAAAAGAATATGTGGTTCATGTGCTAATTTTTAATAGTGAGATACTAAAAAGTTAGGGTTTTTAGTGGAAGGAAATTGATTTTAACAGAATACATATAGATGTGATAATTTGAACGTTAAAGGTTAGCTTTTTTTTTGGAGAGAGTTTCATTTTTCAGGACAGTTTATTAAGTAGACAACATTTTAGTAATACTTCAACCCATTTAAAAATTAGAAAGGACTGTTCATATTTACTGTGCTGTTTATGGTTTTTGTTATTTTTCACATACATATATTTTAAATTACCACTTTTTGTAGTGCAAACCAGAATACAAGGTACCTGGTCTGTATGTCATTGACTCCATTGTGAGACAGTCCCGGCATCAGTTTGGACAAGAAAAGGATGTGTTTGCTCCAAGATTCAGCAATAACATCATTAGCACTTTCCAGAACTTGTACCGTTGTCCCGGGGATGACAAGGTAAACCACTTACAGATTGTTCTGCTTCAAACCACCTTTAGCATGTTATCTATAAAGATTTTGATCTCACTTTCTGCCTGCTAGAGTGGATCTAATTATAGCCTTTCACATTTATATGTATTTCTTTAATTTTGCTTGTATGAACGTACACATCCAATTAAATTAATTAGACTTCTGGAAGGGCTTTCAGGAAGACAGGATGGATTTGAGCTAATATGTTTTCATGGGAAAAAAGTTAAGTGGGCGTGTGGTAGGACAGGGAGTTGTAGTCAATCTTTTATTGTCTTCTTCCCCTCTTCAGTGAGAAAATGACTAAGTAGGTTTTGTATGGTGTCAAGGAATAAATATCTTTATTGGTAGCAGTATCTTCAGTGCAAGCTATTGCATTTTGGACTGAAGGAGCGATAGAAAAACAGCAAAGTATCTCAAAAGTTATTTTTCTTTTGATACTGAATCAGCCAACAGCTGATTTGACCCAACAGTTCATCTGGTTCTTTAGACCACAATAGCCAAGATCAGTACCAAATTATCTTTATAATAGGTTGGCTGGAAATAGCAGAGAGTGCAGGCAGTTTAACTTCCTTCGTGTTTGTCACAGATCTTACAATAGCCAGAGTTTCTTCTTATTGAATTGAAAAATTCCAAAGAGATGGGAAATGCTAAGGGCTTTATCTCCACATAAATGTGTGTGATAGAGCCATGAAGTGGAGTAGTGAGAGAGGACTCTGCAGGAAGAGAAGGACAGGTTACTCTTCAAATAGTTGAATGCATTCCTTCAGCTGTATTTTTCAACCATAGATCTGAAAAACCCAAGGCATCCATACAAGGTGATTAAGGGAAGTTGAGCCATATCTCCTGTAGATGTCTTGGGATTCCTATCTTTTTAGAGGAGTTAGGACCTCTGCAGGAAAATAAGGTGGGATCTGCATGTTTTCAGTGGTTGGAAAAAGTCTGCTACGGAAGTCTGCCTTCTCTTCTGCAACTCAGTTCTGAGGTGCTGTTAAACAGATTATTTAAGTTAAATGACATTTTTCCAGCCTGGTTTTAGGTTATCTGTAGGAGCAACTTGTGTTGCTTCTATTCCAGTATTTTATATATATATAGGCATGATAGTGAACTTATTTTCTTCTTCACTTAGTTGTATTCATTAAGCAGTATTAGTTTGTTTTGTATGGTCATTTAGCTTACTACTCTAGGAAGTATACTAACACAGAAATAACCTGACCTGTTAAAGAAGGAGAGCTGGCACAAGGATGGGCTCAAGTACTCAGTTTGTGACTGGCTTTAAAAAAATACAGTAAGTTTATTGTAGGGTAAGAAATAGTGTTTCTTAACCTGTGGCATTTCAATGCATGGCAACTAATGTATCGCATTAGAGGTGTTTGGTGTGAAGAGGGATAGTAAAACACAGTCTGTTTGTGGGTTGTAAAGCTTCTTCAGGTTCATTTTTAGGGTATTTTTCACCAATTAGGGAAAATGTATTTTGCAATTTGAATCTTGCTGCTCTGTTGTGTATGGATTCAGCATTATAGGATAGTCTTTGTGCTGTGATAATAATAGTCACCATGTATCTGACCCAGCAACAAATTGTTCTGTCAAAGATACCAAGGTATGTCCCTTTGATGCTTAATCTGATTAAAAGGCCTAATGGAGAAACATAACAGTTATCTTTATATAAGCAAACGTGGGTTTTGTTTTATTTTAAAATCAAGCAGAAGTACAGTAGCATTTCATTAAAGTAGCAAAAAACCGCCCCCTCCTTCCTTTGTCTGGCTCATCCATGGAAAGTGCAAGGGGGAGATAGATACTAAAGCACAGAAATAGTTTTATATTCCTGTTCTGGATAGAAGAGGAAAGCCACAGCCTTTAATGGACTTGTCAATGACTGCCTTATAAAGGACACTTCCAAAGCAGAAAGGCTCATATACTGTCATACCAAATGGAAGCTTTCAGAGATATCCTTAAAGGAACTCTAAACTGTGTCTTCCATGCAGTGAAAATGCAGAACTTCTCTCTATTAAACTCAAGTATCCTCTTGGAGTTCTGGGCAAACAGACTTGTTTTTTTCCTTTTAGTTTAAATGCTGTTGTTAAGTAGTGTACGTTCATGTTTTATAAAGTTTTAATAATTAAACCATTTTCATGACAGCAAACACCAGATCCTATGAAGAACTTTTTGCTCTTAACAATACAAATTTTTTTTTTTCAAATAAGGAAGGTTTCTTTTTCTGTCACTTAAATTTCTTTCCAAGATTTTAAAACAAATCAAAATCTTGCCTTTCAGTGCAGTGAAGCTTAGCAAAAAATTTGGGAGCGGATCAAAACAGTGAAATAGAAATGTAATAGAAATGCAAGCTGAACAATGAGTTACATCTAATGGAATTGTATGAAGTCTTAATTTTGATTTTTCGTTCCCTGTATATCCACATTTTTAAATATCACTCTGTAATTTGAATAGGCAGAGAATTGTGTTCTAGTTAAAACTTTTAAATTCCTCACTTTGAGAGAGCTTGCAAAATATTAAGCTACTTTCCTGATAAAAGTGCTTAGCAGTCTGATTAGCTTATGCCCGTTTTTCAGCAGATGTAAATATATTTGATTCATAGGTAGATCAGAATTGCATTCATGTGTGGTGAATGTAAAACTTTAGAAGACAGATAATTCCTCGTTTCAATTATTAGTAACACTGTAAAATGCTTCCTTAAAATACTTTTCCTTCCATACTGTTTTCCAAGAGTAAACATACAAAAGAGCCAGATCCATTTGTTTTGTTTTCTTTTAATGTATTTAATTTTCTTTTGAGAGGAGACTGTCACTGTGCACAGTGTGTCTTCACTGTTGCCTGGGGTAAGCCTCGGGTTCGTAGCATGGATGTCTTTGCTGTGACCCAGTGTAACTGTTGTTATGGTTCTTTCTGTTTGCAAACCTAAAGGTGCTACAATCTAGATTGGCCTTGCTAGTTAAGTATTCCATAGTTGATAATAGCAAGACAGATAAGCATGACTAAGGTCTTTTGTTATCCTTTCTTCATTTTAGAGTAAAATTGTTAGAGTGCTAAATTTATGGCAGAAGAATAATGTGTTCAAGAGTGAAATTATTCAGCCTCTCTTGGATATGGCAGCAGGAATTCCTCCTCCAGTTGTGACCCCTGTCTTGCCCAGCACTACAGCTGCTATGAGCAACAATACACCAGGTAAACAAAACCAGATTAAATTTGGGTTAACTTCAGCATGTTGGCTGTTAACATGGTGAAAAGTCTCACTGGTTTCCTTCAGGCAAGTCAAATGAATGTTAGAAATAAATATATTATAGCCAGCATCTAGGGCAGGGAAACGGCAAAAACAAGAGGCAGTTTGTTGTGTTTACTTTTCAACTCTATGTAATATAAATATATTCAGATTAAGTAACAGTGTATTAAGACCTAGTTTTGCACTTGAAAGTCAAGACAGGGTTAAAAACCCAACACAGCATTTACTACAGTCTTTGTTAATTAATTAGTGGTGCCACATTTGTAAGGAATGAAAGAGAATACGTCAGTATCTTTTTGCTATCTGTAGGATTGAGCTTTCTGGATCATGTCAGACAGTGTTCCTTTGCTTTTGCTGGCCAAGAGACAATGAGTTTCAGGGGAAAAAACACACATTAATGATATAAGCTGCAGCCAGTGCTATACTTCCCTCTCCCTCAAATCTGAGATGTGTGGGCCAAAAGTCATGCTGAAGAATCATGTGGGGAAAAAAAACTGATTGTGGATCATGTTCCAATTTACCAAACTCCAATGTTATTTGCAACTTTATTAATGATATAGACAGAGGGATTAAGTGCACTGTCAGAAAGTTTGCAGATGACGCCAAACGGTGTGGTGTTGTCGATACACCAGAGGGATGGGATGTCATCCAGAGGGATCTGGACAGGCTGGAGAGCTGGGCCCAGGTAAACCTCGTGAGGTTCAACAAGAGCAAGTGCAAGGTTCTGTGCCTGGGCCAGAACAATCCTCACCATCAGTACAGACTAGGGGGTGAGGTATTAGAAAGCAGCCCTGAGGAAAGGGACTTGGGGGGGCTGGTGGGATGAGCAGCTGGACATGAGCAGGCAGTGGGCACTTGCAGCCCAGANNAGGTGATTCTTCTGCTTTACTCTGCTCTGGTGAGACCTTACCTGGAATTCTGTGCACAGGTCTGGAGCCCTCAATATAGGAAAGACATGGACCTGATGGAATGGGTCCAGAGGAGGGCCACGAGGACAATCAGGGGGTTGTAGCACCTCTGCTACAAGGACAGGCTGAGGGAGCTGGGGTTGTTCAGCCTGGAGAAGAGGAGGCTGCAGGGAAACCTAATAGCAGCCTTCCAGTACCTGAGGGGGGCCTACAGGAAGGCTGGGGAGAGCCTTCTTACAAAAGCCTGCAGTGACAGGACGAGGGGCAATGGCTTTAAGCTTGGGGGGGGAGCAGATTTAGATTGGAGATGAGGAGAAAGTTCTGTACTGTGAGGGTGGTGGAGCACTGGAACAGGTTGCCCAGGGAGGTGGTTGAGGCCCCTTCCCTGGAGATATTCCAGGTGAGGTTCGACTCCAGGTGAGGCCCTGGGCAACCTGGTCTAGTTGGGGGTGTCCCTGCTGACTGCAGGGGGTTGGACTAGATGACCTTTGGAGGTCCCTTCTGTAGATTTGATCATCTTGTGCTGTAAGCATCTTCATTAGTTAGTAGGTAGATGGTGGGAAAATGGCTTTTCAGCTTTTTTCACTATATGGCTATTTTTTCATTCAAGGTTGGGATGCACAGGAAATATTACATGCAGAAAATGTTTTTTGGCACTTACGGATCTGCTTTTGCCACCCACTTTTTGCTGATACCAGCTAGAAAGCAGTGAGATGGACAAACACACCTTATTCTTCCTTGGTGTCTGTAAATATGTGAAAGTTCTAGCTCTTAGATTGACATTTCTAAATCTTCTCGCTCAATATTTTTTATTTTCATTACTTTGATTACTTTAAATTGTTGAAATCATGGCTTGAATGCTTTTTAAAATGCTGATGAAAATTGTCTTTTAAAACAGTAGTACAGTTACTTACAGTTAGTGTTCATTGGTGTATCTCTACTTCTGAGCTAAAAGCAGGAGTTTTTGCAGAGATGGAGGGTTCTTCTGGATTGTGGCATGAAACTCATTATCAGATTGCTATTCTGTCAATGTCCCTTTTGGGAAAAAATTATATAATGAGCAATCCAAATGAATCCAGCTGCTGCAGGTTGAATTTTTTAGTAGAATCCTTAAGGCTCTTCTTGGGCATAAAGTGCAACTCCAGTAAGTTCCAGACTAATACACGTTTCAGAGTAGATGGCTAACAATTATCATTTGGAATATATTGTTTCCACTGAATGGTTTGGATTACTGTGCGAAACCTATTTATTTTGCATTTGTCAGTGTTTTTGTTAGTGGTCTCCATAGGCTAATAGTGGAAAGAGCTGTGAATTACACTTACACGAAATAATCCTGCTACTTGATGTTAATACAGTGCTTTCTCTGTATTTATTAAGAGCAGGGTTATTTTTTTCCCTTCTCTACCACCATTTATAATTCTGTATGTTAAAATATTTTTGGCGTATTGCATTTTCTCTTTTTTTAGGAACACCTGTGACTCCAGTTACTCCAGCTAATGTGGTGCAGAGTTTACCTGACCCTTGGGTATCCCAGATTGCTAATACAGATACCCTTGCTGCTGTTGCACAGATTTTACAGAGTCCTCAAGGCCAACAGGTGAGTATTTTGTAGACAGTTATATTATGTGCTGTTTGATACTTTCTGTCTTCAAGGTACACTTAAGGAGTACTGATTTCATGAGTATTACTTACTTTCGTGTCAAGTATTCATTTTAACTATCCCATGAGGTTATTCATCACAAGTAAGTTCCAGGTAAACTAAAACTTCCTCTTACCTGTTGTGACCAACCCTGTTTATTCCTTAAATATCACAGAATATAACTTCAGATAAGATTGTCTGTATTACATACTTATCTATATAATGCTGCAGATGGTTAAATCAAGAGCAACTTTAAGGTTTCCTGAATATAGGTATTAAAATAGAATGCCAGTTTAAGCCTGTTTGTCTGCTGGATGCCCCAAAAAGCTAAACATTGTACAGAATTATATAATGGGAATGTACGCATTCTGGAAGATATTTCCATTGGCTAAATATAGTTTTTATTTTGCAGCATTCAAAAATAAGGTCATAGAAGTGACTGTGTTCCTCAGTTTCTAAACTCAACTCCAAAAAAGTGGCTTGATAAGCAGTATGCATCAAACTACTTGTCATTTTAACCCACATAACATAAGTTGGCTTTCTGTAAAAATGTAGATCATATTTTTCCAGTTTATGCTAGAACTCTGGCACCAGCATGACTTTGGCATTATAATTTTTGTTTGGACTGAGGAATAAGATGTTTTATGTGTTGGGATACTAAACAAAAACCCTGCATATGAGTGAGAAACAGTGAACTGTTACAAAGGACTGATACTGACAATGACAACAACTTTACTTAGGGAGATTGTTTTACAAAACCACCATTTTCTAGTGTTCAACTGAGCAGTTTCATCTGTAATTGTTCATAAGTCAGCAGAGGGAGTATTTTCATCTGATTATGCTGAAAGAAATTGATGGGTCATTTAAAAGCAGAGTTAAATGAGTTTGTAGGATACTTTATGAAATGTGAAAGAGATAGAGTGAAACAGCTCATAAACAAGGAAGGGATGTGAAGGTATTTTTAACAATTATTACCTAGAGAGTATTCTAAAGAAAAAAAAAAAAGCAAAATTGAAAAACTGTGAAGATGAGAAGGGAATTAGAGTTTTAAATACAGCAGATCCCAAAGAAATAACATTAGGATATTTAGCTCAAAATGATCAAATGAGAAAGAGTATGGATTTTGGGATAGGGAAAAAATGGTCTTAAGCAGAAGTGTGGAAACAGACTGGGTACACAGTAAATATGTACATGCAGGTCTCTAGGATTGGTATATGAACTGCAGCATTTGCTTCCATCCTATCCATCTCTTTTCTTCCTGTTTTCCAAGCCACCCAACCTCCCTCCCCATCGCCAAGCTCCAAAGTTCTTGTAATCATTTTAAGATTGTGTTTTATGGATGAGGATGCGCATGGGTAAATTAAGAGTCTAGGCATAGGAGAGAGCAGAGTAAGAAAGACGTGACCAAAAGTGATGTGAAAACAACTAGAATGGTTACCACCCAGGATTTTCCCACTCTAAGGCTTCCATCTCTGCTTATTCAGTTTGATTCCTTCCTACTCAGAGCAATGCACAAGGTGGACCAGCTATATCTGCTCATCTTTTGTGGATTGGCCAAGAAGGGAGAGGGGAGTTCTTCAGCTTTGCCTGTTATTACAGTGATCAGTGGAAGCTCTTGGTGAGGTAGAACAGCAATTGAAGCATTTTCACAGGTTCTGCTGTATAATGAGTCTGTATAACTGCTTTTAAAGAACAGGAAAAGTTGTTTCACATTATCAGAAAATAACTCTAAAACAGTCTTGAAAAGAGGTCATACATTTTTGATGCATTAAGGAAAAGAAGGTAAACCTAATGAGCTTATGCAGAATTTCTGGTGAGCCCTAGTAAGAAGGGAAGGATTGAACCCTATGGGAGTTCAGTGGTGAACCCCATGAGGAGTTAGAATATGAATGTAAAGGTAATCAGGAACTTATGTCTGTTTGAAGTAGTAGTTCAAATCCATAGTTTGAACTACCTGGATTTATTCAACCTTACTTCCAGAAATATCCGAAGGTAAGACTCCAGAGGTTTATTTACCTCATGGACGGTCAAAGAACTGTTCCTCCCATTTTAGGAGGGCTTCTTTCCATAGGGATAGTATTTTTTCTTTTTGTGTTAAGGTAAATCTGTACGATTTTATGGGAACATCTATATTCAACAGATGAATTTATCTGCACATGAAAAAGCCTTTTATTTCCTCATTGGAATAATTCCTTCCTTTTAAAGAATTATGTGCAAATAGGAAGTTGGAGTAAGGAAATCAAGATACAGCAGGCAATTGGATTGTACATTTGTTCTAAAAAAAAACTATGGAAGATATTATATTTTTCTTTATTTTCCTTCTTTATATTTGAAGGAAGAAACTCTTAGGGTAGCTTGATATACTCTGATGAAATGTCTTAGGTCCATTTGCTGTACTTCTGAAAGTTCCTTCTCTGGCAATATTTAGTACTCATTCCACTATAATCCTTGACCTTTCCTGCATTGCAGGTGGAATTGTTTAAAAAAATGAACCAATAAACCACTCCATCACCCCTCTAAAAAACGATTTTCAAATATTTGAGACACTCCACAATATTTTTAAATAGTATTTTTTAACATCTGTCTTTTGGCATTTTACCCATACTTTGATTTTACTGCAACACACTTTGTTGTCGCTGTACGTCTGTTGCCCCAGAGCTGTTGCTTCTGGTACAATATTGCATCCAGACAATTTTTATGCTAAGATAGTGCTATACAGAGCCCATAGTTTGTGCCACTGCACAAGGGAAAAGTATATACCCAGTTCCTGGATAATTTGCTTTTTATGTTTTGTTAACAAAGCAATGAAATGGCATTCTATCAGCTCAAACCTGAGTTTCAGCATGAGATTTTCCTTCTGACTAATCCAGAGACACTAGTGCAAGCTCTCATATAGGCATGTTGCATGAGCTTAAAGTGGAGCTTGCAACAGTGCAATTATTTTCTCTACAGAAATGTCATTAGGACATACAGTTCTTCCTAATACAGGTGGGCCCTTGGGAAGCTGGAGTAGGCTAACAGATTTTTTTCAGGTCAGAAGGAATCAAACTGGAGAAACAGAAGAGAGGGAGAAGCCTAGAAAGCAGGAAATCCTGAGTGGTGACTGGTCATCACGCAGCCTGTAAGAGCAAGTTAGGAGGAAGAAGCATCTGCATATCTTATCTGCCACAGAAAACAAATTAGCCAGTAAGTGGGAACAAAATTTGCCTGAAATGAAAACAAATTAAGATGAACTAATAGCCATAGGATAGATGATACTGCATTCCTGAGGATTTTTTTCCTAATTTGAAGGGGAAAAGTCTAGCTTGGTTTTTGGTTTTATCTTTTAAATTGTTTTCCTTGTTTAATATATTTGTTATCTTTTCTCTTTTAGCTTCAGCAGTTGATACAGACACTGCAGATACAGCAGCAGAAACCTCAGCCTTCACTGCTTCAAGCCCTGGATGCTGGTCTCGTCGTTCAGTTACAGGCCCTCACAGCACAACTTACAGCCGCAGCTGCTGCTGCTAACACGCTTAATCCACTGGAACAGAGTGTCTCTTTTAATAAGGTAGAAGTAGAATATTAGAAGTTTGAGAAGTAGTTATGTTTAAATACATGTGAGTGAGTCTTTTGGATTTCACAGTTTGACTTGAGAGATTTTAAAAATATTTGACTATGCTATGAAGTGCTCTGTCTTGAAAAATAAAAAAATGTTGATAGTAGTATAAATTAAAATATTAGTTTTATTTGACTTTAGGGCTAAGTAGCATATCATAGAATATCTGCATTGGAAGGGACCCCATAAGGGTTATCGAGTGTGAAGATTGATTTGATTTAGCAAAGTTAAGCCACTGTTATATGTTGTTCTTCACCCTTTGTAAGAGTGAGAGTGGAGCATGTATTGTATTTCCTCTTTCTGTGTTTAAGATCTGAGGTAGGAAATGACACTACAAAAAAGATGTCAAAATGTTAAAAACAGGCAAACTCTGTAGGTGAAGAAACTTTTTGTGTTGCAGCGTATGTGGCTATCTTAAAAAAAAAAAAATCAACAAGCAATGCAGAAATTTAAGAAGAATAATGTAGTTGGATGCCAGGTAGCAATAACCATGCTGGCAATTACAGTATTATAATATCAGTAGAACGAAAAAGGACTTCTACTCATAGATTAATAAATAAATAAATCCTGTTCCATTATCTTTGGAAGAAACAGCTTGTGAGTAGATAATCTCTGTAGGATTGTCCTGGAATGAATAAATAATAAGGAAGTCAGAGAAGGAAAAAGCAAAAAAAAGCTTTTTTTTTTTTTTTTCCCTAACCTAGATAATCTCTTTTTCAGGCAATTAGCTGCTCAAAACTTAACGGGTGCTGAGTTTAAAGTTTTAGGACAATTTATCTTATATTTCTAGAACTTGTTCAACTAAATTAAAATCTCTGAAACAATAAGGAGTTGTCATTACTAATGGAAGTAATGCAGCTGTAGAAATAAGTCAGGAAGAAATGGCCTCTATTCATGCTGTATCACATCAACTCGAGTAGGGGATAATCCCAGGGAATGAATGTATCAGTTAATAGGTACTGCCTTATTATTTAGCTACGGAAAGTAATTAAGAATATGGCATTGTATTGTGGTTTATTCCGCAGACTTCAATTCCAACATATATATGGATAGGTGTACTCGTAGGTGTGGCTGTCTTGAATGTTGGACAACTTAACTGGAGCAGATTGAAGGAATTCACATTCTGATGAGATGTTTATATACCTTGAGTGAGTTCAGCCTGATGCCCTTTTAATTAGTTTATGGCAGTAACAGTATGCAGGAATCTTGTTGACACGAAATTTTTGAGTAGAGTGAATGTACATGATTGTGATTCCTGGAACTTTGAAAGTAAGTATTGTGGAAGAAATTGTTGTGGAGTTGATGGGATGCATCGCTCCTGAGCTTGCAAGAGGTGATCCTTGAATATTGACCAGTTTCCTTGGGACCCTCTTCCCTCCTGGTTTTTATCTCATGGTGCTCCCTCAAGCAGATCCCTGAAGAGGCCAAAGTCTGCTCTTCTGAAGCCCAGGGTAGTGAGCTTGCTGTGCTCCCTCCTTGCTCCCCTAAACACTGTGAACTCCTCCATCACATGGGCACTGCAGCCAAGGCTTCCCTTGAGTTTCACATTCCCTACCAGCCCTTCCTTGTTGGTGAGAATGGGGTCCTGAAGAACCCATTGAGCTCGTTGGCTCTTCTGTCACTTGGAGGAAGAAGTTGTCATGCTGTGTTGTGCCTCCAACAGATATCGGGGTGGTTGTACTTTTAACAACAGCCAGAGCTTAAGAAAGCCACAGACAAAATTTTTCATTTGATGTATTCAAGAGTTTGGTACAGTAGCAGTATGACATTTTTCTATGAGTTTATTTGCCAAACTTTATTTTTTTTAAAAAAAAGTTGAGGAATGAGAGCATTTTTCTTTTGAAAAGTAAATATACATAAAGGTACATAAAAGGAGTACTCAATAATGCTTATTTTGTTTTCTCCTAGAAGCTGATGGACAGGTTTGACTTTGGGGAAGAATCTGAACAAAATGAAGAGCCTAAAAAGGAAACTCCTACTTCCCAACTGTAAGATCAAGCTATGTTTCTTATGGAAAATGCTAAAATTTGCTTGATACTAGTTGAATATTGGGATTAAATAGTAATGTTTATTTCAGCGCATAACTATACAAGAACAGTAGAAAGAGAAAAGACATTTTACTAAATTAATGAAACATATACTTTGAAAAAATATGTAATATAAGTTTGTGTGCCAGAAGTTTTGACAACTTCAGCTTAAAATTAGCATGTTCTTTGCTTTGCTAGTTATATTCATAGAATGAATGTCATAACAATAACAGAAGGTGGAACTAGTTATATTGTCTTCATTATTTTACAAATTTAGTTAAATTTGAAACTCAGTCATGAAGACCTGTGTGCCAGTTGGTTAAACCAAGAGAAAAACTATTGTGATTTATTTGAATTATTTCATTTTAGGCCTTTAGTACCAGAATCTGTGAACAACTCACTTTTTCACCAACTCGCTGAACAACTACAACAACAAAATTTAGAACATCTCAGACAACAGCTTCTGGAGCAACAGCAGCCTCAAAAGGTAAGAACTCCATCTTGTGGCTGCTGTAAGAATTCTCCACTGATAAACAGATTCGTACTCCAGGACAAAAAAAAAAAGTGTTGTTACTGACGCTTCTCTTACAATGAAAGTCTGTCACTAGTTGATCATCTAACAGGAGATTGCAGAGTAAGGGGAATAAGTGGAAGAAAGTGCTGAAAGTAGGAAAAAAACCCCAATCAATCAAATGTGTGTGATACACGATTTGCAAAGAACCACCAAGAGGACAGAGCTGAGATTGCAGATAACTAATTTCCACTACCAAGCTTTGTCTCAGCTAATAAGTATTTTCTTCTATTGAAGAGTCTGAGCTAAAGAATTGTCACGTATTTCCTGGTAAATGATTTTTTAGAAAATTATGCCAGAGACAACCCAAGATTCCTTCTTCACTATGTGAATTGGGTTCTGTCCATTCTCTCCATTGAAGTAAATTGTCTTGTTTCTTCTGAGGTTGTTTATTCTGTCTCGATACTGACCAGATATAAAGTGGACTTTCTGTGAAGTATTTGGACCACAAACTTAACAAACGTGCTGGGGGTTTTAGTTTGACCTGTGCAAAGGTGTAGTCGCTCAGGTTTCAATCAAGAACATCATTTGAGTTTTGAGTTTCAGTTGTGTAGAAAAATAGTAATTTAGTTCTTTCTAGATATTTTCATATTCTACTGCTTTGTTTTACTTTTTTATTTCTCATTTAATTTTGGTAACTGAAAAAGTTTGTACAACGCAGCTACAGACTAAATAGTTTTTGATGTTTGTGGATATCTAGCAATTTTTGGCTTTTTACACAGAAAGATGTTGTAAAGGAATATAACTTTGAAGAGTGCATCTGTTTTAGGAGTTTTTGATGTGACATATCTAAAAATACCTATCTAATTTGAAAATAAAAATGCTGAATGCCCACCTTACTGTACAGTAAGCAAAGCTAGAGTTTAAGTTAATTTCAGGTATGAAATTAAGTTACAGTACATTTATGGATAGAATGTTCATATGACTCACCCCTTATTATTTGATCTTCCAAGACCAGAAGTTGTTTCTCTTCAGGTCTGCTCAGCTTCTTGTCTAGCCAGAACAGAGAGGAAGTTTTATCTTTGCCTTGATAGCAGCTAAAAGATAGAAACTTATGCTGGAACTCCTCTGTAATACTGCATTGTGTTATAAGGAAGATTTTCTTGAATTCTATGTTTAAACATAAATGAGAAAGATTAAGGGAAATAGAAGGAAAGATAAAGCACAAAACAAAATGATTAAGCATCTGTTCCCATGTGTCCCCAACTAGGACCATGCAGCCTCTCACTCAATTCTGTCCCTCCTCCTCCCTCCCCTCCCAAGGTCAGGGAGAAGAGGGAGAAATGGAGGGGAAAGGAAGAAAACCTTGTGGAATATTCCATTGCCCAGCTTGTGCTGTCTGTGCTCCTTCTCAGTTTCTGTTGGAAGCTGAAAAATTTCTGTGACTAATACAAACATCACCTGGCGACAACTGAAACAATATGCATTACTGACATTCCTTTCATACCAAATCTGAAACAGAGCAGCCATTAGAAAGAAAGTTAACTTTATCCCAGGAGAAACCATCTAATTAGAAGCAGAGAGAGAGGAGGAGAGGATAGAAGACAGGGACAGAAGGCACAACAACAAATGTAGGAGTTGATACCAAGAATCAAATTGTTGAAGAATAGTTAAATTTAAGGAAAATGAGACAAAACAGATAAGGATGGAAGGCAAATGCATTAACTGAATTGTAGTAGAAATGTTGAATTTTTTGGAAACTGTCATTGGAAGCTGTTTAAAAATATGAAGAGAAAACAAAAACCCCTTGGTACTACATGTCATTCTGCTAGATTTCTGCCATTCTCCTGGCAGATAGAATACCTAGCATTTTTTTAAATTTCGGTGAAAATGTAATGAGAATCACAGAAATGTTTACCTGCAATATTGGATTATAGGTTTAAAATTATTTTGCAAAATTGTCTTGACAGCATTTCTGAGTATCTATATTTCTTTAATTTCTTTCATATCTTAGAATCATAGAATCATCTGGGCCAGAAGGGACCTTCAAAGGTCATCTAGTCTGACCCCCCTGCAGTCACAGGGACACCTCCAACTAGACCAGGTTGCCCAGGGCCTCATTGAGCCTCCCCTTGAATGTCTCAAGAGAAGGGGCCTCAACCACCTCCCTGGGCAACCTGTTCCAGTGCTCCACTACCCTCATAGTAAAGAACTTGTTCCTAATGTCTAATCTAAATCTGCTCTTCTCCAGTTTAAACCCATTGCCCCTTGTTCTGTCATTGCCAGCCTTTGTGAATAGACTCTCCCCAGCTTTCCTGTAGGCCCCCCTCAGGTACTGGAAGGCTGCTATTAGATCTTCCCGGAGCCTCCTCTTCTCCAGGCTGAACAACCCCAGCTCCCTCAGCCTGTCCTTGGAGCAGAGGTGCTCCAACCCCCTAATCATTTTTGTGGCCCTCCTCTGGACCCGTTCCATCAGGTCCATGTCTTTCCTATATTGAGGGCTCCAGCCCTGCACACAGTGCTCCAGGTGAGGTCTCACCAGAGCAGAGTAAAACGGCAGAATCACTTCTCTGGACCTGCTGGCAACACTTCTTTTGGTGCAGCCCAGGGTGCTATTGGCCTTCTGGGCTGCAAGTGCACATTGTGGGCTCATGGCCAGTTTCTTGTCCATCAGCCCTCCCAAGTCCCTTTCCTCAGGGCTGCTTTCTAACACCTCGTCACCCAGTCTGTACTGATGGCTGGGTGTAAATATCTTACAGATATTTATTCCAAATCTCTACTTGTCAGCTCAGTGTACAGGCCATTATAGTTTTTTTTCTCTAGCAAAGCAACAATGCATTTAATATTTTACATTTTTCAATGTTCGTAGTTATTTTCAGAACTGCTTATTTTGTTAGGTCTGTTGTAGTTGACTTGCCAACAGAAACGACATAAGTAACTACTACAAGCTAAGACAGGGTATTGTATTAAATCATGCACTGTAAGAAACTGTGGAGTTAATTGTAATTTTCTTAACTAGTTCAGTTGGTATTGCAAATATTTTAATTATATTAATAACAAAATATAAGTTATTAATGTATGTATGGGTGACAATGGGTATTTTTCAGTGTCATTTTACATATCACCACCATCACCATTGTTTGTCCTGTGATTTTTTGGGGGTATTTTTGTTTGGGGTTTTTTGGGGGGTTTTTTTATTTGTTTTATAGCTAGGCAAATGAAGCAACAAATAGTGTACTTAGGTTTTTTGATTCAGCAAATAGTATTTATTTTTTTTTGTAGTCAGGAATATTAATTATTTCAAACTTTTGTATTTAAGGATGATACAGAAAAAGCAACAGTGACATCCAGTTCAGCTTTCACATTCATGTGAAATAGGAAAATAAGAGAAACATGACATGTTTTCATATATACTTGAGTAATTCTTTCATGTAGTATTACACTTTGACACAGTGAGCATTTTGAATTAAGAGGCTTTTTACAATATATTATTATTTGTTACTTAGGCAAGCCCTGAGGAGAATCAAGAAGGAAATTTTGGTTCAGAGCACTCTGCATCACCATCACAGGGGAGTAGTCAACAGCAGTTTTTAGAAGTGGAAACAAATGTAGATGATTCAATGGATATTCAACAACAGGTAAAATTATTTTAAATTTGATTATAGACATGGAAATGAAAACTTATACTAAGATGACTTCAAAATGAGTAATATTGATGTATGCTTTCAAATAGTCATATATATTGTGAGTATATTTTTTATGTGTTATTGAACATCTGTTATGTCTGACCTCAGGACATGGATATAGATGAAGGACAGGATGTTCCTGAAGAAGAGATTTTTGAACAAGAAGAAAAGAAATCAGCTGTTCGTTCAAGATCAAGAACTCGTTCAAGATCCCGTTCAAGGTTTCCTAATTAACTTGTATTAAGTAAAAGAAGGTTTTCTGAAACAAAGTTGCAATTTGTGATTACCATTCTCAATTCTGTATTTTCCAAAATTGTCACAAGCAGTTTTTGGCAATGAAAAAGAGTGTTCATGTAATACTTGTGTGTCAGATACAGACTTTCTGTATGACAGTTGATTTTGCATATCTGTGCTTTGCTTTAATTTTTTTAAGACCTGTTCAGGTAACAAAATTAATAACACTAACCATCTGGACAGGTTTTCTATACCCGAAAAATAGATGCTGTTACGAAACATTTTGAATGTTTTTTGTTTCATTTTAAGCCCAAGGTGCATGTTCTGTTTCTCACACTCGTGGCATCAGGTTTATTTCCTGAAGCAGTTTGAATGAATATAACGGAAATATCTGTAGCTATATATGTGTATATATATATGCAGCTAAAAGACAACTAAATGAGAATACTTTTTTTTTTTTTAACTCAGCAGACTGAAATTAAGTATTTTGTAGGTCACCAAGAAAACGAAGGTCTAGATCACGGTCTGGTTCTCGGAAGCGTAAACACAGAAAACGTTCACGCTCAAGATCAAGAGAAAGGAAGAGAAAGTCATCTCGGTCATATTCCAGTGAAAGAAGGGCTAGGGAGAGGGAAAAAGAACGTCAGAAGAAGGGACTGCCTCCTATAAGGTCAAAAACACTAAGTGGTAAGTGGCAGCTGCTTACTCTTTTGATAATGTAGTATTAAAGGGAAAAAAAGGCTTTGTTTTTCAGTGAAAGAACAAGATTTAGCTTGAGTATTGTTACAAAATACAGTAACCGTTTTCTTTTTTATAAGTTTTGTTTCTGATGTTTCTTACAACTTAGACAGATGCATCATTTTATCTTAGAGAAAGCAGGTATCATACTGTTCTACTGATGATTATACTTCTGAACAGAGACCAGCCAGGGCCGTCCCTAAGTTACAATCTGCTTTCTCTTTAACACTGTCTTCTATGGGGGCTTTTGAAGATCGTCAGCACTTCATCTGGAAATTGCTACGCTGATAAGACATTTAAGTATGTGGTATACACTTTGGACCCTTTGCTGAATGTCTTAGAGGCAGGTTTTTTTTTAAACCTTCAGAGTGCTTTTTAAATAGCTTTTCACAGGAACATAGAGCCAAAGCAGATAGCACTGTGAAACAAGTCAATTTCTGGTTTTCTTCTGCCTTAGATCCTTTAGGATCCTGGGTGGATTACTAAGGGTAGCAAGATATTTGAGGAAAACCACCAATCTCTTACTCATCTACATCACCCTGTGTTAAGTGGAAATAACTAGTATGAGTTTGTCAAGGTTTGCACGCATAGATTGGGCAATATTTGTGAGACAAAAGAATTGGAACCATGTACATAGGGAAGTAGGAAGTTTTAGTCAGTGAGTGTTTATATTTGGCAAGGGGGACAGGTGCAGGCATTTGGGAGACAAATTGCAGGGACCTGGGCTTGTGGTGGAATTGACAATAGTCTGAAGTATCACGGACATCTTCAGCTCAGTGGTGGGTCTCAGCCAAATTAGTCTTTCTGGAGTGTTCCCCAAGGTAAAGTAAAAATACAGTGTCTCTTTCTTTCAGGTGAAAATGCAGTGGATAATACTGCAGTTAAGTTCCTTCTGTAATACACATCTTGCCAGTTAGAACTGAGTCTTACTTTGTTAAAACTGACTTTAAATACTAGAGGCGTTTTTTATGGAACATGGAATGGAAATGATTTTTTTTAAAAAAAGTAATTTTTACTGCAGTTTACCTTAGCTAGTAATCCAATGAATTTTATTTTTTTCATTTCTATTAAAACAACTGTTTTGTTTAAAAGGAAATGAAACGGCAAGAATAAACACTTGTACTGAATTTCTGTTTGATATCTTTTAACCTCATAACATTTTTATTAATATACTTAATATTAGATTTACTCTTCTTGCTTTTTGATCAGTGACTTCTATGTAACTGTAAAACCTTGTATGTCCATGTTATAGAGTACTTCATAAGCTAATATTCTAGTATTTTGATTGACGTGAATGTGTCTCTTGACAGTTTGCAGTACTACTCTTTGGGTAGGTCAAGTAGACAAGAAGGCTACACAGCAAGATTTAACTAACTTGTTTGAAGAATTTGGACAAATAGAGTCAATAAATGTAAGTAAGCATGTTATCATGCATTTTCTGGGATTACAGACTGGAAATTTAAACGTGCCCATTCTTCTGGATTCTTTTTAGCAGGTTAAGCTTGTATTTAGGAGGCTGGGTTTTATTACTGTTTAAAAACTGTGACTGATGTTTAGTTATTGTTTTCCTTGTAGTGTCTTTTGAACCACTAAATACAGTAAAATGGCATTTCCCAAGCACTAACAATTTACACAGTTTTTTAAAGCAGATTCTTAACAAATAAAAAGTTAACATAATTTCTCTTTTTGTCATGTGGCACAGGGCAGGTATCATTTCTCCATAGCAATGAACACATACTGATAAGTTTCTGTTTTCTTATTGGTTACATTCCATAGAGGGTTCCTGAAGTGGAATCAATGTGGATAAAACATTTAAGAGAAAAGAAATTGTACTGTAAACATGTGCTTAATCTAAAATGTGACAATTAAAAAAATGCTTATAATTAGGAGATACATTTCTTGTGACTTACAGTAATTTAGATTAGATACATTTCTTGTGATTTATAGTAATTTAGATTTAGATGTTCAGAGTTGTACTTCAGTGTTGCCTTTAATTCAGCTTCAAGAGAAATTATTTTTCTCCTAAAATAACATATCTACATCAGAGAAATGTCTCTTGCCTAAGCATTTTTAAAGTTTCTCATGTGATTTCATTAATTTCAGATTATGTTGTTACCATTTTTCCTATCATGTTAATATATTAAAATATATAATTAATAAGGAATAGTTTCTGTGGCATTAGTCTTTTAAAAAGCTTCACAAGTCAAAAAAGCCCCATTGCCTGTTATTTAAGACTCATTTTGATTTGCAGGGGCTAGCAGTTGAGAAACTTCCAAGGAAAGTAATGTAACAATCATAATGTCCCAGTGCCTGTTAGATTTCAGAGGCAAACCATGTTGTAAATAGTTAAAGCTTTGTGGAATGCATAGGATCAAGTACCTAGGAAAACACTGTTATATATCTTAAATATATTTTTATAAGAACTGCATTAAAGTCTGTCATCTTAAGTATTTTTGTTTATTACATTACTGTGTGGTCCTAAACTACATAAAAGCATATCTGTATTTTTCACTAAAACTAAAATAAGCAGTTGTCATACATGATTTGCAGACTTTCAGAGATTAGGTACCACGTCATACTTTTCATGCCTAAATAAAATCTTAAAGGTAGTGGAAATCACACTTCAGGAATGAGGGCTCTACGCTTTAAAAATGCAAGATACTTTTAATCACTGGTTTGCACCAACAACCTAGTGAAAGGTTGTTGCTCAGCTTACAGTGAATTTGGAGCTTAAGAAGAGGTGGGAACCTCTGCTGTTCTGAAGTCATAGTGTAGCCCAGTTCTTGCCTGCTCCATGTTGTTCAAATCTTTCATGTCATTTTTAGCCCCAATTCTTCAGCTTGTGCTGCTGCTTGAAAATGTTATAACTGAAGTACCCTGCCACTATCACTCTTTAAATTTTGCTGATCCTCAAAATTGTTAATATTGCTGATTAAGGTAACAGTTGTTTACAGTGTAAGTTTTTCCGGTTTTAGTATTAGTATTCACTTAGTGTAGTTACATAATATGAAATACTGATTTTCCTACCTTATAAGACTATTACTTATCTTCCATAGATGATTCCCCCAAGAGGTTGTGCTTATGTCTGTATGGTTCATAGACAAGATGCGTATCGTGCTCTTCAGAAACTGAGTTCTGGGTCCTATAAAATTGGATCTAAAATTATTAAGGTGAGTTGATTTTTACTGTAAGGATTCTGTTTGTTTTAAATAAAGCACAGTTTTAATATGTCGTTTATCAGCTCTTCATTCAAATGTGCAATAAGGTGCAAATCATTTTCTTTCCTCTGTAAAATGCAGCTTTTGATAGGCAATATGGAAGACAGTAAAATGAAATTACAATTTGATACTTAGAAAATTCTTGGAGAACATCTTATGTATATGCTAATGATAAAGAGTACAATACTATAAACAAACTGTCCTTCTCCTGACTATGTGAATCTTTTAATACTAAATTTGATAGTATTCTTGTAGAGTTAAGTATATGATTAAATGCTGTGGTTTTTTCTACTTTCTTTGATGCTTTAGTATTAGTCCTTGAAATACTGTGTTTTTAATTTCCCCATGTATATGTAAGAATATGTAACATTGCAGAAGTATTTTTGCAGAAGCCAAGTAAACTTCCTACAGGTTCATTTAAAATTTAAAAACTTTTTAAAACTTTAATAAATAAATAAACACTGAAGATTGATCTGCAGTGACAGAAACATGAATGAAATTATCTGAAATATTTTGTTCACAGGTTATATGATTTGACCAGATTATCTCATTGGGTTTTATTTTCAGATTGCCTGGGCTTTGAATAAAGGTGTGAAAACAGAATACAAGCAATTCTGGGATGTGGATCTGGGAGTTTCATATATTCCTTGGGAGAAAGTAAAATTGGATGATTTGGAGGGCTTTGCTGAAGGTGGCATGATTGACCAGGAAACAGTAAATACAGGTAGGGACACCAGCAATGATTCTAATAGTTAGAAAATGTGTTTATTTTGGTAATTGCAAATCCTCAGGAAGTTTATTGTTTAGGTAATATGTACTCTTAAATGTACACAAGTTTTACTAGCTACATGTTTACAACATAAGTAGCACTAATCATGAAATCTGGATTCTCTTTGTAGATGAGTTAACTAGTTGGTTGTCATGATAATAAGGAATTAGTGGCAAAGGGGGAATTAATTTAAGCAAGTTAATAAAAGTTAAGATATTTAAAAATGGTTACAAATTTGCTGTGCACTCATTTCCAAGTATGTAAGATATTAATGTAGAAATTAAGCTCAGCGTGTAATTGTGAAAAGCCTTATATTCAGGTAGAAAACTTAAGTTGGAGTTGGAGCTTGTCCAAATAGGCACAGTTTAGTTCAACCTTAAGGTATTTCCTCCATAAAGTTGAAGAGACAGGAAAGCAAGTAATGCTAGACCTTACTCTGAAACTCAGTTAATTGAGAAGTTTGTTAGGTTTGTAAAAGATTAATGAGTACTGTGTTTTCTTGAAGTGGATCTACCATCAAATGATTGGACTATACTGAAGTAAACAATAGGTTAAGACTGTTTTGTAATAGTGAAAATAATATTTCAGATCAAAATGCGATCTTGGTTTGAGTAAAAATTGAGTGTAAATGACAAGAATTAAAACACGGAACATTACTGAAATACATTCACTACCTTATATTTGAAATACAAAACTTTTTGAGGAATTGGCAGAAGGAAGAGAAGGAGGTTGGTGTGAGGTTTGTTTAACACGAGGATTCTCTGTCGTTGTACAGTAGCCAGCTGATAACAGAGCTGTGTTGACAGCACCTTTTAGAAAACTGGAGCATCCTCTATATTACAAATTATTAACAGAATGATTGGTGCAAAAACATGGCAAGTTTTGAAACATAAATTTTTATACAGGCATAATGAAACAGAATATTGCAGGTGATGAAAGGTATTTTACATTCTTTAAAATGATATGATAATAAATAATTGTGCTTGCTTCTTTTCATAATGCTTGGGCGTTATTTGTAATGACTCTTTATAGATGCCAGATTAAAATTTACTGTTGAAGAAGGAAGAGGATTTTTAGTATTTAAAAAAAAAACACATTAATTATGTTTTATATTAAAAATATACCTTTTTCTAAAGAATGGGAAACAGCCAGAAGCTCAGAAGCTGCTAAAGAAAATGTCCAAACTACGCAGAGTGCTGCAGTTGATAAGAGTACAGTTATTACAACGCAGACAGAAGCTTACACACAACCAGTCACAATGCTGCAGGTTTGTATTAGTCTTAGTTTGCAAAAACCCCACAGAAACGGAGGGCAAAGTTTTTATTCAGTACAGACAAGCTCTCAGGCCGAGTTAAAGTACTTAAATCACCTGGAGTCCTGCATCTGTATGTGTTTATCTCTGAAATGTTCTAGATAGAATCAGTTGCTGTGGTTGAGCAAAATCTTTAGTTTTAGGCACAACATATCCCAAATTTGTGTACAATCTCAAATGAAGACTTAAATATTGAAGACACAGCAACTGTAAAAAAAAAAAAAACCAACAGGAAAAGTAAAAAAAAATATACTGGCACAGTAGACTTCTAAGTAGAAACTAACACAAGCTTATAGAAAGTATTTTGCTGTTAGAGCAAAGTATCTTTCTGCAAACAAAGCAATGCAATAATATTTTTTCACTTGTGCTTGTTTCTTCTCTAACTCTGTGCTTTTTCCCAATCAGCTTTGAATATAAGTTTATTTTCTCAGTAATTATGGGCAGCACTTAATAGGGACAGTCTCCTCTCTAAAAGATCTGATAATACAAGTATGGGGCTGTTGCACTCTGCATGCAATAATTCATAAGAATCTTTGATTCTCTGCTGTATTTTTTTTTCCTTTTGCTAAACCAGAGAATTTTTATTAACATCCAATCAGTAACAAGCTATTGTGGAAGGATAAAAAATACGGTGTAATTTTTCTTGAGTATGCTACACTATGCTGGTTTATCAAGTATAAATACAAATGCTTTTTTGTCAAACTCTTTAAATCCTTTTTATGATGACCATATGAAGTTCTAAAATTAGAAGCAGTTGCTTAATACAAAATTATTTCTATTCATATTAATACTGTTTTATATTTCCTAATGTGTACAGACATTTCCAATAATTGAGCTGACCTAAAATTGACATATTTGCCCTTACTTGCATTGTGTTTTGAGCTTTTTGTTTTTCACAAAAATTGTCTTTAGTCTTATTTCGTCTGTCTCACAGTGTGTACTCTGTTATATATTTAAATGTACGCACATATATTGCTTTTATCGTGCTGCAAATTACTTGCAATTTTGCTGCACTTTATAAACATGTAGCTCAAATGGAAGTTTGAAAATACTAAGTAATTTTCTGGATTTTATCAGGATTGCCTTAGTTACATACAATAAACTCAACTTTCCAGTAGTGTTGTGAAATTCATAAATTTTTCTAATAAGAATAGAATTACTGTTTTCTACATGCTCTCAAATTGCCACACTATCTGCATTTTTCTTGCTTTTCTCTCTCTCCCTTTCTGCATTCACCTCATTCCCATAGGTAAATTTTTATTTTTAAACAAGCAAAGTGCTTAGGCATACATTTTCCTGTTATTTTTAGACTAAAGAAAAGATATCATAGGATTCTTCCAGTGTTTACCTGTAGTGTAGGTACCATTTCAGAATGCAGACTGATTTTTCAGGGTGCTCAGAATATATACAAAGCCTTTGGTACATTTAATGCTTGACATAAATTGCAGTCAAATCAGTGCATCACACTTTTAATGATGTCATTAAGTATTAAGCTGCCTGTTTTTTCTTTCCATGAAAAAAGATTCCAGTAGCTCCAGCTGTGCCTGCTGTTAGCTTGGTTCCACCTGCATTTCCTGTCACAATGTCTGTCCCTCCTCCTGGTTACAGTGCAATTCCTCCTCCACCCTTCTTGCGAGCAAGTTTCAACCCTTCACAGCCACCTCCAGGTAAGTTGGTAAAAATTAAGTGGGATGTGTAACGAGTATTCTCAGTTTGTGTGCTTCTATGTACTCTGTGCTTTGTATAGTTTTCCATCAGCTACTGGTTACTGTTTCAGCCAGTTGACCATTGAAACTCTAATTTTAATCTAATATGAAATCTCTTATGGATAACTTGAATATTATTTTTACCAGTGTATTCTGTCGAGAGTAGGCATTACAGAAGAATTTTTTTTAACTTTTGATAAAAATGAATATTTAAAAATCCCTAAGATTAATCTCCTTTCTTTTAAAAATTTTGAACCTCCTAATTTTCTTCTTTGGATATTGCTGGCACAAATGATTTTTAAACATACTCGTGTATATCATCTGCAGTGAAGGTGGGGTTGGTTTTGAAAACAGTAATAGAATCATAGAATCATATGGGGTTGGAAGGGACCTCTGGAGATCTAGTCCAACCCCCTGGCCAGAGTGGATCTACCTAGAGTATGTTGCACAGGAACTTGTCCAGGTGGGTTTTCTATGTCTCAAGGAGACTCCCACCTCCCTGGGCATCTTGTTCCAGTGCTCTATCCCTCTCACAGTAAAATTTCCTCCTCGTGTTTAGGTAGAACTTCTTATACTCAGGCTTGTGCCCATTTCCCCTTGTCCTGTCACTGAGCACCACTGAAAAAAGACCAGCCCTGTCCTGACACCCTCCCTTTAAGTATTTATATGCATTGATTAGACCACCACCAGTCTTCTCAAGACTAAAATGACCCAAGTCCCTCAGTCTCTCCTTGTAAGAGAGATGCTCCTAATCATCTTTGTGGCCCTTTGCTGTATCCTCTCCAACAGTTCCCCATTCTTCTTGAACTGGGGGGCCCAGAACTGGACACAGTGCTCCAGATGGGGTTCTCACCAGGGCAGAGTAGAGGGGCAGGATAACCTCCCTTGACCTGCCTCTCCACCTGCCTAATCACTGATGCCTCTTCCATTTGTTGTTTGTTAGTCCTCAGGATGAATAATGTTGGCAGGCTTGTGCTGCAAAACTTCATTTTCTTCCCTTGTAATAATTTGTCATTTTTTCCAAACAGGTTACATGCCTCCCCCAGTTCCACCTGTGGTCCCACCACCTGTTGTCCCGCCACCTGTTGTCCCACCAGTTGTTCCAACACGTAAGTCTGATTCTTCTCATAGTTTTTTGTGTGTTATGAAAAGCTTAATTGTTTGATGTGCTACTTGTTATTGAATCAAAAGCAAGTTAATCCTGTGTAATGGAAAATAGCAACACAGAAGTGTTACTGTGTAGATGCTTTAAACAGGTATTGAGGAAAAAGGGTTACAGAGTTTTTCAAGTTGACTGAAAAATTATACTTACAATGGAGGTTAAAAAAATTCTGGCAAATTATTTAAGTATCATTTGTATGTATAGTTCAATATTTGAACCTGTCTGTTACAGATGTATCTACTACTTGAGCTGTTTGGTGTTAGTCATTGAATAATTTATAATAATTTATTTTTGTTTAGACTTTTAACTGTATTCATTTAACATTTAAAAAATATCTGTTAAAGAGTACTGATTGTATAGGCTCCCTGCAGTTCATGGTTTCTTCACAAAAAATTAAATCTTGAAGCGCTGATTGAGGGTAAGAATTTATTATCAAAAAGTATAACACTTAAGGTAATTAATTTCATTTATTTTGATTTATCAGCCTGACCTCTGCCAAACTAATCTTGAAGGCCTGAATATATGATTACTGTTATACACTTCTGTTATTTCTCTACAGCCTTAGTACAACCTCCATTACCAATTGCACAAGAGACAATGAAGGATGTTCCTTTCACTAGCCTTGTTCTCCCAGTTGGCACAGTTACTAGCAACCTCGCTACTCCAACATTATCTGCTGGAAGCGTTTTTAATCCTCTGCCAATCAACAAACCAGAACCAGATGAAAAGGGATCACATCTTACTGAACTTCAGATTTCTTCCAGTGAAAACAATAGATCCGGTAAGAAATGTGTTTCTTGTCTGATCTGATGGCATGCAGGAAACATCATACTTTTGAGGTGTTTTTTGCAGGTCATTGTCCATTGCACTCCTAACTACAGAGCAGGAAGTTTTAGACTGGGTGTCCTTTTCAGTTTAATTTAGAGGAGTGTTGAGAATCATTTTTGTCATTATCTATTGATCATTGATTTCTAGCAGCTTACACTCAGGGCTGGTTTTTTCTTAGACTGGAGAAGTAAAGCTGAGACTGGGAGCCCTTTAGAAAATTTCTTAAGAGTACATTCTTACTACGCAAGTGGCAATGGAAAGGAGGAGGAGAGGGTAGGAGAGTATAACATTTATAGAATGACTTCAGAGGTTTTAATGCTTCCCTTGGGTGATAAATTGGGTGATGGTTGCAGGGTTTGTTAGTTTTAAGCTGCCGTACATGCTTTACTGTGTGGAGATGTTAATTTCTGGTTTATTATTGTCTGTTATTAATGTCTGTTTACCATCAGTGTGATTATGTTCATTATAGAAACTGAGACAGACCTTGTCAGCAGTATCATCACTGAATGCATTAACTGAATATGGATTAAGTTGCATTTTGTTTTGAATGCCAAGTGTTACACTGGCTTTTTCTGTTAATTGTCCTTCTTGTTGCTGCATTTTAGTGCAGAGTGATGTCTCGAGTAGCTCTGGCCTTGTTGGAGGAGTGCAGCCACCCAGCGTCTCAAGCAGTTCCGGGCTTACTGGAGAAGGGCCACCACCCAGTGTCTCAAGTAGCTCTGGACTTGCAGGGGGAGTACAGCCACCCAATGTTTCAAGCAGCTCTGGACTTGTAGGAGCAGTGCAACCACCAACTGTTTCAAGCAGTTCTGGTCTTGCAGGAGGAGTGCAGCTACCTACCGTCTCCAGTAGCTCTTCTCTTGCTGGCGGAGTTCAGCCAACCAGCGTCTCCAGTAGCCCTGGACTTATGGCTGGAGTGCAACCACCAAATGTCTCAAGTAGCTCAGGGCTTCTAGCTGGAGTGCATCCACCCAGTGTCTCAAGCAGCCCTGGCCTTCTGACAGGAATGCAGCCACCCAATGTTTCAAGCAGCTCAGGAGTTCTGGCAGGAATACAGCCACCGAGTGTCTCAAGCAACTCTGGGCTTCTCATAATGCCACCACCCAATGTTTCAAGTAGTTCTGGACTTATGGGAGTGCCGCCACCAAATATTTCAAACAGTTCTGGACTTCTGGCAATGCAGCATCCAGCTGGGGTTCAAAACATGCCTCATTTAAATATTAGTAGTCAAAGGATGCCGGGAATGCCTCTCATAGATATCCGTCCAGGCCTAATGCCCCATTCACCTGGACCAAGGTTTCCATTAATGCAGCCAGGAATGCCACCACAGCGTAGTATTCCTCCGCCAGCAATCCTTGATCCATCTCTTCACCCGCCACCCCGAGGTCCTTTTCCTCCAGGAGATATTTTTAATCAACCAGAAAGACCTTTTGGAACACCAGGAAGACAAAATATGGATAGCATTTCTAATCCGGAGAAAAGACTACCACTTGGAGGAGATAACATTCAGCAGGAGGGAGACAGAGATTATCGCTTTCCTCCAGTGGAAAACCGAGATAATCTTAGCAGACCATCTCCAGTGGATGTCAGAGATTCTGTTGGGCGACCACCAGTGGATCCAAGAGAGGCTATAGGAAGGCCTCCAGTAGATGGAAGAGAACACTTTGCAAGACCACACGTAGACATGAGAGAAAATTTTGGAAGACCAGGTCTAGATAACCTTGGTCGAAGAGAGCATTTTGGTTTCAATTCAGACAAGCACTGGGGACAGAGAGGAGATTATGATGAAAGAGAGCACCATGCCTTCCCTATTTATGGTGGCCCTAAAGGCTTCCATGAAGACAGAGAGAGGTTTCGGCATGTAAACTATAGGTTTGATAGTAGAAGTGGTCCCAATTGGAATAGAGGATTTGAACAAGATGCTCACAGAGATTTTGATGACCGCAGAAGACCCTGGGAAAGACAGAGGGATAGAGATGACAGAGATTTTAATTTTTGCAGAGAAATTAACGGAAACAGGTTTGGAAGAGACAGAATGTCAAACAACTGGATCCCCCCTCCACATCCACGGGTTTTTGAATATTTTGACGGGGCCACTTCCCAACGCAAAGCCGATAATTTGCCCCAGGTAAACGGTGAAAATACAGAGACAGAAAGTCAGCCCCCAACTGCACAGGTGCAGGACGATCCAGAACTTTATGACAAACTGACATCTTCCGTCGAGATAAACAAAGAGAAGAGTGACACAGAAGCTGATATAGAAAGTGAACCAGTGGTAGAAAGCACAGAAACTGAGGGGACATAATCATCACTCAGTAGGTAAAAGATACCTTTTGTAAAGTTGTCATCTCTCTGTAATAGATAAATGGCTGACTGGACCGTAGCAGTTCACTTTTGTCTGCCAGAATTAAGTTAATCTGATGTTCATGTTCATCTTTCACTTAAATAACTGTACAACTGACTTGTATAGAACACTGTTCTTAATTTGAACATGGTAGGTAAACTTTTTTTTTTTTTAAATTTCTCTGATAAAGCATAAACTTGCCCCCACTTGCTTTTAATTTCACAAAGATAAAACAACAGCTTGTCAAACAAAGACTTCCTATGGAAGAAAATGGAATTTTTTAGATACTACCCTTAGGTTGGCTATCGAAATTGTTATACTTGAAAACAGGTGCTGGTGTATCTTGTCCGTGTTTTTAGACTGCTGCAGAATTTTAAAGTATAGACAAAGCTGTGATATTTTATGTTCCTACAATTTGGCAGAAAAAGAAATGGCCCATGTTATTTAAGGAGCATAACACAGAGATTAAAAGTGATTTTGTAAAATCTGCACTATAGTCTCTGTTTTCTCTAAAGTAAGTGTTTGTGGTTTGTTCCTCGTACTGCAGTGGGTTTAAAAAAAATAATGAAAAAGTACATTTTAATGTTGGGTGCATTTTGTTTTTAGATGCCAATAAAGCATATTTGTTTGATAACAGTGTTCTAGGTATTGTATTTTTTTAAAAAAACCTGCAAGCTCTAAAAACTTGGAATCAGCTATAATATGTGCTTAGCTAGTTGTTGCAAAAGGTTTATATTACTTTTTGTAAGACCAATGCAACAGTTAAATGTGCAAGAAGCGTATGTTTTTTACATCAAAAATCATGCAGTCTTATTAGTTTGTGTAAATAACGTGTATGTAAATATTTGTGTAAACTGTTTGTAGATACCTCTTTTTCTGTGCGTGCCTGTGTGTGTACACGCACTCACAGAATATTGTAGACAGTTCAATAAAACTGAAGTGAAACTAGGTTATAAAAATCTGCCTTTCACCTTCTTTAGGTAGTAAGATAACACCAGGTATTTCACTGCAATACTCTCCAGCTTGTATTTACCATCTCACGGTCACCGTTACAATGTTCTTACTACTTCCAGAAGGTGGAACATGATATACTGTAAGAATATACAGTAGGATTTTAGCTTACTTTTTAAAATGCAGATATGCACGAAGCCAAAATTTAAGCAAATATTTGCATTATTTTGTAATATATTTGGTATTCTGGATAGATAGCGGTAGTGTTCAAGTACTTTGTGGTTATTTGTTTATAGTAACTCAAAGTCCAGAAATGTTGCACGAAAAGTAAAAAGCTGTTGTTGGTCTAAAAACCCTATGTGTTTTTAACAGAAATAAGGGTGGCTTTATGGTGTGATGGCTTAATATTGAGGTAGAATCTCTTGTTAAATTGTTGAGATGAATTGGCTACTGAGGTAAATGAGTAGCAGTGCTCTCTTCTGCTTCACCTACTCTACGGCTTGTGTATCCTTTAAATTGGTGGTGAAAGATTTGGCTATAGGGTAGTGTCAGATTTTCAATTTGTTCCACTCAAGTGCATTTCACTGACTTCTTTGAACATAACTTCTGTTAAAATTTTGTGTCCAAAAGCATCCTTCACTCAGTTTTGATAAAGCTGATTTTCTCTTGCATAATAGGATCCAAGGGTAGATTCTGTTAAATGAATGTCCCTTTGGTAGCAGAAACATTTCTGGCTCAGATTAGAATTTCGATCTTTAGCATTAATAGGTTAACATGCAAGTTTTAATTCCCCTTCTGCCTTCCCCCAAAGCAGTGAAAGGACGAGACAGTCACACAAGTGTAAAGCACAAGGATGCTTTTGAACGTAGGAGCAAGTTACGTGTGTGGGTGTTTCCCCCTCCCCCTGGGAGGTGGGGTAATTCCTCGTTCAGTGTCACGGTTCAGTTTTTCAATTACTGGGACTTCTGGATAGCAAACGAACTGTCAGCTTAATGAAGGTAGCCCTTTGAAAGAGTAGACTTGAACAAATGACTTTTTATCTACTGTGCAGGTAGTAATCATTAGGATGTAGTGAATTATGCATTAAATAACTGTTGCTTTGTGTTATTGCCAGAACGTGTCTCGGAAGTTGAGATGAACAATATTTTAAAGTAAAAGTACCTTCATGGCCAGACTCTGGCTCAAAGAACTTGACTGATGCTGCTTGACCACCTACTAGTAGTATTCTGGGCAGGTGGATACGGTTGTGTGAAAGTCCAAAGACATAAGCTATGAGGATAATTTGTGAACTTAAGGGATTTTCTTTATTTAATTTTAGTATGTGCAGCTTGAAAAAGTTTCAGTCACAGACCACATAACTACTAAGAATCAAACACATATTGGCAGTAGCTTTACTTTCTCAAACGTTTTATTAAATGTCTCTTTAAAACTGAAAATTAATCTGGTTTTTTTTTCCTTTTTCTAAACTGGGACTGGCAGTATTCTAAATTGCTCATAGTGTGGTGGTTTAGGTAAATTGCCAAGTGAGAGATGTTAAAGAATTTGGTTGGTAGTGGTATAAAACAATGTATAATTTAACAATTTTTCATCTTTGTTAATATCTTCCAAGCATTAATAAATTGGCTACTGTACATATGTGTTATACCATCAGTTTCTAACAATTATTTTATTCCTTTGTAGAATAAAAATTTGTTATGCAGTCTTCAGTTGCATCATGTTTACAGCTAGAACGGTTCCATTTTTTTTATTTTATTAATGTAGCACGCAGACAAATATTACCAGAATAGTCATATTCAGAACCACAGAAGGGTCTTAATATTACCAAAACCATATGTTTTCTTTATCTTGCCAGTAGGAATTTTTCAGTCTTTGAGTTTGAGTGAAGACTTTCCTTTCTAGATTAAGCCATCGTAAGCCAACGTGTGCACTGAAAGGAGCAGCCCCGAGAGCCAGACCGGTTCTGTGGCGTGGTTCACGGTAGTGATGTGTAATTTTTTTTGCTGCTGTTAAGGAAAGAGAGAGACTGGGACAGAAAGAAGAGAGACAGGGCCCGGGCATTTAGGCAGCAGTTCTGGGTTATGCTTATTTAAAGCTTACTGTAAAGATGGGAGGTGTCAATTCTAGCAACTGAAGAAGCTGATCTGCTATTTACATAAGTAACATACAAAGAAGGAAAAATCCTTCGGGTAGCTTTGCAGGTGACAGAGAATATTTAGGCATGCACATTTACTTGAAAACTTTATGATTTAGCAAGTTGTTTGATGTATGTATTACCTTTTTGAACAGCCTGCAATTCTGATCTTTCCCTATACTGTATTTAAGCAGAATGCTACGTCCGTAAAGATTACAAAGATGAAACGTGGTCTTCATTTGCTCTAAGGGTATGATTTCTTTGCTGAAGCTGTTTTCATTGAAAAATTGGTACACTTTCATTTTTGTATGGAGTGCTTCACATTGTTATTACAAACTCAAGGGAATAGATTCTGTTAGATTCTTTTGCTTCAGTAGAGTACTATATCACTTGTCAAGCCATTTCAGTGATTTAAATGGTTTCATTTATGAAGTTAAAGTACTCTTACCCTGGATAAAAGTAAGATGGGAATACTGTAATGGAGCCTGTACTGTGGCATGCACAGGCATTGTTTAAGTACAGTTGAAAAATTAAAAATTAAACCGCCTATAGAAGGTACTTAGAAAGTAAGCCAATTTATTGCAGAATTCTCTCAAAATGCAGTGTCAGGAGTTCTGAACGTGCGCAAGGATACATTACACCCATCAGCCCTTAAGAGTACTCATTTTCTTGATTTGTGTTCCCCTAACTCAAATCTTTGGGTCATTTGATTTGAAACTGGATCTCAAATTTCATTCTTTGTATTTTCAGTAATGTATCTCAAAATAACATCATAACAAAGGGGATATTTTTTTTCTTCTTGACACTGAACAGATAGACTTTGAAAACCTATTGAAAGTATCAGGAATCATCAGGAGTAAATAGGACAATTTTTTGTTATTGTTAATTCAAGTAATGAAAGGATCTTTCTTTCCCTGTTGACAGCTATTGCTAATTCTTTGAATTTTGTGTTAGTCACATTTTTCCTTTCAAGTGCTGGAGCTGTGCTGTGAAGCCATCTGCTTGGGTACATGAGAGATTGATTTAAAAGGCATAAAAGCAGGATATTCTTCTTTAATTTGAAGCTGTTTATTTGAACAATAATAGCAAAAGCATCCTTCTGCCACGTTCCTTTCATTCACCTCACTAAAAACTTTGCAGTGGCACAGAAAAATATCACGTTGCAAGACTTTCTTAATTATAACTAGTCTTACATTTCTTCTTGAAGGATCATCTTAGTGATGTTATTCACTCCACTTAGTCTGTACAAGTTCTTTGGGTATTCAATCCAAACTTTGAATTTTATTAACATGTATACATGATATTTTATAGCCAAGTCAAGTAGAGCTACTAAAAAGAAAATCCGTGATATCTCTTTCAGAGTAATAACTTCTGAAAAGTTATTTTTGTCAGTGATGGGATGGTTTAAAAGTTTGTTAATAGGATTTTTGTTGATGTTGGTAAGCTGTAAAATTGTATTGCTGTAATTTTTGTATTCCTTTCTATCTTGCACAAACTTGATGGAAAAGGGTAGTCTCATTGAATACCCTACTCTTAGTACTTTTTTGGATGCTCTGCTACCAAAGATTAGAGGAAGGGAAGGATTAGTGGTCTGTGCACTCTTAAAACAAGAGGTTCTAAAGATACAGTTGTGCAGTTGAAGGTATTGTCTTTTCTTAAGAAGTTTAAAATGGACATTTCAGCACTTGCATAGTAATAGTGGTATTAGTGGTATTACTGGTTTACTAGTCTTACTCTATATTTGTAATTATTTTTAAGTTAAGTCACTAATTTTTAATTTTCTCTTCTCCCTATCAGATGGAATCATACTAATTAATGCCCTCAGGCAGGGGACTATTTTGTGCTTCACAAAAAAAAAAAAAGCTCTTCAGATAGTATTTCTAAATAGATTAGTTGAACATTTTTTTCCTTTCTGTTTTAATGCTTTAATGCTGCAGTTTTCTTCCTGAATGATTTTCTGTCTGCATTATCTGTGTTATAACAGATATGTGTTCACATTAGCATGTATCAAACTTTCTGTTGAAATACAGAAAAATTCTGAGATTCTTTAAAGTAGGTGACTTGTCATGTTTCTAAAGCCAGTGTAGACCTCTCAGCCACGTTGGTTTGTGTACTGGAACATTATCATTGCCTGCAAGTCAGTGCAAAAAAGCCTTAATAGGTGAAGAGTATTAAATGGATGTTGAATGTTAACACACCTGTAGATGGGTAGGATTCACATAGGCCATAGATACAAGAACTTTGGATCTGAATGTCACTTCCACACTAAAGGAGAGATCATATTATAATTACATCTGGGAAAATAAGAAATGCAGCTTTGTCTTTATAACAGGAGGAATTAAGTAGAAATAATCTTAGTATTTAAAGTCCTTTCGAACAATCCGTCTGCCTTCGTCTAGTCAAAAGGAAGCTTTATTATGGTCACTTAAATTGATCAAGGGAAAAAGATCACTTCAGATTTATGCTGTTTCTGAGGCGATCAGATCTCATTCAGCAGTGCAGTGAAATGCAGTTTTAAGCGTGCCTTAAGTTTTTCCTTCTGAAGAGGAGCATGTATTTCCAACTTTAGACAGAAGTGTGGAAAAAATCAGTACATTTTTAGCTGCAGAATTTGAAATGTAGTTTTGTGTTCAGTGATTTTCTTCAAGAAAATCTTAGTTATTTTCATAATGTAAATACATAAATACCAGATGGATACTCAACTTCTAAAATACTTACTTACTGAAAGCTATACTCATCTGTCCAGTTAATTTTTCATTTATTTTAATGTACCTGCAATACATATTTTGTCAAGTGGTGCCATCACAGAATTCCTCATACCAACAATTAGAAATACTTTTGAATTATGTAATTCAGGTGCATAACTGAGTTATTTAAATTGAGGACAACCATAAGCATTTCTCTTGAACCGTGTGCATTTCTTGTACAGTATGACCACCAATGTAGGTAATTCCTTGTTGAGAACCTTATTGTTCAAGCTACCTGTGACTGAAAGTAAAATACTGAAAACCAATTCAAATGCTTGCTGATTCATTTGGAATTTTTTTATTTATTAAAAGCAATTTTCAAATTTCATGCTGCTTAAAAAATTCACCATATTAAAAATATGAACGTGGTGGGCTGTAGTTCTGTGAATTGATAAAATGAGTGACGTGCCTATTATTTTTATGATAAACATAAAAAATTTTAGGATAAACCTGTTATTTGTACAAAATATTGAAATGTAGTCTTTACATTTCCTGCACATACTGCCTGCATTTCTGTGTGTGTACTTTATATGTGCTTTGTACCTGCAATCCTTGTAGCATGATCAGAACCACTATGGAAAAAAGGAAGTGGCATGAAATGGCAAATTCTAGCAGACACCAGGAATGCTGCACAGATGGGATCTCTGTGAATAAACCTTTTTTTTTTTTTTTAGATTCAATAAAAGTTAACGCACACGTTCGGATTAAATATTCACTAATAACAAGCAAGCATACAAATATTCCTGAGCATTTTTCTTAATGTTGCTTGAACCTTAATTAAAAACAAACAAGAAAAGTAGTAGATACTGCAGAACCCAGGTAAAAAGTGTGATAAAGAACTATCTCATTTGCAAGGAATGCGATGAACTGAGATGTCAGTTCAAAATCCAAGATTTTTTTTTTATTCCTCGTTTGTGTTATTTCCTGGTCCAAATACTGAGCATGTCTGGGTTCCAGTCTGAACACTGGCTAGAGGATATTCTGATTAATGCACATATATCCTATCTAATCCGTATTACATCACTGGAATAGAGACACAGCTAGTGGGAAGTTGGGAGTGATGTTGTTTGGGGTAAAACCACAGACACATCAGAAGAGGAGATTACTGAATTGTGTGAACCTTGAATCTGAAATAGCACTGTTGAGGAATGTCTGCTTAGTGCAGAGATAATTGCTGATCACTTTCAAGTATCTCAGTAGTTAAAAGGGTGCATTTCACAATACTATCCCAGTTTGGAAAGTCCTGGCTACAGTCTCTCTGCCATCTGTAGAAAGTACAGTTTTCTTGTTGAAAATTGTTACATGACTTGTCATGCTATTTCTAGAGACTTTAAAATAGTGCTGCTTCAGTCTTGGTACTAGACCAGTAGTGACATACAGCCTCACTTCTTCACCAGGGGTGAAGAATTAGCTGCTATTGGCTTCATTGGATACAGAATTTCAGATGCTTTGTCTTGTGTGTCTCAGTTTCTTCTTCAGTGGCCTTTAGAAATGCAAGTGGTAGAACATTATCTGCTTCTAGTTTCATTGATTTTTCTACTGCTTTTAAGTCCAAAGCTTTCTAGGGAATAATTTTTCTCTATCAAATCCTGTTCCTCTGTGTAAGTATTTGTGAGCGGGCAGCCCTAAGAAAGATTGTTTTGAGATTGAGAGTATGGTGGAATAGATTGTACAGAATGTCTGAAAAAAAAAATTGCAAGTGCTGTACTTGTCCTCTGCTAGGAAATTCATAGAGTGAAAGAAAGTAAGCAAATTAAAGCTAGTTAAATGCATTGCTCTTATCTTCTGGCTCTCCCCAAATGATCGTACTTTCTAAGTAGATCTTCTCACTGCAGCAGGGAGAGCAGCCCTATAATTCATGGTCACTGTTCTTGGCTTAGAATCCATTACATCCTCTAGCTCTCTCTTCCCCCTCACTTACTGCTTTTTTGAAAAGTTGTGTTTTATTTAAATAGCATTTTTTTTTTCTTCAAATGTTTTCAAGAAAAATGAATGCACTAGGTTAATAAAGTTTTCTTAATTTTAGAATGTGCTGCCTAACTCTCAATAAATTTCCTTCTCCAGTGAAAAGTGCTTACATTTCTGTATTAACTAGAATAGAAATAAGAATGGATGACATGTAAAAAAAAAAAATAAAAAAAAAATAAAACTTTTATCCAAAATTACAGATTTTGTCATGATAGTCTGGTTCCAGCATGTTCAAGAACATGACTAAAATGTCATTTTTCACATCACCCAGCAGTTTACACTGTCTCTGATCTGCAGCTTGAAAAGTTACACACAAGTAGAGCGACCTCAGGAGCTCTGTCCCACACAACACTTGCACGCTGTAATGAATTCCAAGGTCTTAGATTTCCCTTCTTCATTCCGTGTCTTGTCACCAGATATTGTGGTCTTTCTTATTCACAGTGAAGAAATTTAACCAATAAATTGTATGAGAATGATGGAAAAGTTTCACTTTTCCCAACTTTGAGAATTAATTTGTTCTCAGTATCTCTCATCTTGATACAGAAAAGCAGGCAGACACAAATCCCAATTTTTAGGACATTTATAGCCTTTTATGGGTAAGAAAATAAGACCCAAGGAAGGTCTGCTAGAGAACTGTAAAGTTGTTTGGTTTTTTTTTTTTTTTTAGTTCATGGTTTGTTTTACCATCTCAACAGCATTTTTCATTTTTTCAAAGCCATCTGTTTGAAAATTGCATTTTCTTAGACGTTCTTCCCAAGAAATTTCACTCTTGTGAAGTTGTTGGAGGGCCTACAGAAGAGATGGTGAGGGACCACCATCATGGAGTGGAGCGATAAGACGAGTGGGAATGGTTTTAAACTGGAAGAGAGGAGACTGAGATTAGATTTTAGGAAGAAATTCTTTGCTGTGAGGGTGGTGAGGCACTGGAACTGGTTGCCCATAGAAGCTGTGGCTGCTCCATCCCTGGAGGGGTTCAAGCCCAGGCTGGATGGGGCTTTGAGCAACCTGGTTTGGTGGGAGGTGTCCCTGTCCAGGGCAGGGTTTTAGAGCTGGATGATCTTTAAGGTTTCTTCTAACCTGAACCATTCTAAAATTCTGATTATTTTGTCTCTTTTCAAAACAAGGACCTACTAAGCATGAAATTATACAACTTGTCTTATAGTAATTGCCTAGCATGGACTTGAGCTACATACCACAAGATACACTATGTATACATACATACATATGTATGTATACATTATTGAGGAACTATTGATGTATGTGTATATATCCATTTTAGAGAAGGTTCAGGAAAGCTTAGCCACAGTATTTACAGTCAGCCCCATATGAAAGGAAACACGAGTACAGTATGAATTCTTCTGTCCTTCTTACACTCATGCTGGGGCTGAGGCATCTTTGCTTTGTCTTCCACTCGTGCTGTGTCAGAGGAGTCAAAGTCAGACCTAGGTGTGTTCACACAGAGATTTTAGTCTCTCTGAAAATCAGGTGAATATTTAAAAATCTAAATGTAAAGTTAGGGTTCTAAATTTAGCTTGCTATGAGATGTTTGGTTGTCTACCCCAGATTTTTACACCGTTTGGTGGTTAGGATCTCACTGCAGAAGTAAAATGAAAGAACGTATTGCTGCATACATAGGAGGGGGTCAGTCTTGTTGGTGATCGATTTTATTACGTGGAGTCTAAAGTTTCCAGCCTTGTACTATATAGAAAATGGTGGTCTGGTGCACTACGGCAGACAAAGCCTTAATTACTCTGGCACTTAATTACTATGCTACAAAACTACCTACCATTTTCATCTCTGGCTACATGGTAAGGCAGGGTCCAGGTGAAGGGTGGATGCCTGTAGGGTGGGCTGGTCTTGAGCCATGGGGACACAAAGCTCCCACACACCTGGGGATCAAGGTTTCCCTTTCTGCCCGAGCTACACAAACAGCGTTACTACAGCAGGCAGCAAATAGTCTTTTTATACTGAACTTTGTCACATGGTTAATATTTATAAATAGGAGAAGTATTTGAATACATATTCCGAGTTAGTTATTTGAACCGTTGCTGGCAGGGTAGATTTGTGAACCAAGTCCTCTACTTGACAGGAACCCTGCTACCAGCAAGAAAGATGAGCAGTGATTAAAGCACTGTAGGTGCTTGTTTGGATTGTTCTGAAATGGAATTGTATCTGAAGATGTGGTCAGCGTGTGATTCCTACTTCTAGGTCTCACTTTCTGTGAAAAGGCTGAGAGTTAAATTCTGAAGCTTTTCAGGGTTCTGATCTTCTGAAATACTAGCAGTAGGTGGACACCTCAAATGCAGCATTCACTTGCATTTGCTTTCCCAGTCCTCATGTGGTCTTAGACCATGCTTGGTAACAGCTGACACAAAAGTGCTATATCCCATAGCCATCACTGATCCTAACCAAGATGTTCTTGATTTCCTCCAGTGACCTTTTTAATCCTTCTCATGCATTTGTTCTCCATTTCTAAAGAGTTTGAAGTAGGAAATTTGATGTGTTTTCATTTAGCATAAAATCTCTACTGGAGTGATAAAACTCTTCTCCAATATGTATTTTCACTCTTCATTGGTTTTCTTTGGCAAAACCTCTTTGCAGTAAGCATTTCAAAGCTGATTATTATATCATGGTTTCCAGTGTCTTCAGTCCGAAAGTGAAGTTCTCACGAGTTTTGAAGGAACATTTGCTATTCTTTTATGCTTTTATACTCTTGCTATTCCTTTATGCTTTCCCCACCTGCGTAAAGCAGTGGTGGCCAGCCAGCCACTGCAGCCCGCTTTCTCACCTTAAGAGGGAAGGTCCAGTGCATCTTCAAAAGATAGTTGCAGCTTCTGTGAAGAGCAGCTCCTCGGGGTATGTGCAGCAAGGGGAGTGTACGAAAAGAGTGAGCCTGGCCTGCCAGGACACCTCATCTAGTTTTTGAACCCCCTCCTTGCAGCTGGTCCCTGGATATCTGAAGACAAAATGAGTTGCTCCCCTAGTTAACTATCTGGGGGCTCAGGGGCCTTATATGAGTTAGAAGGCCAGCAGCTGTCTGTCCCTTTCATAAAGTGTGGCCAGTTCTGGCATATTTGTTGTGAATACTTGAAATGCCAAGCAAAGCTCTGAACCCTGCTATTACCCCTGAAGGACGCAGATACCGGGTGTTGCAAGGTCTTGTCTGTGCCATGAGGCAAACATGGCATCCCTTCAGCATGTACCTTTTTCTGCCTCCTCTTTAAAAACAAAACATTCTCTGATTATTTAATTCTCTGCTGTATGAAATAGAGCTACTTGAATATAATAGTGGTGAGAGAAGTTTTGTATCCCTTGCTCACTGAAGTAATTGATGTGGTGAGGATCCTATACTCTGCACCGGTGCCATTACGTTTGTTGTTTCCCAGTGGTGGTTCAGACTTTATTTCTGTAAACAAACACGTGTGTTCTAGCTGTACAGACTGCAGGAAAAGAAACTTGAACTGTTTTCTTTTTTATTCTTTCACCTTTCGTTCTTTGTGTCCTGTCTCCCTGTACATTGGTTCTATGTACAGTGTGCTCCTTGAAAAAATGTATTAGTTTATTAACTTTCCTCGCTTTTCTGGGTTTACTTCCATCTGTAATGGAGTGAAAGGAGGATGCAAAAATGAGCAGCCAAGAAACAGCAAAATAGCACAGGAACTGGGAAATCTGTTCTAGCAGGGCTGAGGAGTGAGTTGCTTGTGGGAGCAGGAGAGACCATTTAAGCTTTAGTCCCCTTACCCATGGTTGTAATATTTTATTCTGCCCTTTAAAGTGATGAAGGCTTTCATAATCAAATCCATAGGCAGCAGCAAGCTGTCGCTTGACGGAATATTTTTCTTTCTGAGAGATCCTGATTTTGTGAAAATTATAATTAAACAGCGTAGAAGCTCTTCTTACAAATATGGAAAATGTTGCATATTCTAAAACATTTTCTAAGAACTTGCTGATTTTGTTCGTGATGCAATGAACTTCAGATTTGATATTCTTTTCCTCAGTGTTTTAATAGTAATTAAATACATTTTTAGGAGTGTCATCAGTGACAGAAGGGAGATTACTGTGATTTTGCAGAAATCAAATTAAAGGATTTGTGAGGGGCTTTAAGTGAAATTACTGAGTTTTATGTGTGTTTTCACTCAGTTATAAAAAGTAGAATTGGTGCCTAATTAGCTGATCACTGTTGAGAGGTAACACTGTTACACTTGGGCATTTTGTTTTGCATTAGGTTTTGGTAATTTCAAACATGCAAGAGTTTGGGTTATGTCAGCTTTCCGGTGCGTGGAGGTTCATGTGTAACCCTGGGCACAGTCAAGAATAGTCTTGTAAAATAAGGAGGGATGATCATTGCAAGCCATGATGTTTGTAAAAGCTAAGTTAAAGGGAAAAAAGTGATTCTGAAAACAAGAAATGTTGAATCCTATGTATATAAGAGTATGTTGCCTTTCTTAGTTTGATAGAAACCATAACGAGAAACAGCTGAAATAACCGGGAGGAAAATTAATACCTTAATTAAAGGAAAAAAGTAATAACTGTCTTCAGTTTCTTTGTTAAGGTCTTAAACATTGGCCTATTTGACTTGTCCTCTTGAAAAAGAACAGAATACTGAAATCTAACCAAATGCTTATTTTACATTCTTTTTGCGAAATGCGAGTAGACTTAAGGAACTATTAAGAAGGTGCAGTAGAAACACAGGGCCTGTAATTTGCAACCTGTAACAAATATCTCTGAGCAAGGGACCCTACCCAGTAATGAATTTTCTTTTTGTAATTCCAAAATAAAAAGGGTTTTTAAATATTTATTTCTTTGAATTTTTGAAAGTAATTTTGGTAATCTCCTTTTACAGTTGTTTGCAGTTAAGATGGCTTTTCTTCCCTGGATTTTGCTTCTATTTTATTCAGTGTATATCCTGAGCCCTGATTGCTTGCTGCTGTGAAACCAGCAGAGGGTGCCCAGAACATACTTAGTTGTGGCTCTTCCTTCGTGCTCTGCTGTGGTGTTGAGACATGGAAACCAGATAACTGCCCTCTTAAGCCCTGTTGAGGTGAGATACCATATGACTCGAATATGATTCTCAAAATAATTCACTTTTGTGCTTCAATGTACCGTTTTCTAACCAATTCATGCTAACTAGGGGTAATTTTTCCCCTCTCAAGCTCAGGGTAATATACAAGTTGCTACATACGTGGCCTTTAAATACCTTCTATGATGAACATGGATAACAACAGGCCAAAGGCTACTTAAAAAAACTGTTGGTGAATCTTAGTTGTTTATCACCATGATATTTTATTGGAAAGGTCTATAAAAGTGGACGGTTTCTCCTCTTTTCTGACTGATCATAACGAAAAGATTCCTGACATGAACGTGTGTGATAGCACAGGGGCTCTGCTGATGGCTACCCCTCTCCCTCCCCGCTCCCACCAGCTAGAATTACTTACTGACTCCCAGTTTCTGCCTTATCTGGCCCATTACAAAATAGTTGAAAGACTTTGATAACTTAGAAGTTTGTTTCCTTTTATAAGTCCTGGGCTCCTTTTTGTCAGGGTGCACCTACTCTGCTTCATCCTGAAACACCTTTTATTTTATTCATCAGAGAAATGTGGTCAGGAGACATCAGTTAAGAAATGTAGCTGAGGGGATCTGCTTTTTATTATCCTTAGAATCTATTTTTTTTCATATATAAAAATGCTCTATTGAAACTGAATTACTGTTTAGTAACTTTTATTACGTTGAGTACTGTTTTTTTTTTTTTAAATGTGTAATGTATGATGTCTGAAAGGGGACCAGCCAAGCAGCCAAGTACACCTCTGGAAATAACTGGGTGCAGAGCTTTTATCTGAAACTGTTTGCTCTAATGCCAGGGGTTAGGATTTGAGGTGATTTGTAGATTAGTCACAGCTTTTAGTAGGAAGATTTTGATCCTGTCATCTTGTATATTATTCTCCTGTACTTACATAGACCGTCAAGGAGATTGGTTTTCTTTGTAGAGTAACATCCATTGACTTGTGTGTATTTAGATTAATATATCTGATCTTTCTCCAGAGATGATTGTAGGTGTGTTCTAACACAGTAAATTACTGATAAAACTTGCTTCCAGACTAGAGATGTAGTAAATATGCTCAGACAGTTTTGATATTTCTGGATAATGTGGCTCTGGTGAGCGGTAACGTTTCAACAGAGAAGTGCTTCCATCATTTTTAGACTGCTCATGTTGCTTTATTATCCACTGTGTTGGATGTGGGTGTGCTGACAGGTAACCAAGTCCCACTCTTCAGGAGATGGGCAGCTTCCAGTAACAGCCCCCACTTCAAACCCTCTCTCCAATGGGGATTCCTCTTCCCCTGCAGCTTCTCCTGCCTCCTGTTTTCTGCCTGAAAGAATTCTCAGAAGCCAGGGAGGTAGCTAACGCCTGTGATGGCTCTGACTCTGGGGGCTGTTCTTACAGAACAACATGGGTTCTGCAGGGAAACGCAGCATCTAGATGTTGGTATGATAGGTCTGAAGCGCAACGTCATTTGTATTGACTTATCTTAGGGCCATAAAAATGATTAGGGGGTTGGAGCACCTCTGCTCCAAGGACAGGCTGAGGGAGCTGGGGTTGTTCAGCCTGGAGAAGAGGAGGCTCCGGGGAGACCTAATAGCGGCCTTCCAGT
>BJBW01001804.1:0-29999 GCA_004320125.1 Scolopax mira | reverse complement strand
AAGGTCCCTTCTGGCCCAGATGATTCTATGATTCTATCTCTGAACTCATTTCTGCCCGCTTGCAGTGGTTGGGAGGAGGGGTGATGAAAAAGGAGGTTTGCACCTAAAGGACCAAGTGATGCGAGGTCTGCTTTGCTTTACTAAAATCTTAATCTCATTGGTAATAAAATTAGTTGGAGTACAGTTTGCTCCCTGCTGCCTGTGCCTCCCTGCTGTGGACAAGGCTGCTCAGCAGCTCTGTTTGATATGGGGGCTGTCCTTGGAAAGCCCAAGTTGCCGTAGTGGTGGACTGGGAAGGAACAAGGAGGTCATCCTTCTACCTCTTTGCTGGCCAAGTAAATGGGGGTGCAGAAGGTTCTCATTCCTGCCAGAGCTAAGTACAGCCTTTCTCCTGGGGTTTTCCAGGGGAGGTGCTCAGTGGACTGTATCAGTTTCCAAAGGTCAGCTTAAAGATACTTCAAATATGAAGGAAATACTAGGAAGAAAATGTCTCTAGATTATGAACCACCCACCCTAATGTTGCTCATCCATCAGTGGGGCTGTAACACAGGCCCAGCAAGGTGATGTCTCCCAGAGGAATTTCTTTAAAATACCAAATCTGACTCTTCCTGCTGAGAAACATCTCACTGGGCAACTTGACAAACCTTGAAAAATCTGCTGCTTCTCATTTTATTTTACAGCCCTCCTGTCTTTCTTTTAAGATGCTTATAAAAATTTGAGAGGCCCAGGAGAAATCTTAGTATCATTTGGAAGGAGTCAACAAAATTACTTATTGTTATGTCCAATTCTCAGTCTGTAACATGGCAAACTTTTTACCACCTAGAAAAGGGATGAGATTTTCAGAGTGGGAACTACGTATGTCTTCTATAAAACATTCATATTTTACACTGTTATTCTGCAAATTTGAGCTTACATGTCAAAGTATGAAAGGAACTGACAGAGAAAAAACTTGTGCGTTACTGGGGTTTTTGTGGTTATCAGGGCATCGTAGTTCCCCATCGTTGCTCCAGGCGTATTCTATATCCATAAGAAAAATTAGTTATTCTAAAGCATATCCTCAATATTCCACCCCGACACAGGTAGAGACACTAACTTATATTAACTCAGAGGTCCCCATGGAGAGCAAGGCTTGGTTGTGATAGAAGCTGTTCCCACACTGGCGAGATGTCTTTCTTGCCTGTTTCCCAAATTCTTGCTGGATCTCAAGTGAAGCACTCGTCTTGTGACATACAGGGCCATCAGCTTTGCTGTCAGGAACTGGTCCTGCTCAGCCACCACCCTGGTAGGGTGAGGGACTGGGGAGCTGAGTCCAAGATGTCACCTCTCCTTCACCATCAGTACCCATCCAGACCCATTTCAAGAGAGTATGAAGCTAGTTTTAGTCATAGGGAAAAAATACACAGCCCAAGTATATAAACAGGTAGATGGGAAAATAACTGTGTAGAATTAGATTCTCCTCTAGTAAAGACGGTTTGAAAATTATGAGATCATTCCTTGTCAGGGGGCACGTCAGTAAATTTAAGAAAACTCATGACCAGTTTCTGCCAGTTCAAATTATGCTACTATTACAGAGCAGCCACCATGGTTATTTCCTTTTATGTGTAAGCTGATGGTGGATGGGATGGATGTTGTTTTGGTAGCTCTTGATTGCAGAGTTCCTTTGTGCAGCTAACATTTCGATAGTGACCATCTGAAAGCAACAATTAAACATGACTTAAAAATGGAATGTAATTTAAAGCTCTCCTGCCTTCTTTTGTACACTTTTATTTCATTCTTGACAGTTCTCAAAATCAAGCCACATTTGAAAAGGTTGAAGGGCAACGCTGACAGAGAGAGTAAAAATAATCCATTGGAATAAGTCCATTGGAGACACGATGAGCTGTGAGAGCGCTCCTTTAGACACTCGGCACTGCTTTAGCTCTCATAAGAATAAATGCCTTTGATTTCTCATTAATACTTTGAGAAATGGTTTGAACTGCTTCCCTCATTGATTGTGGTGTTTGGTTTAAGCACTCTTTTTTATGATTAAAATGAAATTTAAGAGTCTAGGTACTTAGCAAAGCACATGAGATGTGACTGGTCTGACTAGAATAATGGGAATTTCTTACGTACTTAAAATTAAGCACATTGAATGCATAGTTGCCATAGTGCCTACATAGAAAAGGATAAATACGGCGAATATGGAGAAAATAATGTAAATAACACTTGTAAAAAAGATGAGTTTAAAAACACTACTTATGTAAAATTGGTAATTTGATTACTTGGTGTAAGCATGATTAATAAGGCAGTGACAAGTTTTAATATCTAATATGTTAAGAGACACCATTAGTTTGTTGTTGTGTTTGGTTCATGTTTCTGATTCCCAGGTTTCTGTTTTCCTGATATTGTGGTTCCAGGTAGATGAGCTTGTGGGATTTTTGGTTTGGTTTGGTTTTTTTAATGAAACCATTTTTTCTATGCTAGAATGTGCAATAGTATTCAAATTTTTAAAAACCCCGTAATTTCATGGAACTGGGTTGATTTTCTTGTTTCATATTAAAAGTTAGGCAAATGTTATACAGTAACTACCCTCCCACCAGGGTAGGGCAGGGTAGATAGTAGGAGGGTCCACCATCTTAGTTGATGCAGTTACCTTTGACGAATCTAAACATATTTCATATAAAGGAGTTTAATCCTCTGAAACACTCTGTGCCTCATCTTTCACAAATCATTCCTTGAGATTCTCCTTCCTCCCATCTGCTTGCAGCAGCACTTCACAATTTTGATAGAATCAGGAAGCAGGTTTTTCATTATTTCATCATTATTTCATCATTTCATTATTTCATTTTCATCTTTAACACTGTGAGATATGATACTTTCCTTGGCTTTTAATTAGGTTTTCATAAAGGAAGTACGATTTACAGGCTGCAGAATTTTTAACTGAGACGGATTTGAGTGATATTTTATTTAAGTGTATTAAACCATATTATAAATCCTACAGATGAGTGTCCATAAGCCTGGGTATTGTGTGAGTAAATATGTTAACGATCCTTCAAGTTTTAATCACAGTCCTCCTGGTGTCTGACTGCTTTTAGTGCAGTATGATATTTAGCTTAACTCTTAAACAGACTAGAATTTACAGCACTTTTAAGTCCCTATTGGACAGTGGGGATATGGATGTAAATAGCTACCCGTCCTTAATTTGTCCCCTTATCTGCTTTGAACTTTGAAACTGTATTATAGAATTAGTGCAGTGCTTAAACAAAAGACGACTCAAACTAAGACATGATTTGTATGGAAGTTGCTATAACAAATAAAGCTGCATTGTAGTTGCCTCCACAAATCAATGTGTCATCACATTGTAAAAGGACTCCTCTGGCCTAACAGATTATTTTTCCTTTGCAGGATATGAAAATGCCATTTTATTCTTTGCTCTTTAAATTTTTTTTTTCAGCACAGGCAATGAATGCTTCTACCTTTATCAGGTTTCTTTAGCTTATAATTGTATAAGTATGAAAAGTAATCAATTACAATCAATTACTGGCATTCAGTACTAAAGATAAAACAATAATTTCAGTCTCGGAGGTTACACGAGTCCATCATTCCCCGTGTGGTCCAGAGCACAGTATAAAAGCACAAGTTTTCAAAGATACAGATTTTGTTCCCTGGGTGTAAATCCCGATGGAATTGCACCTGGGAAGTAAAGGAGATGTTTGAAAGTTCCTGGTAGTTGTGTTAAAATCAGCCTATCTAGAATCAGATTATCACAGAATAAGCATTCTGTGTGTGCTTATAAATAGGCATTTTCATAATTTTTCATGTTGGATTTTCCCGAGTGTAACGTCTCTTATGTTCAAGGTTCCTTTTATTCTAGAATCACCCAGCTCTTGCATACGCCATCGCCTCATTTCTCATGACACTTGAGCCAGAACTTAACTTTGTGTCCAAAGATTTTAACTTGAAATAGTTGAAGTACAATGCTGAAAAAGGCTGTATGCTTTTTTGAATCATGGCCAGTTTTACAAATGTGCTATTTTATTTTTCAAGCTCTCATGCTAAGATATTTGTAAAATAAACCAGTGAAGTCACAAAATAGGGAATTTTATGGTGATGGTGATCACCATGGTTAGGGTATTGTGCCTGCTGGTTTTCTGTGAATTCCTTCTCCTTGTTTTGGAGAGATCAGAGGAAAATAGAATATTAACTTCCATAAATCTTGATCCTTCATCGCATTTTTATTTTTGTCCTTATTGTATCTTATAACCTGAGCATTTTGACAAGCTCCTGTTTCCATACCATGCTCTCCCCATTTCAGAGAGAAGCGTTGGTGAAGGGGATCTGGGCCTCTCAATTAAACACATCAATGATATGATTTCAGAGAAGTCAGGGGAATCAGGCATTTCTGTGTTGACACCCTGCCTTTTATATATATCACTAATTTATAGGCATATTATCCATTATATGCATTATAGTTAAATGGGAGACGGATGGAGTGCTCCAAAATTTGGATTTCCAGTGGCTTACTGTAGGCTTTCAGTGTGATACTGAATGAATTGCTTCATGTCTCAGTGTCTTGGTTTTCCATGCATAAAAAGGGGTTAACAGCAATATTTACTTTTTTCAGTTCTTTCTCTTACTTGTTTTGAGTGTGATCTTTCAGCTGACGAAGTTTTTTTGTATGTGTGTGTGGTAGGTTTCATAACAGAAGTGCTAGAAATGGACTTGGGCCCCACTAGTGGCAATGGCAAGTTTTGTGATGCCTTCACATTTAACATCCTCTGTGCTTTCAGGGAGATTTTGACTGAACTGTTTCAGACAGATGAGGATGCTTTCATGTAATTTGGGAAGTTACGGGCAACTTTTTTATACTTGGCAGCTCATGTTCCTTTTCTGTATCTTCAGTCCCTAGTTAGCTTGGTTTCTTCAGTGTTTATGCCACCATAAATGCCCGGAATAATTGTTCAACTTGCATCTATCTAAAGATGACATGATACATAGCAGAAAGAGGAATATTTACTGCATTCATAGCATTTAGCTGGTGCCGCCATTTGGAGAGGAGAGACTAATAGGGCAATCTTACAAAAAGAAGAAAAGCAGGCATTTTCTGGAAACTGATGATGTCCCACTTAGCTACATAATTTTATAGAGAACTTGCCTTCAGAATTATTCTTCTTCGTGAGTCATCTTTACCCATGCCAATGCAGTCTGCAGAGGCTCTAGAGAGACTGAGGAGTCAAAGGAGGACATAATTCTTATAAGTGATGCTTTGTTGGTCTTTTCTAGAATTACAGGTGCAACCCCCCAAAGTGGTTTAGGGTGAAAACAACTATTAAATTTAAATGAATTTTAAAGGACATGAGGCAATTAAATGCTAATGTTATCTCAGTACATTAGAAAAGGAATAAAGGGTGATCAGCATGTTGGGTGACAAACATTTCTGTATCAGTATTGTACTGTTTCTTTCATATTGTGTTTTTTTTCCCTGCAGGGACCATTGAAACATTCAAATCTGAATTTCTGTAAATAGTACAGTCTCCTTAGTTGTCTACATTTGTATGTAAAAGCTAATGTAATTACAGTAATTTTGACATCATACCAGGAAAATCATGTAAGTCGTCATTAACAATGGTTGAAGCATGAACTTAATTTTTATTCTAACCTGAGGAAGTTTTTCAGAAGGCTGTTAATCTGGACAGCAAAGTAGAAAGAAGAATTGGGTAATTGACAGGATAATCCCATTTACCCATGAATTTGACTTTCCCAGGGCAAGAGCTATAGTCTGCCTTGTCCTGCGAGGAGAAAGTTCCAGCTCAAATTGTGTATCACCCAGTCTTTCCCAGCCATCAAGTGTAAGAGCAGACTTTTGGCTATGTTTGCATTGCTCTCCGTTTTATTTTATTTTGGTTTATTTTTAACGCAGAGGGATTTGTTTTATAGATAATTCTGTCTAAGGTTAAAACACTGACAAGAGACGTGGAAACGTTTCTGCTCTGCGCTCTGACTGCACAGGCTGTAGTTTGGAAATTGTATTTGATCCACCAGGAAGGCTTCAGATGGAGCAGGGCACTTCCTGGCACACGCTGTCACCTGGCAGGGGCTGTGTGTGGCTACAGGTTACAAGGGGATGAAGGACCTGTGGGGGGACCCCCCCTCCATGTACCCTGACAGCCCCTTCTGGCCCTGCAGCCTCTTCCTATGTGAACCCATGAGCCCCACTCACCGGGCTACATGTGGATTTGTTTTGGAAAATCCTTGTTCAGTTGAATACTACGTTTCTTAACAACCACAAAAAAAAGAATATTAGCAGCAAGACACCTGTTGTGAATCCACTAGTGTGGAGAGTGAAGTCGCTCCAAGGGCTTACGTGCTCCTTTCTAGGAGGGAATAGGACCTTTCACTCTCCTTTTTCTCTGATTTTTACTCCTCAGACTCTTCTAAAGGTGGCAAAACCCTTGGTCCTCGCTCTGATGAAGGCTGACCTCCCCTCTCCCTGTTCTACTGGGGTTTCTCATTGCGTTTTCCCAACCAGGCACCAACATCAGCCCCACTGGTGGCCCTTGCAGCATGCTGGCCTTCTGCAGCAGAGCAGCTCATCCACCCCAATGGAGATTGGGCACTGGTAGCCACCAGCTGTGCCCCCATAGTGGGAATACCCATGGCACAAGCTCTTGGTGTGTCACCTCTTTTCTTCTACATGCCACTTGCTTTCTCCAGGACCTTCTCTAGGACCATCCTGGTCCCTGCCAGGTGTTTCTACAGCCTCAGCCCTGCCAATTTCTTTTCAAGCCTGTTCAGTAAATTTCTCAAATGGCTGCACAGTGGTGTATACCCTAATTACTCTGTGTAACTCCCTATAAACCAGTGAAAAGGGCTGTTGGCAGCAAAGATGAGGTAAATAAAGGTACAGCTGAGCCATGAGCATCTTAAACAAGTCAAAGAGCGGTGACTGAGCGGGTGCTCTCTGCTACTTCCAGCCAATTGAATTAACAAGCTAAACGGATTTGGGAGATCCATTCCTTGTCCTGCAGGCTCCATCCTTCCCAGCAAAATCTCGAGACAAATGACAAATGACAGTTGTGCACATCATGGTGTTTAGTCTCTTTGGTGGAAAGCTCTGATCTGTGCCTCATTTCTGTGGCCGAGCGTGAGGCATAAGGCAAGACAGGATCTCACATGGGATCACGGAGGATGTTCACTGGCTTTTGGGGAGGATCAAGCATAGCTCTCCTCTCCTTGACAGGTGTTTATCTCAACTGCTCCCATCGCTTCCTGTGACAGCATTACATGAAGTACGTGTAGATAACCAGCTGCTGGGCTGATCCTCCTTGGGTTAGAAAGCTTCTCTCTGCAACTGTGTCTTGTCTTGTCTTCCGCATAATGGCCATGGGGAACAATTAGTCACCAGCCTCTTATCATAACAAACTTTTACATATTTTAAATATGTTATCATGTCTTCTCTTAGTCTTCGCTTTTTCTAGACTAAACAATCTAATTCTTTCAGCCTTGCCTTGTTCTACATCTGTTACCATTTTTTTGTGGCTTTTATCTGGACTCCCTCCAGCTGTCTCCTTCCTCTGACAGCCCAGTAGGCAGAGGTGGACCCAGTGATGCTGTCAGGGCCTTGCCACGGCTGGTAGGGGAAGAATAATTACTTTATTTGCTTACGGTATTACTATGAATATATATCAGGCTGCCTTTTTCTGCAACTGGATATCATCCTGATTTATAGTTCCCTTATAGACTGCTATAACTGCAGATCCTTTTTGCAGCCCAGCTGCCAAGCAAGTCTCCTTTCTTGGAGCACTCGGAGTATCCTTCTATGGTGATTTGCACTCCTCTTTGTTGTGGATCTAACACATTAATTTCAGAACATTTATCCCAATTACTGCGATGATGGGGAATTCTAATCTTAGCTTGTAAACTGCTTGCAACCTCACCTAGTTTTATATCACATCAGATTTTAAAGATCTCTCTCATCCCCACAGTACCAGATCCTCAATTACCCAAGCCATCAGATTTGCAACTAGTTTGTTTGGCGAAACCTGGTGAACGTTCTTTGTCCAGCTGTGCCCACCTCTCTGGTGATGGTGAGCAAGCAGCAGTTATGTTGTAGGACGTAGTCAAACTTTTCTCTTGTTTGTCACCAAGCTGGTGTATGACAACCTGTGGTAACTGACATCTCAGCCACCAAAGGCTACACTCAGATGCTAAATTAGCCAGTGTGGAGCTCCAGGTGATGGCAGCAGTATTCTCTCTGGCAGTTTTGAACTAGCCAGGTTGTCCTATGCCATATTTCATTTGATTTTCTGTTCATCACTAAATTCTTAACAGTTCTACAAAACTGAAGTTAAAGCTAGAGCATCACCACTCTGCAAGGTCTTTCATCACGTCTTTAGCAAATACCTCTGTATCTTTTCTCCAGGAGCAATAAAAGAGGTCTTTAATACTAAAGTTCATCCTTATTCTAATTTTGAAAGGCTTTTGAGTTTTTGTGTGCTTTCACAGAGGAGGTCTTTCATCCAGGAGGCCAACAGAAGACTGTTTTGGAGGTTGTCTTTGCTCCTTGGAGTGGCCAGGTGGATATTATTATGAGCCAGTAATCTAATCCTTTCTACAAAGCAATTGCGACTGAAAAACGCAGCCTGCTCTGACCTCGGAAGCCTAACATTGTTTTAAAACATATTCTGCAGCTTTTTAAAATGTCTGGAAGAAACTACAGTATAATGACAACCACAAAGAGATGAGCTATAACCAGCTATGGCCTTACCCCAGTGATGGGTAGTCAACACACAGCGTAATAAATCCCATCTTCCCTGAGCAGCAAACAAACCTGAGCTTAGACTGAGAGGGACTTCTATAACCCATACGAATGTTAAAAAAAAAAAAAGAAAGGTGAACAAGATAAATCCAATATTGGTAGAAGACCCATTGGTCTCAGAGTGAAAACTTTATGGTTGATCTGTCTGTTATGGGTCAAACTGCGACCTTTTTTTCCTTTAGGAAAGGATGTAGGCAGTTCAGCCATTTGAGCATGTTTCTCGTTTTCTTTCTTTAAAAAATGTCCTGTAATAGTTACTTCAGACCTCTGTAAATGGATGACAAATAGCCACATTTTAGTTAAGCCTGAACTTACTTTATAGCCATTTCTTACCCTGCTATCAGTGCTATTTCAGTAGCTCTGTGGGTAACAACAGCGTTTTTCTTTCTTTGGAGGTTCCAAATATTAGAATTATTTTAGGGGAGTGGTTTTGGATTCAGTTTGTATTCATAGTGATAGGTTATATATCATGGGTATTATATAATGCCTGTAATTTAAGAGTCCACAAAGAAAACAAAACATTTATTATATTCTGAGGCATTTCCAGGGAGTGAATAACCATGATTAACTGAATAGACCATTAGCTACCACTATTACTCTGCTCAAATGCAGCTGAAATAGCATTTCTTCAGTGGTAAAAATATTTGGCAGCACTGTACTCACAGAAGAAAAAAAACCTTTACAAATGACATTTTTGGGAAGTCGTCTACATTCTTAGGAATCTCCAAAGAAGTTGTATTTAAAAGCACCAGACTCAATTTTCCTAGGCTGAAACCTTTCAAAAAATGTAATAAGTGTATAGTTTAGGTGAATATTATATTTCAGCAATCTTATGCCCACATATGTAGGAATTCAGTTATTAAAGTATCTGTGGGGATAAAGTTTTCTTTGGATTGATTAAGCCTTCTCAATCAATTATTTCCATTATATTGTACATATTTACTTCTGGTCAGATGCATTTGTTTCTGCAGTACGTGTGTTTTTCCAACTATTTATATCACTGCAGAAATAAGTTCTACAATTAGAGAAAAAATGCATACTGGTTCATTTTATAATAGAATTACTAATGAAATACTGATAGCAAGATTTTTCTATTAGTGATGTGAGTCAAAGAGCATGACCTAACAGTTAATAAGTTAATTACCATTTTATTCTGTGATTATTTTTTTTATGCTGTTTTGGCATTGACTTAGGTTTTTCTTTTTAGTACATCTTAAACACCTTCTATTGCAATGTCTTGTTTTGTTTATAAAAGCTTTGCTTACAGCAAAGGAATTTTCCTGTGCTGAATTTTTGTTCAAAATAAGAAACAGAATATGTCTTCAAGATAAAATTAAGGGTTTTCAGATTACTTTTTAATTTAATATTCTTGACAACTTAGTCTGATTAGAAAACAACTGTCCTCTGAAATTTCTTCATCTTCTTCTGCCTCCAACAACTTGTTAATATATTTTCACGCTTTGCATAATGTCAGATCTCTTCAGACGTAGTGGTGGTAGTTATAGTAGGAAAAGATTATAGCAATTAGCAAGAATATTTCTGGTTTAAATCCTTTGGTGAAGAGGAATGATATGAATTTGGATATGTTGCTTTCTGCAAATCCTTGGCATCCAGAACAGACTGTGTTCCTCTGCTGACTGGAGCTGATGGATAACTTTCTGTAGATTGGGTGGTCTGTGATGGAGCTGAGGAACAAAGACTGCGGCTGTAGTGATTGTCTTTTTTTAGAAAAAAATATTGTCTTTGCAAAACTAAAGTTGAATTTTACTTTAATTTTCCTATTTCTTGAAAAAATAGTGTCTATTGACAATAGTATGCTTGAAAAAGCTGAAAATTTTTAAGGATCTAACGTTGAAGCCCGACAACTTTGGAACTTCACAGGGTTTTAGAAGTGGGCATATGCAAAAGGAATAATTTTAAAAGTAGTGGTATCAAGCAAATGCAACTATCATTGTTTAAAAACAGATAGAAGTCTTTGTCAGAGTTAATGGAGACCAATAGTGGAGATGGGATGTTTTTGTGTTGACTTGAAGAGTGCCTGGGTCTATATTTTAGCAGACAAAGGTGGGCTCAGTAGCTGGTAAAATAAATTCTCTTGCTTCTCCATTAAGATTTCTTTTGATTCTTCTTGCAGTAGTGTGATTAATACTGCTTGCTTAAGTATTTTGCTAATTATCATAATTATTTATATGGAACTATATAGCTCTTTTTCATTAAGAAGGATATTACAGATATTTTTTTTAAGAGCTAGATTTAGATATTTTAAAATGTCTAAAAAGTAATATGACTGAATGACAAAATCTATTGACCAGTTCATCCAGTTAAACCTTCAGTATGGATTTAATAGTAAGTCACTGAGAGACTGCTGCTGACATAACAGCAGCCAATGGTCCTCAACAGGTAGAAAAGCTTTGCCTGTGCCCTGAAGTTCTGTCATCCCACAGTGATGATCTGAGGCACTTTTTATAAGTTGTGCTATTTGATTGGAATAACTGAAGTGGATGGGCAGTGTCACCAATATAGATTCAATCAAGGTTTATAGAATTTGCAGGGAGACAGCTGACTAGAAAATGGAGTTAAAGATTTGAGAGAAAAAGACCTACAGGAAGAGTATCTACTGCTTATTTAATGCTAGATGGATCTGCCATCAATGCAGAGACATTTATAGAACAGCAAGAGTATGGGAGTAAGAGGTAGTTCATTTACATAATTTATAAATTTTGATTAAAGGTGCCAAAATATTTTTAGTGCCAGGCCTGACAAGACAAAACCAGCGCTGACATTTTAGTTTTCTGATCAATAACAGCTGAGGTCACAGAGGAACCCCAAGTAATGACAGATCATAGCTTGTACCTAAAATAAAGTTATTTAAGGCATGAATTAAAGCTAAATATAAATAATTATATTCAAACATAGACTCATATTTTCAAGCAATTTTCAGGATCTTTAAGAGAAGCTCTAGGTTGCAAGGTTCACCTTTCACAGCTGTTCATATATTTCTAATTCACCAGGGAGGCAATTCCTGCACTGTAGATGTTGGAAATGCTGTTTCCACTGCAGAGTGGGAACTACGAAGGTCCTGTGGGAAGGAAACTGATGGTCTTCACTGCCTGGTTAAAGCCAGGCAGAAGATGCAATTCTTAGACAGCAGAGGGACATGTAGACACAGCAAACTCATTCATTCTTCAGATTGGTGAAACCCTTCTGAGCAACTGCACATGGGGAACTCTCATGCAAAGGAGATGCTGAAAGATGGGAATGAAATTTAGTAGTGCAAATATAAAGTCAGGCATTTAAAGAAATAAATACAGTTTCCGCATTTATTTTTGGAGACAGCAAAATGAGGGAACACCAAAGTATGTTTATTAGTTGTGAGATGTCTCTGAGTCGCTGGTGTAATACAGCTATGCAAAAAAAAAGGTGAAATGCCATTTTAGGACATGTCAAGCAAGGTGTCTCCAGTAGGGATAGTGGAATAGTGAAGTTATCAGTGTCTTTATCACAGAAGCATAGAATTGTTTTCTTTGGAAAAAGACCTTTAAGATCATTGAGTCCAACAGTTAACCTAACATTGCCAAATCCAACACTAAGTCATGTCCCTAAGTGACACATCTATGCATCTTTTAAATACATCCAGGGATGGTGACTGCACCTTCCCTGGGTAGCCCGTTCCAATGTTTGATAACCCTTTTGGAGAAGAAATTTTTCCTAATATCCAATCTAAACCTCGTCCATTTCCTCTCATCCTATCATTAGATATCCAAGTGAAGGGAATGAACCCCACCTCGCTACAACCTCCTTTCAGGTAGTTGTAGAGAGCAATAAGGTCTCCCCTCAGCCTCCTTTCCTCCAGACTGAACAACCCCACCTCCCTCAGCCTCTCCTCATAAGGCTTGTGCTCCAGAACCCTCACCAGCTTCGTTGCCCTTTTCTGGACCTGCTCCATCACTTCAATGTCTTCTCCTGCTGGCCACACTACTGCAGATACAAGGCAGGATACTACTGGCTGCCTTGGCCACCTGGGCACACTGCTGGCTCTTATTCAGCCGGCTGTCAGTCAGTATCCCCAGATGCATGGGGTTGTTGTGACCCAAGTGCAGGACCCAGAACCACTGCCTTCAGCCCATCAATCTATCCTGCCTAGATCCCTCTGTAGACCCTCAAGCAGATTAATGCTCCTGTCCAGCTTGATGTTGTCTGCAAATTTACAGAGGATGCACTTGATGCCCTCTTCCAGGTCACTGATAAAGATATTAAACAGAACTGGCACCAATACCAAGCCCTGGGGAACACCACTGGTTTTTAATTCCATTCATCACAACTCTTTGGGCCCAGCATTCCAGCCAGGTTTTTACCCAGTGAAGTGTATGTCCATCCAAGCCGTGAGCAGCATTTTCTCCAGGAGAGTGCTATGGGAAACAATGCTAAAGGCTTCACTAAAGTCCAGGTAGACAACATCCACTTGTCATAGAAGGAGATCAGGTTAGTCAAGCAGGACCTGCATTTCAGAAACCCATGCTGACTGGGCCTGATCACCTGGTTGTCCTATACCTGCCACATGATGGCACTCAGAATGATCTGCTCCATAACCTTCCCCAGCACCGAGGTCAGACTGACAGGCCTGTAGTTCCCTGGATCCTCCTTCCAGCCTTTCTTGTAGATGGGCATCATATTTACTAACCTTCAGTCAACTGGCACCTCCGTGCTTAGCCAGGACTGCTGGTAAATGATGGAAAGTGGCTTGGTGAGCACTCCCACCAGCTTCCTCTGTGCTCTTGGGGACATCTTGTTTGACCCCATAGACTTGTGTGCATCTAAGTGGGGTGGCAGGTTGCTAACCATTTGCCCTTGGAAATGCCCACTTGGGGGGGCCCCCCTTTGGGCTCATTCCTGTCTTCCATCTCAGGGGGCTCAGTACCCCAAGAACAACCTGTTTTATTATCAAAGACTGTGGCAGAGAAGGCATTAAATACCTCAACTTTTTCCTCATCCTTGGTCATTGCATTTCTCCACTGCATCCAATAAAGGATGGAGATTCTTCTTATCCCTTCTTTTGTTGCTAATGTATTTACAGAAACATTTTTTATTATCTTTTACAGCAGTTGCCAGATTAAGTTCTAGTTGGGCTTTGGCCCTTCTAATTTTCTTCTTGCATAACTTCATTACATCCTTGTAGTCCTCCTGAGTTGCCTACCCCTTCTTCCAGAGGTCATAATCTCTTTTTCTTCTCCTGAGTTCATCTTCCCCAATGGCTTGTCTTTTGACACATGGGGATGGCCTGTTCTAGCACTTTAAGACTTCCTTCTTGAAGAAAGTCCAACCTTCCTGGACTCCTTTGCTCCTCAGGGCTGCTTCTCAAGGGACTATGCCAACCAGTCTCCTAAACAGTCTTTTGTAGGGTAAAGTGTGTAAGCCTTTTCACTTGTGTTCAAGAAAGATTAAACCAGACTGGAAAAGACTCCGAGGCAAGATAGGGAAAGAACAGGCAAGATAGGGAAAGAACAGAGGCAAGAGGATGCTAACAGATGTAAAAGGAAACCTGGGAAAGAGACTATGGTCATAGTCTCTCTACCTTCAAGGAGTGACTAGTGTACACCCAAAAAAAAAAAGAAAATCTGCTGATTGTAGACACAAACCTCACAGATATAAATTGGTCATGAATAAATGCAAGGTGCAGCAACATCTCACTTGCCTGTTGGGTGAGAGAGATGCCAGTGGTGGACCATCCCACTGTCTTGTGCTGGAGGAAAGCAGCAGTTTGGGACAAATTACATTTACCAGGACCCTGGCAGCAAACAGATCCCAAAATCAACCACTGCTCCCCATAAGGAGAAGAGGTCCAGGGTAGTTTAAGGCTTATCCCTCAGGACTGAGGTACAGGAGCAGTCGTGCTGTCAGCTCCCAGCTCTCCCACAGGACGGGGGTGGTGGGGATGCTCTCGGTGGGCATCCCGAGCTCTGTGAACCCCTCCTCACTGCTTCAGCACAGCGCAAAGGGGGTGGCTTGAGCTGCCCTGCTGTGTTTATGGATATCAAGCCTTTGCCTGGAAGCAAACCAGAAGCATTCCCACAGTCAAGCCCAGCTGAGATGAGATTAAGGCTGCTCTTCATTAACACCTTGAAGTGGTGTTTGCAGTTCCCAGCTCACACCCTCTGCCACACTGGAGCCACCCCGATGAGCACTGCTTGGCTTGAACGTCGGTGAAGTGTTCTAGCAAGTCTGTCAAGAGTTGGCTCGTGGTCAAGATTCAGTCATGTAACTCTCTAGACATACCCCAAAACAAATATAAATCTTTGTTTCCCCCATGGCAAGGCAGAGTAGGATAACTGCTTCAGCCTGCAAAGATGCAAGACAGCAGATTGGTGTGCTTCTTGTCTTGAAAGTGTCAAATATTCAAAAATTGCAGCTTCAAACATTATGAGACTGGCTTTAAAATATTGATATCTTAAAATTAAGGATTTGGAAATCCCTTTTATGTTGCCTTCTGTTTTTCTCAGCCTCTTCTAAGCCTAAATCAGCACCTAAATTTACATTTTACACCTTTTCTTTGCATCTATGAGCACACAGAAATAAAATCTAAGATGAAAACTTAGATTCTCATACAAGCAGCTCTCTTCAGAAGGAGAAGCTTTTCAGAAAAACAGCCCATCACGGAGCTCACCAGAAACTCTCCAGAGTCTACAACACTGGATTTGATAAAGCCAAGGACTGAGTTTGGTCAGAGTTTGCACAGCTGCAATGAGGATGTAGTTTGGATTATAGGATTCTTGCTGAAGGAAGAGATGTATGAAATGCAAAAAAACCAACAAACAGGCATAGATAACCTGAAAGGAGTGGAAAGAAAGTGAAGAGGCCAAAGGTGGGCTACAGTTGTTGGCTTGTGCAGTGCAGAATATGGGGTTTTCATCACACACCAGGGAAACTGCTGCAAGGCTGTGAAATTCCCCCTCCAGCACAGAACTCGCCTGCTCCCATAAAAAGTTGCTGGGTCCCAACCTGTATTTTGGAGGACCAGCAACTGGATTATCACTTGGTACCCTAATGGGGTCTTAGCTACAGAAGGCACTCTGGGCCTACACCACTGGGCCTCTCATTGCTAACTGATAGCACACACACCACCATATTCAATGCAGAAAAGTTTTTCAAGTTAAGCAGAATTTTAAGTCATGTTATATAAGATTTCTTCTAATGATTTTAGATTGTTTTAAGGAATACTATAAGTATATACTATTATTTCAGTCTAGTCTAGGATTTTCTCTGATTTTAAACTGTTTCGCATGATTGTTAAACTGGAGATCTTTGTTAGCTTTCAGAGACTTTGTTATCCAGTGTAATTAAGCGTAATTTGAATTTAGCACACTGTAGCTTCTCTCTATCCTTATATCCCTGACATCTTTATGATATCAAGACTCTTAGATATATCCTAATACTTCTGCTTAATGTTAGCCTGTTAATTTGTTTTAAAAAATTAGCTATAAGAATCTTTTTGTATCAGGTACAGAAATAATACAGCCATGCAGATATTGAACACCCCAAAACACCTCTTAGATTGAGTCATATAAAACCCATCGTAATTTTCAAATTCCCTATTGCCTCTTTAGATATATGACACCAAAATATATAACATCACATGATGTTCCAATTATTATTATTACCTTGATAGAGTCTTCTCTGACATCAGGGGCAGGGGCTTCATGATTTAATTCAAGTATGTACAATCGTCTTTTCCTTACTGGAAAGGTTTTGACTAAAGATGTTTGGCTTCAAGAAACAAGCAGATCAAGGTATTTTGTTATCAGTAGTCTGCTCTCTACCCATAATTTTCACTGAAATTTAAAAAGTCAGTTAAATTATGTCAGTTTTATGATGCTTGCTAACATCAGGAACAGAATTGCATTTGCTATTAATCTCTATTTGGTAACTTCAGTCTTAATTCCACTGAATTGCTAATTTTCCTTCTTGTCAATCAACACATTGATGTTACACCATTTTACACACAGACTCCTATTTCTGCCTTTTGAAAAAAACAAAAGCGTGGGATTCATCTCACTTAAGTGTACCCTCCCAAAACATTTACACTCCAAATCTGACTGTTTTCTCTGTATATCATAGAGGGAGCGCTGAACAGTGGGGGTGGGACGCCCACCCACCTCTCATGGCTGCTCCTGCTGCTTCTGTTAGACACTTAGGCCAGCACGGGGTAAACCCTCCTCCCATCATTGTCTGGCTGTAGATAACTGGCTGAATGCATGACGTTTGTCATGGATTTGCTTGCCTCAACAGTACAGGCTAGTGCCATTAAAGGTGTCCTCATGGTTCCTATGCTAATGAGCCAGGACACCTTTAGGGCATCTGAAAAGGCACCGGACACTTAAGCATAGATAACTGTTCCCATCCTTGGGTACCCAACCTAGGTGAGGTGAGTGGTCCCCTAACCCTGCTCCACATGAGTGGCTCCCCTACATGTTGTTTGAGGCAAAAGAAGAGATTTTGTCTACATTGGAACTGCATCTCTGTCTGCAGCTTCAGCCACCGCTGAAAAGCAGCAGTCACGGAGGGAAAAATGCACTGGATGTCTCAAAAAAACAGGCAGCAGTATTATACAAGGGTTTTAGATCACTGTAGAATTACTGCAGAGGAATTGTCTTTATTTCCAGCCTAGGTGGTTTCAGGCCTGTGAGATACATCCCACTGTGGTGGCAGAGCCCAGACAGTGCCAGCAGGCCAATGCCTCTCCTCTTCCTCTCTTTTCCCCAGAGGGATATCACCAGATCCATGTTTCTGTGTTGGGAAACTCACACAGGTGACTACATATGCAGATTTCAGTGGTCTGGGAGGAATTAGGTAGTATTCCATCCATGTGTTAGAGCTCAGGGTTCTTGAAGTACATGCAGCCCTTTCCCATATCATAAGAGACAAGAGGACAAGAAGGGACATATGGACAAGAGGAAATGGGCGCAAACTTGTACATAAGTTCCATCTAAACATGAGGAGGAACTTCTTCACTTTGAGGGTGGCAGAGCCCTGGGACAGGCTGCCCAGAGAGGTGGTGGAGTCTCCATCTCTGGAGGCATTCAGAACTCACTTGGACATGTTCCTGTGCAACCTGCTCTAGTTGGACCTGCATTGGCAGGGGGGTTGGACTAGATGATTTCCAGAGGTCCCTTCTAACCCTGTATCATTCTGTGATAAGCAAGATCCACATTTACACATGCAGATAGGACAGTTCAACCACAGAGCAGGACAGTGCAGTCCCCCTTGTCCTCTTTCTCTGCCAGGATATGACTGTGTCGTGATGCACCCAGGGCACAGAAAGCAGGCTTCACCCTTTAGAAGTTCTCCTTTCCATGCCTGGAAAGTAGATGAGATGAGCAGACTTAGTTTCTGGATCGCAAAGAGGATGATCATGATCTTGTAAGAGAGAAGTCACCACGACACCTGCATCTTTCCACATCAACAGGGTATTAGCTCTGCTGCTAATTAGCTCTTCTGCTCCTGAGCAAGCCCCTGCATGGGCTTTCTCTCAGCTGTGTTTCTGACTGAGCAGTTTGTCTGTCTTTCCCTTTGATTGATTGTTTGCAAAAGCCTTGATCCAAGGAAAGGTCAGAAATCTTAACCCTCACTGATAAAAAGACGAAGGTATCTGGATGTCTATGATTCTTGGTGAAGACTTTTAAATCCCTATAATTGTAAATCCCTAGAGCTGTTCTCAGAGAGACAGACATCTGGCTTTCTCAGCCTCAGGACTTCTGCCTTCCTGTAACAAGTGAGTTTTTTTGTGGGAATCCTTCTCTGCCTCGGCGGTCAGACGGCGGCTGTGCATCATGAGTGATCCTGGGTCAAGCTGGCCCATCCTTCCTTCTCCTGTTTCCTTCTTCTCCACTGGAGAAAGTCAAACATATTTGTGTGTACTCTTTACGCTGCTGTCTCTCTGCAACCACATGTTTTTCAGAGGAAAGTCAATCTCTCTCTTCTGTTCACTGGAAATCCCTTAATATCATATCAAATAGAATTTCTTGTTAATTGAAGGCCGGCTTCATGTTTTATTTACTGACTAGCTTGTATTTCAACTTCTGCTGGCCTCTGATTCTTCCAGTCCAGAACTGAAAATACAATATTGTACCTCTCTGGGAAGTAACTGGGGAAGACTGGGGAGTCTCTGCCTCAGGAAGCAGCTCAGATAGCATAAACAAAATATATCATAGAGTGACAAGCAGAAAAGGTCTGCCAAATAACTCCAATTAGGTAAGCAGCATGATCTGTGCCTCCTGTATTTGTGGAATTGGCTTGTATCTCCGTGAGGATTGATGTAAATGGCAACCCTTTCTTTGAAAGGCTCGGCATGATCAGTCCTGTTGGTGTTAGCAGTCCTCCCCCAGTGTGTTTGATGAAGAACTTATGCAAGATAAATAGTAACCAGTAATTTTGCAGCTTGGAGTTTCATGAAGCTGTGCAACTGATTTATTTCCAAAGGAGGGATTGTGGTGGTATGTCTTTGTTGCTTTCTCAACAGGTTTCCGTTGAACAAAACTCAATTTTAAGAGGCTATGAAAGACTTCCATTAAGCCTAAATTGAACAATATTGAGCAGAGCACATACTTCATAAAATTAGCTATATGGATGTAAAATCAGTTGTCAGCAAAACTGCATTCTCACTTGAAATCTTTTCTCCATAATGCTTTCATTTTCAAAGTGTATACAATACTTCATTTTAAAGGATATTTACTAGTATTATCTGCTTTATTTGAACAAGACTGTATGGCAAAATATTTCAGTTGTTATTATTCTCATGTGCGCTAGGGAAACTGAGCTAGAATAAATTATTATGATGTGAGTGCACAAATGATTTAGGAACCATACGAGGAGAGTAGTTCTCAATGATACACCATTAAGTGGAGTTCTGCAAGTGGTTTTTCCTTGTTCTGGTGCTGTTCTCACTGACAGCTTGAATGAAAGGATGCTTAATAAATTAATTGAGCAGAAGAAGCGTGTTGGAAGCAAGGCAAATGAAAACGACCTTGATGAAGTAGTGGAGTAGCCTAGAAAATATCAGCTTTCCCGGCAGGTAAATGAGAGCAAGTGCAGAACTGTACAAATAGCTCGACAGCATCAGCTGCACATAAATACAGATGGGACATCACTGGCCAAGCAGCAGCTCCGTAGAGAAGACCCGGGGTCGTAATGATCCCAAGCTGATGATATTATGCTACTGCCAACAAGGCCAGCACTGTTGTGGGCTATAGGAAGGGGAATAATAAAGCATAAAATGTAATGAAATTGCTCTACTCAGCGCTGTTTAGACCTCAGTGGAAGAGCTTTACCCACTGGACAGAACAGGGGCTCAGGTGGGATCCAAAAAACTGGACTCAAAGATTTAAAACTCGCAGGCCTTCAAGGAAAAGTGAGAGGGTTGTTTAGCCTAGAGATGAGGGGAGGAAAGGAAGACATGGTGGCTGCCTTCCTATAGCTAGGGTAGCTCTAAAGAGGAAGGGATTTAACTGCCATGTGTGCTGTCAGTACAGGGAAGCAATAATAGGCTTAGATCTCAACAGAGATGATTTAGTAAAAACATCAGGAGAAAAATGGAAGTGGGAAGGAAAAGCGGAGACCTGGAATAAGTTGTTTAGGGGGAACTGATGGAAACTTCAGCCTTATAGATGTTTAAAAATAGGTTAGACAAACATCAGCAGGAATGGCATAGGTCAGGGATGGGCAAAGCGACCTCTTAAATTACCTGCTAGTCTTATTCCTTTAGTGACTTCCAACTACGTGATAATGATAATAATTATACATGCAATATTATACATGCAAAAGTACTTTGGATATCGCCAAAATTTCAGGGTATGTAACAAAAAAACTTAATACTAGTTCTGGAATTTATTGCATGACATCTGTGTTCACATAAGATAGAAGCAATTAGACTTTTTCTAATTTTGCCTGTGTCAGTATTGATTGAAAATTACTGGTATCTGTTGGCTTTGTGAATGGTCTTTGTGAAATAAATAGGTGAACACAGTCAGATACCTGTGGTAGGATACAAAGCACTCAGTTCTAACCATAAGAAAGTTTGGTCTTTAGTCTGATTATAGTCCATGGAAAAAAGACAGACACCTGTTAGGGATTACCCAAGGAGTGAGTGAATCACCTTCCAGAGGTGCCTCTGCTTCTCCTTCTACCTGTTCTGCAGCAAATACGTATCGGGGGTGCATTCTTGGTTGTTCCTTTTCTCAGACTGTGATACTAAAAGTTTGGGTTTCTGAGAACCAAAGTGCCGTGTCTGGGCTTCACAGAGGACTATCTTGAAGAATCATAACTGCTCGATCTGTCATTGAGCAGATCATCTAGTGGTCTTTTCTTGACCCTTGGTTCTGTGAAGCCCATTCAGTGGGTCATTTATGAAGGATTTTTAGTTGCTACAATTAATAGTTGTTATCAATGCATAATGGGCATGACCAATATGTGTTAGAGATACTTCTACACCAAACCTACATAAGCCACTTATTAATCTGTTGCATTCTTACTTGTTAATTGTTTTTTAACCCTCTAAATTGTTTACACTGTATCTTGTGTACAGTGTGTGAGAGACAATACAGCACTTTTAGCCAGAAAATTTGATATAAAAATAATTCTTTACAGAGATATTTTAATGAAGATTTTAAAGTACTCAGCTACTGGACACTGAAAGGGAAAATTAGTAATATTTTAAAAATAACGGTCTGTTTAATCCTGGATAATATTTTAGGAATCACGCAGTATAAGTTGTTTTTGTCTCTCAGAAGGATCCCATGGCTAACAGAGAGATTGTAAACATTATCCCAAATCTGTTATTTATGAAATACTTGCTATTGCCTGCTAAAAAAAAATAAATTAAAAAAAAGAGGTCTCATTTGTAGGGCTTTTTAAAAATGGGAATTGCGCTCCAGCAACCAGTGATGACTAGTTATTGTTCCTTTTGTCAACAGGCAAGATGAAGGAGGTTCTGGCAGCTTACCCTGTCCCGGGCTCTGCAGAGCTAATGAGAAGTGCTCCCCTGTTCTAGCGTGCATCACATCACGTCTTGGGTCTGACGTGCCAGAAGGATCCCAGCGCTGCAGACCGAGACGGCTCTGAGCACCTCAGTACCCCGTTTCTGACAGAACCCAGGGATGGCAAACTTAACAGACCAGTATTACCTGTCTGGGGCAGGTTTAATTTTATAAATTAAAACCATAAACTCTATGAGTTTCTAGACCCTATTTGTGCTGTTGAGGATGATCTGCTCAGATGAACAGTTTTGCATCCATCGGAAAGACAGGTTCTTCTGCTGGACCAGAAGATGACAGTGGACTGTATATTGTAACTAATGCCATTTGTAGCATCTCCTAGTTCAAATAATTGAAGAACAGGTTGCAAGAAAATCCTGTAGGGAATAAGACGTGCTTTGTTTTGATCTACAAATTTAAAAAAGAAGTTTGGGTTTTTTTAAAGATTACCACTTTTACATAACACTATGTGTGCAGTCTATGTGCAGCTCTTCACTGTGGCTATCTATATTCCAGAGATGATGAATTCCCTGTGAGACACCTGAACGTTTTTAGATTTGTGATGAATCCTTAAATTATGAGGGCATCATGAAGAACCAGAAGGGAAAAGTTCCAGGGATTTTATTCAATTAATGTCTCCAGTTACTTCCTGTTGGTGTCCTGAAAGGAGGAGGAAAGGGCAGGAAGTAGAAATGAAATCCAAAAAAATACATTGAATTTCTTTTTTGGCATATGCACCTATCGAATGTGTGTTTGATCTAATAGCCAAGGGGGGAGAAACAACTAAGTTATAGCTGAGCCCTCACATGACAAGTGTGTGGTTTTGGGCAGTATTTGCTAATTTTGTCTCTTGAATAGCTATAGAAAAGAAGGAATATGTATATGCCCCACTATATGTGAAAAGGACATACTTGCCATTCCTCTATTTATTTTTGCTCTTTCAAAAATTAAAGTGCCAGTTATTTGGAATGCTGTAGTCTGTGGTCTCTTTACATTTGTTTAGTGAGATCATTTCGGCAAGATCATTCCCATTACAGTGTATCTGCATGGTGACCACAGCTTTGGGCCTGTATAATAAAGGTAAAAATTCAAAATTTTGTTTCTCATCGTTTTCTCTATTTTTATGTTGTATCTGCAAGTCTCTGAGTGGAATCCTGCTTATTGCTGATCACTGTTTAGAAGAAGATTTGGCAAAAAATGTTAGAGAGGAAGGTATTTGTATGGTTGGACCTTGTTCTCCTTTGTATCATTATTTACAACAGGTTAAAGGGCAGAGGGATACAAAATGTTAGCAAATCAATAGTGATGCTTAAACTCAATTTGCACACAAGTCCCGAGGGCAATAAGGAGATCAGCCTCTTTGTATCCTGGAATTAAGGCCATGCTGAAGTATTTGACATCTGGTCTCTATTAATTAGTAATCCTGGAAAAGTATGTAAGGAAAAAGCTTCAGAAAATCTGAGTCTAAGCTGGCTTTGATTTGCTGTGTGTGTGATATATTGCGCTGAACATCAGAGTTTAAAAGCCAAGTAGCCTCTTTTTCCTTCCTCCTCCTTATTTTCTTCTTCGAAGACAGAATTTTAAATGATAACAATGTTCTTCATGTAGCAATTAACTTTGTGTGAGCAAAGACTGCAAGTTGTGTTTCACAAATTACTGTGGTCCTGGCGAGGCTACCCTGGCCCTGCTGAGTTACAGGCAGGGTTTTGTCCTGCAGACACTATGGGTAGCATATAGCACACAGCTGAGTTCACATCAGCAGAGCATCCCTGACCTTTGAGACTTCTCAGTCGGGCATCACTGCTGCCCTGCAGTTTCTGTAGCTGCATACAGGTGGAGAGTGCTCACCACTGTGAAGTCCATACCAGCACACTTACGCATGAATGGGGTCAGACAACAGCATCTCGGTGCAGTTTCCTCACCCATTTAAGCAAATCCAAGGCTGTGGTCCTACTCATGGGGTGGGAGCAGGTCCTGGCTTCCCCTTCTGCCCTGCTCACTCCTTCCCACTACCTCCCTCAAAGAGCTGAGCACCTCTGAGGCTTCTTGGTCTGACTGAAAACATCCCCGTGTAAGATTTTAGCTCTTGTGCTGGCTCTGACACCAGGGAGAGGGCAGGAACAAACACCTTTTTATCAGCAGTTTAGTTTTAGGTTGGCTTACACTGGTGGAGGAACCATGCCTCCAGTTCCCTCTAGCTGACAATTAGCTAATCTTATTAGCTAAACTTTCTATTTAAGCACATTGCTTTCCTAGGGCTGAGAAGTATTCCTTGAGTCAGTGACACTGCAGAGGAAAGAAAGCACTGGAAATGAATTAAAATCCCTAGGGGGAATTAAAAAAAACAAACGAGTCACCTTTAAAATTACCTGTCAGTGGCAGTAGCTGGGGTACAAGAAAAATACATTGCTCTGGAAGGAATACATTCTTTGCCCTTCAAATTACTCCGAAGATCAAAAGCTTTTCCAGAAAAGCAGGAGTGAAGGGGGTGTGCTGCTGTGGCAGTCCCCAGGCCAGCACCGGCCTCCCCTGCGGCGCGAGCAGACCTTGGGCTATGAACGAGGGACATGCTCAGCGTGTGGCCAGCTGGGCCACCACGACTGTAGATGCTTGAGCTTGACCGTGGCGTCATTTGAATTTGAATGTCAAAAATACTTGGCCCAAGAGCGGGGCCTGGTTGAGAGAAACAGCTTTTTTTTGTCTGTGCCCTACTGGGGGCGCTGCTGGATGCTTGATACCGTCCCGTCCCGTTGGGTGAACTTTTCTGAGGGGATGTGTGACTGCTGCCCATCTGTTGAAGGAGTGATTAAAACACAAAACATAACAAAACAGGGAAACCTCCTGGCACTCTGGTAAGGGCAGAGGTTGGGGCTTTTTGTTCTTTGGATGAATCCCCCTTTGAGAAGCCTCCCGTGCTTTCCCTGAGCGCCAGGACAAGCCCTTCTTTGTGAAGGGACATGAATATGGAGAGGCCTGCAGTGCTCCCGTCTCCTCAGTCAGCTTCAAAAGGACGTTTCAAAAGTCATTATTTTCTGGCAACTTTAAACGTCTGAATCGAGGCAGTGCTGGCTTCACAAGCAGTATTAGCCGACTTTGATGACTTGGAGCAATTCAATATTTGCACAATTAGAACAAATACTTTATGTGGACTATGTGGCTTAGCAGGCCCGAGTGTTGGTTTTGCTGACTGAGTGGAGTATGTGAATGTGTCGTTCACATTCAAGTAGGATGGTCTTAAGTCATTTCCTCAGCAGACAATAATCCATTCCAAGAATAAGAACATCTGTTCGGGGCCCAGACCTGAAATAAATAGTAGGCTTAGAGACAGGTCTTTTGTCCAACGTCGTTTGAGTAGGAGACATCTAAGAAACAGTTGACTCTTCAGGTCACAGCTGGGATTTTGGTGACAGAGGGGGGGCATGTCGCTGCTACAGCTGACCATGTCCAATCTTACCTTCAACTGCAGTTGTGTTCCTCCTGCCAGCCTGCACTGCTGTGATAGCACAGGCTTTCACTAATACCAGCTTGCTTTAGATTCCTCACAGTTACATTGCCTTGTTTTTCATCTCTCTGCGTGTGTATACGTGCTGCTGTTGATTCATGTTATTCACACAAGGGAAACCCCAACAGCTGGCTAGCAAATTGGCATTTATTTGTTAGTTACTCAAGTAGTCACTCAAAAAGGCCCAAGTTTTTGAGAAACTATGACCGTATTTCATAAGCAATTATCTGTCTTACTTTTTAAATTCTCTCTTGCAACCTTCATCTTGAAATCCAAAATACTTGTCAAAGACTAAATTAGGGAGTCTCATAGAAGTTTCCAGGCAGCATAAATTTTATTCCAATGTATAGGAAGATAAGCCACGTCACCAGAGGAAAAGTAACTTCACTGATATTTCACAAGAAGTTGCCACGCTGCAATCAATAAATAAAAGTAATGATAACTTTGTAAGGAAGCCAACATCTTAAAAAAGTTATTAGCAGGGATTACCTCACTCCCTGTTGTGTTTTCCTTCTCTGCAGAGAGAGCTCCTCTGTCAGCAGCATCCCTTCGCTTCAGCTCTGTACCCATCCCCTCTGTCTCTTGCAAGAAACAGTTGGGTTGTTTTACTCCCTATGGTACCCTTCACTGCCTCCCGGGAATCCCTCTGAAGGGTCATCTTCATACCTTGTGTTGGATCAGTTCTTGGCCCGTTTCAAGGCTGTCTTCTTCTCTGGCTTGGCTGGCACCTTTTCCTCCTTAGCGATAAATGATGCTCTTGAGGTCATGTCTGGTTTTGAAATTAGTCTTTGCTGATGAAGTCAGAGGGAGTGAGCACACTCCGGGCTACATTATAAAGAAGGAGAGCTTCGGTGGTGCATTGCTGGGCTCTGAGCAAGGCCCTCCGTGGTGGTGACGTGCCGCCACTCCAGGCTTCAACCACTTCCCTGGGCAGCCCATTCCAACGCTTGATAACCCTTTCGTTGAGGAAATGTTTCCTAATATCCAATCTAAACCTTCCCTGGTGCAACTTGAGGCTGTTTCCCCTTGTCCTATCTCCTGTGACTTGGGAGATGAAACCAACCTCTGCCTCTCTACACCCCCCTTCAGGCAGTTATAGAGAGCAATAAGGTCTCCCCTCAGCCTCCTCTTCCCCAGGCTGAACACCTCCAGCTCCCTCAGCCTCTCCTCATTAGACTTGTGCTCCAGAACCCTCAGCTTTGTTGCCCTTCTCTGGACCAGCTCCAGCACTTCAATGTCTTTTTTTGTGGTAAGGAGCCCAAAACTGGACACAGTACTTGAGGTGGGGTCTCACCAGTGCCCAGTACAGGGGGATGATCACCTCTTGGGTCCTACTGACCACACTGTTCCTGATACAGGCCAGGATGCTGGTGGTCTTCTTGGCCACCTGGGCACACTGCTGGCTCATGTTCAGCCAACAGTTGACCAACACTTGACTGTCTTAAAAAATAGCCAAAAATCTATGTGAGGTAAATACCCTGACCAGATTTTTATCACATAGGTGCTATGAAACATTTCTGTTAGTCTTGCTTTTGCTGCAAGACCGAAGTGTCCTGTGCAATACAGATTTGGATGGTTTCAGGAATTATCCTCCCAACACTCTTATTTGTAGCAGTTTTTATCATGAGGATTTCTAATCAATATGCCTCACGAGGCCCAAAACCCCATCTGATGTTTGATTTCATTTTTAGTATTCTTTGTTAACAAAAGAACTGCAAAATAAAAGCCAGAACATGAAAGTGAGTCCAGGTGAGCTAAGGCAGAGAACTTCACGGTTCACAGCTGGGGGAACTTCTCTGATGCCACCTGTACCTCCTGCTGCCCTCAGCGGGTATATTAAACAACCTCTCAGTGCTGTGCTGAAGTTTCTCTGATGAAGAAGTCCTGCCCTGCCCAAATTGGTGCTTGGTCAAATGTGAGCCTGATCACCTTGGCTCACTTCAGCTTGGGTAAGAACTGGGGCACTTTCAGGCCCGCAGGAGCAGACTCTCTGGAGAAGTCAAGCCACAGGTTGGCAGAGATGGGACCTCTCATTTATGTTTGGTGAAAGAGGTCCTTTGCACAGCAGGGGGGAACAGGAATGGCCTCTAGTCCATTCCAAGACTTGCACAAAATTCCATGGGACCAAGGCTTGGTTCCGGATGGTAAATACACATCAGTGCGCTCTGAGAGACAAACTGCTACGCAGAAAATCACGGTCCTTCGACACATATGGAAGCTCTTGTCTACATCTTGATGACATCTCGGTGTAACTGCACTTGCTGTGAGCCAGAGCAGACGTAGAAATTGAAGGGAGAAAAGAGTGCCCTAGATGATGATGATGTCCATGGTTTGTGAGTCTGTTCAGTAACATAGTAGGTTCTTTCCCCAGTTAAGTCAATAGGAATTGATTAGTCCAAAATATTCAAGGCTAGCAACAACTGAACCCAAAAGAGAACTAGAAGTGAGCATAGAAATACAGAATAGCACAATGCATTTTTTTTAAGTTATTATATTTCCAATCCTTCAAAAATCCCGAAGGAAAACCCAGTTACCATCTTAAATAAGTCTCCAGCAGGTCCAGGGACACAAAGAGCTTCTCTTGTCCCTGAGATTCCTGGTCTTTAGTCAAAAGCAATGAAAAATAATTGAAATAAAGAAAGACCAATTGAAAGATTAAGCCCCCTCTAGCAGTGTTAGTACTTAAAATGATAAATGCTGCCTCTCGGGTTTGGAAAGGCACCTTCAAACTCGAAGTGACATGTTTACCAGGCATGATCCCCCTTAGGTCCTGCCTCCCTCCCTTGCTGTGTTTCTATTTGTGCACAGGGAAGGTAAAACCATACTCTGAGTCATAGGTATGCAATGAAGTTGAAGTCAACGACCAGTTTTGCTTCATTAAAACCCTAATGAGTGTTGCTGAGCCTGGCAATGTCGGTGACTGCTTTGTGGCAAAGCTGTGTGCGTCCTTTCAGGGTGATCGGCCACAGCAGAGCCCGGGTGAGTGTGTGGCCACCTTTGATCTTCTGATGCACACTCCCAGCAAAACAGCTGCCCTGTTCCAGGGTAAATCAAGGAGGAACATCTGAGGGCAGAGCTCCAGCAGCACGGCAGAGCAATCTGATGGCAACAGCCACCGACCTGCTGCAGCTGGGAAGTGTGGGTCACGTAACTTCCCAATGCAGATGAATAGGGCCTTGTAGTCAAGCTTACCTTCAGCCTTAGGCTTTTCTGATTATTAAAGTAAAAAACACAGATACTTTGCCATTTCTTTTGCTACCACGTGCCCAGCGACATATAATTCCAGTCAGCCTAACTCTTATTGTCTGTCTTCTTAGAAAGTCCAGATTGTTAGGAACCATTTCACAGCTATTTCAGAACACCTTTTTAAGCCTCACTCTTGCTTCCAGGGTGCTTTTCAACGGCAGCTTTATCTTGTTACGGGGCGAGGGCTGTCGCTTAGGTGGGTTTAAGAGCCACTTTGGGCTTCTCCAAGAGAGGGGGGTCCTCCACAGGGGCTTGCCAAGAGTTGGAGGGCTACAGCAGAGCCCGAGCCCCGGGTTGCTGCCGACTCCAGACGGGAGGGATCTTTGGCAGCATTCCTGGCTCTCCGCACGAAGGCGAAGGGAGCCAGTCACAAGCGAAATGGAATTATACATTCAGTCAAAGTTTAGACAAGACAGAGTAACCGGTTGCATTCCGTGGGAGACTTGAACAAAAGCACCTCTCAAAAGAGCTCGTACTCAAAAGCAAGGGGCTGTTTGCCCAAGTACATTTTCCTTCTGGCCCGTGTAAATCCAGTGCATTCCCCCTCCCACCCCCCTAGCCCCCCCTGCACTGTTAAATCTTTTCATCCTCCCGGAATCACGGTGACTTTAGACTTTGCTTTCCCTTGACTTTTTTTTCCTGGCTCGCTTCCCCGCAGTTGCAGAGTGGCCGGGGGGGTCGGGGGGTGGGGGGGTGTCCAGCGCCACTGACAAGCGGGTGGTTGCCCCAAAGGACTAGCGGGGCTCCTCCCGGGCTAACAGAAAGATCCCGGCAATTAATTAGTGGCGGGTTTTCCCCGCATATTCCACGGGAGGGAGCCCTTGGCCAGGCGGCCACCACCGCCACCACCGCCACCCGGGGCCGCCCCCGCCCGGGGAAGCGGGGGATGCCCGGGGGGGGCTGGTGTGGGATGCAGTGGTTGTTGTTCTCCCCTTATTTCTGTCCGTCCTCGCAAGAGCTGGGCTTTCCCACTCGAAACTGTTTCAAATAAAAGAGAAAAATACAGTCTATAAGAAGGACATGGACCTGTTGAAGTGGGTCCAGAGGAGGGCCATGAAAATGATCAGAAGGCTGGAGCACCTCTTCTGTGAAGACAGGCTGAGAGAGTTGGGGTTCTTCAGCTTGGAGAGGAGAAGGCTCCAGGGAGACCTTATAGCAGCCTTCCAGTACTTGAAGGGGGCTACAGGAGAGATGGGAGGGACTCTTTATCAGGGAGTGCAGCCATAGGATGAGTTTAACGGTAACAGTTTTAAACTGAAAGAGGAGAGATTTAGATTAGATATTAGGAAGAAATTCTTTGCTGTGAGGGTGGTGAGACACTGGAACAGGTTGCCCAGAGAAGCTGTGGCTGCCCCATCCCTGGAGGGGTTCAAGGCCAGGCTGGATGGGGCTTTGAGCAACCTGGTCTGGTGGGAGGTGTCCCTGCCCAGGG
>BJBW01001803.1:113330-164039 GCA_004320125.1 Scolopax mira | reverse complement strand
GGTCGGTCTCTTCTCCCAAGTTACAGATGATAGGACAAGTGGTAATGCCTTCATGTTATGCCAGGGAAGGTTCAGGTTAGATATTAGGAAATATTTCTTTACTGACAGGGTTATCAGACATCAGAATGGGCTGCCCAGGGAGGTGGTTGAGGCACCATCCCTGGAGGTGTTCAAAAGATGAGTTGATATGGTGCTCAGAGATATGGATTAGTGTTGGGTGGTGTTTTGTGTGGTGTGGATGTGGTGGTGGTGTGTGGTTGTTTTGGTTTGGTTTTGTTTTTTTTTTTTATTGGTTGGACTAGGTGATCTTAAAAGGTCCCTTCCAACCTAGGTGATTCTGTGATTCTGTGATTCTGTGAATTGCGTCCTAAAAGTGTCTGTTTGTCACTGCTCCCCACAATGGGCACCCAGGCTTACTGGCTTGGCAGTAGACATCTTCCACCTAACCACTATTCTATTAGCTAGAAATAGAGATGGATGGTGCATCTCAAATATACTATGTATACATGAAATATTCTGAAAGTCACACTTTAGTTCTGCCTAAGTAGCATTTTAAGCTCCTAAGTGCTATGTTTGTTCTGGTTTTAGCTAACTAACCTCCTTATACACTTCTGAAAATCTTTGCTGGTGTTTGTCCTCACCTTTTAAAATTTGGTTCTTAAGACCTTAAATCCAATTCTAAATTGTTTCAAAATTCTTAAATTGCTACTGAAAATGTTACTCCTGCAATTTATGTTACTATAACGTTTTTACAGATAAATTACTGTACTCCAACACCTATTTCATAGAAATTATTTCATTTACCTCCTAATAAAATGGGCATGTCTAAAAACTGGAAGCTGATTCATTCTCAGTTATGCTCTCTTTATGCTTCTCTTTCTTAAGAAAGCCATATTTGGACAAAGATCTTTCTTTAAAAGTGCTTTGAAACCTTTATTACAGGTGAAATTCTATTCATTTATTTTTATTTAAAACATGGGTAGTCAAAGGGAATAAAAATGTATTCCTGTAAATTTTTCTGAAGTATTATCAGAATATAAAATTTTATTGACATTCTGAGGTTGGATACCATACAGTAAATACAAAGTCACAGGAGTATTGAGAGTTTTCTTTTTTCCAATTTTAGAATTATGACATTCGAGTTTTGGAAAATTTTAAATAAACATGATTTTATAATTGTTTTTCTGTATTCCTGATTCTCAAAGTGAATTACCTGGAGTTGAATAAAATTATTCACTATTAAAAATAATTATGATTATTTTATCATAATAATAACATACAATAAGAAGGGGAAAATAATGGAAAAAAAAAAAACCTAACAAAAAAACCCAAAAAACAAAAAACAAACTTCTGGAACACTTTCCAATTTAAAAAAAAATCTTGCAGGGCTAAATAATTGATAACAATTTTATTATTTTTGCCTGAAGGTTACTACTGTCATAAAAACAATATCTGTAGTCCAGCTTTGCCATCCCAAAAGTACTGCAAAGGAGGAGTTACATGTCAGGGAAACTGGAAATTTCCTTCTTCTTTTTTCCCCTCCTGCTCCTATACTGCAGTAACTTACTCCCAGGGTACGCCACCAACCTCGTTTCTATTGCAACAACATAGAAGTGAATGAGTCAGTGTTGAGGGAGGATGACAGCCGCTGGGCAGCACAGAGGTAGCAGGATCTGTGATTTTTGGAGGGTTAGAAAAAGCATTAGAGAGACACCATGGGAGAACAGAGTATCAACCACAGATTAGAAACACATGAAGCATCGTGCAAAAGGCTGGATGAATCTCTGTGTTAGTGCTGGGACTGGAACAAAAGGCTGCGACGGCAACTGGGGGTGCTGATAGACCTACAGAGCTTACTACAGAAACTGAGTCACAAACTTGAAATTTTGTTAGCCGTCCCTGACTGTAGCTCCCATCAATCAGCAGCAAAAATATCATATGAACCTGTGTGTATTTTCTGCTTGCATTTGAAAATAATGTATTTATCCTATTCCATTAGCGTATTTTAATAAGCATTGCTTTGGGACAGTATGCCTGCCAATTTATGTTTATGAGACTGTCAACAGAATTTACATGCCTAAGAAAATATGATACAACATTGCCAAAGCAGGGACTGCCTGTCAAATGAGGTTGTCATGGAGAAATGAGACATAGGAAAGCTCATACATAAAGTGGCACACAGAGAATGCCAGGGATTTTTTATTCCCCCTGTTGAGCTCAATAAATATTTATTTCAGTAAAAGAAGGGGTAAGAAAATAATGAAATTATGAGCCATACTGTGCAGTCATTTTTATTTAGGGGAACTTTCCATTCAAACCATCCCAATGTGAAACAACAACAATAAAGTTCTTGCGTTCTGTATTGTGCTTTCAGAACCAGATTTTATCAGTTTCAATTTTGCTTGCCAGCACCCTGGCCTGCCTTGAAAAAGAATAAGTCAGGGACTAAAGGGCAGTTCTGGAATGTGCCTTTTGGCTGGCTCATTGCTGACCACTAGAGTGGTTCTCAGTAGCGTTTGGAAGATTATATTAATCAGGCATCTCGAAACTGCACTCAGGATTCAGACCCATGCTAAAGTTGATCAAGAATTTGGAGTTATTTAATGATCTTTTTGAACCCCCTTTTTGAGCCATAGCGGTACTCAACAATTTGGTATTTAAGAGGAAAATACAAAACCAAATTCTTATCCAGTCTGACAAAGCAGGCAGTGCAGTCTCTATGAAGCACTTGCAGTGACACCAACTTGACACGTGTCAAGGAGATAGCAGGTAGCCAAGCGCTCTGGAGCTGTTTCCCCTATCATAATCTTAATTACTCCAGGGAGAAGATTAGATGCTGCTTGTTATTTACAGTTGATTCATAAAATGGTGATTATATAATGAGAGAAAACATTGCAGGGGAATATCTTTTCAATTTCCAACCTCTCTAGTTGGAAATAATTCTCCCCAACCTTAACTCGCTAAAATTTTATTATCAAAACCTAAGCTAGTCATCTAGGTTTCTGTAACAGAGATATATAGGCTCCTTGAGACCATGGTTTACCCTGTTACAAATTAGATTAAATGGATTATCCCTCAAAAGCTGATTCATTTGCAATGTAAGACTTAACTGGTTAAATATTAGGAGCCAGTTTTAAAAAGTTGAGGGGTTTTAAAATCATTTTAGGCTTTTGTTTATTGGCATCCTGAGCCTTTAACTCCTGGGCTGTGTTTTCACGGCTTCCTCCACAGCACAAGGACTAGAGTTTTCCTCCAGTGGCAATGAAGGTACCCTAGAGAGAGGCCTGGCATTTAGAAGACTGAATTTCTGAGGATTAAAGGCCACTCTAAGCAAGGACTGATGCTTGCCATGTGGATGTAGACTTGCAGTCTGATGTTTTTGTTCTTAACTCGCTTCAAAGAGGTCAAAGACCAGTCTGCAGCTTCTTTCTTTTGTAGCCAGGGCAAATCAAATTGCTGACAGCCCCTGCGGGGGTCCAGCAAAAATAGCTGAATCAACATGGGAAAAGGAATAAAAATGTGCTATTGACATGGACCATCGGTAAAGAATTATCATCCATTTTTTGTGGACTTACAAAGCTACAGCTATTTCCCAGGTACTCTACACACATCTATAGGTATTTTTGTATCCAGCCCAAGAACCAACTATCAACCAATCACTACAGTAATTCTATAATGTGCGTTTTTCTCCACCTACCTCCTATATAGTTGCGCCACATCAAATTCATGTGGTGCAAGTGGTAAAAACTTTCCAACACTTGCAGGCCATGTAAGTTAATGTTTTCCTTTTTTTGAGGTTGAATATACTCCTGAATATGAATCTATGCCTTTTTCATCATAATTAGTTTCATTAAATAACCAATAAACATGTGATTGTAACCTCTAAGAAATACAGAGGAGTTTACTCTGTACTGTATAACTTTTGCAAGATGTAGTGGTATGCTACCAAATTATAAATACACTAGAATAATTTATTTATTATATTCCATTAGTGTATTTTAACAAGTATTGCTGTGGGACAGTATGCCTGCCAATTTATGTTTATGAGGCTGTCAAGATAATTTACATGCCTAGGAAAATAAACAACATTGCCAATGCAGGGTCTGCTTGTCAAATAATCTTGTCAGGAAGAAATGAAACACTACTGAGCTGAAGAGTAAAGCGTATTCATTATTGCTGGCTACACAGATTCTAGGTGACACAATGAAATACATTTATGCCAGTTTTCATGTATTATATGAATAAAAAAATGAGGGAGTGGGGTACTTCAGGCTGCCATATATTGTACTGCACAAAACAGATTTAGCACTCAATCACTCTTGTTTCTTCAAAATAATAATAATAATAATAATGATAACAATAAAAAAAAGGAATACCCAGGCCCCAGTAACATTAGTGGGTAAAATAAAATGTATTATTCATCTGGAAAACTGAGAATGCTACACAAAATCATGACTACTTCACAATGGTTAAGCTGAAATAAAATAGCTGCAGAGCTGTCTAAGGCTGAAAAAAATTACTGGGAAGAGTTCATTCAGGAGTTCTGACTAGATAATTATTGAGCTGCACTGACAAACTCTACACTTCCCTGCCAATTACACCTTCCGGGCCATGGCTTTTAGAATAATTTAAAGCAGTGAGATTTAGAATCATCTTCTCATAATTCCCCACAGACAGCTAACCCTGCGTTCCCATCTTCAGGAGAAAAACCCCAAACTGAAACTGTACTTGCCTCCAAATTCTCTCTAAGCAGAAAGATGCCCTTGGAAATAACCTCAGAGGCTAAATTTATCCAGGAGTTAAAAATGACCCCAAATCATCCCAAAGCAGAGAAACGTCTCCCACTCAAGTCTGCGGAATGATCACTGTTACTGGCAAACACTAAGGATGACTTCAGAGAAAAATGGATAAAACACATACAAAGAGGGTTGGGAGTGTTTATCAAAAGGCTGTAAAGGTATTCTTATTTACGTGAGAGATTGCCTGTACACGGAGCAAGCAGTTCAGAGGCGAATAATTTCTGCAGTGCATAGCACAGAGCCTGGTGGCAGCCGATGGTATCAGCAGAAGCAAGGAGCCAGACAATAAGTGTGCAGGTGATGAATGAAGAACAGGGATACAGCTGAAAATCATGGGAGTGACGCTAATTCAGTACCAGTGAGATAAATTAGAAGGGTACAAGATGAAACACATAGCTGGCTCAGATACGTGTATGCATGGAGCTCAACAAGTCATCTGGCTGCTCAGATGGGGCCACACTGGCTGCAGCTCTGGTAAGAGAAGGTGAGTTGTCTGTGGAGCTCACTTCACTCACCTTTCCCATGAACGGACACCATAAACTGAAGCAGTAGCAACCCTGAAAGTCTGTCTGAACAGATCTGAAACTGCTACTTCAGGCTGACCTTGCCCCTTTACTGCAGTCCCCATCTGAATAACTCCTGTGTAGGGACAGTGCTCAACCAGCACTGAGAATCCAGCAAGAAAGGGCCATGATATAATCCAGACTGCTCTCCTTCTTGTACTTGTTGTAAAAGATTACAGAAAAGACAGCAAAAAAATCTTTTAGAGTCTTTCCAAGCTGAAGTTTTCCTAGAGGTGATGTACAATCATTTTATAATGATGGTCTGGTAGATTTGTCAATGTGCTGGCTTTTAAGATGGCAGCTGTACCCTTTCATTGACAGCTGTATTATATAGTTAATGTTTGAATAGAAACAGTTGCCTCCAGAAACATATGGCAAGAACTACACAGCCTTTAATGGGACTAGGTTGACTTTCTTTACAACTTTCTTGCTCCAGATACAAAGCCTATCAGGTAATATGTTGAATTTAGACAGATTTTCATAGGATTATATGAGAGAATTTAGTAACAAGTTAGAAAGGAATCCAAAATTTTGCTTCCTCATTGATTTGTAAAGTTTGTTAGATCCAAAGTGTAGAAATTTGGATGCATGAATTTGCTATAAGGAAAAAAAAGAATGGAAAAAAACAACTATGCAGAAGATAGTCTTGCTCTCTCATCCATTTCTAATTCCTAATGACAAACTTCAAATCATATTTGAGTGCAGGTCTACATTTGGAAAAACAAGTAAGGGTCTCAAAATAGGAACAAAATAAATGTCCAGTGAAAACAATGGGAATCTGGTGTGGGGCTGAAATAATAGCAGTGGAGTCAAGTACTTTATGCAGGTGATACAACATAGGATCATAGAATCACAGAATGATTTGGGTTGGAAGGAGCCTTTAAAGTTCACCTAGTCCAATCCCCCTGCCATGGGCAGGGACATCTTCCACTAGACCATTACCAATGGATGGGGTTACCAAAGCCCCATCCAACCTGGCCTTCTAAGAAGTACTGGGCAACATACTCCAGTGGCTCTTAACCCTGATAATAAAAAAAAAATTATTTCTTATGTCCAATCAAAACCTACCCTCTTTCAGTTTAAAACCACTGTCCCATTGTCCTGTCACTACAGGTCTCTGCAAAATGTCTTTCTGTCTTTCTTATAAGCTCCCTTTACTTATTGAAAGGCCGTGTGCTCTGGACACTCTAGCAGGGTAAGTAGAAGCAAGATAAATTGCATATAGAAGTAACACTGCAATTTATGGGTCGAAATATTTTGCCACGAAAAACAGGGATAATTTAAGGCAGGCACCAATTAAGATTTGTCCAGAATCCTACCCAGTACACATCAGTCCTGCTCCATAATAACCTCTGCAATTCCAGCACTGGGCCTCTTGAGCAGGTGCTTCCAATTGTGTGGCAATTTCTGATCTGAGCTGGTAGCTATAAGAAATTGCATCTGGCTGTCTTCATCACACTCTATCACATCACCACATGTCTCTGTGATTGATTTAATTAACACTTTTCTCCAGCTCTCTCCCCTTTTTGTAAGCTTCCATGTATTTATTTATATTTCCCCCCAGATTGTTGACTCTTGAGTTGTGCAAAATATTTTTAGCTACATTACATCTAATGTAAAAGTAACACAAGTAAAGCTGCCTTTAACTTCTCAGGCACATATATACCCTATTTTAATGTGGCCATTTATGCAGCTGTGTAATACATCTTCATAGTGCTGGCTTAATCGCGAATGACAAGTGTTGAAAATGTAATAAAGACAGGGACACATTAATCCATTTTGTATGAAAATGTGAAAAGGTAATCAGATTCTGAATGGCTGTATGCTTTAAAAATATACTGGCTGATATTTCTTTTTCCATTCGGGATTCTCACCAGAGATTCTGATTAGAAAGATTTCAGTATAAAATTGCCTTAAAATATTACGATTGTGCCAAAAATGCACTGAGGAAGTTTTATAAAATGAGAGATGAATCTCAATCAGTAACGTGATGACCCCAAACCTTCTGAAACACTTTAAATAATCAGGGAAGTCTGTATTCCTTTTCTTTTTGCAGAATCTTGCAATATACCTTGCCCATGGGTAGAGAAGCAGAGTCTATCATTATAATTTCTGTTTCTGAATATCCAAAACTAATGAAATAATTATTGTTAATAATTATTCCAGTATCCACAGGCAGCCAGGGATACCTTCATATAAAAATGTGTATATAGAATTGTCATCCCATTTTTTTTCCGCCTTGAAAAACAAAAAATAGACGGTAAATTAGTATTCTGTTCGAAGGATGGTCTTGCAGCATGTTTTCACTGTGTTGCATGTATTTCCCATGGCCTAGAGAATATATGTAGCCTGACATAATGCTTTTTTTTTAGGAAAAAGAAACATTTATTTGCATTTTTCTTATTTTTTCTCACCTGCCTACATGGAAACTAAGCTAGTAGCTTTGAGATCATTCAATTATACCAATTTGCCTCTTCAAATAACTGCTTAACCCAGGCTACAATCCAGTCATCTGTAATTTCTTAACATTAACTTCATCAAATTTGGTAGCTCAAGCACTGGCACTTAAATCTATTCAGTGGTAGTATTTAAAAAGTATGTTCCCACAGGTAACTATTCTTGTTCCATGTCTATTTCCCATTCTGTGCAAATGGAACATCTCCCAGACCAAAGTTACATTTCAAAATGAGAAAACTTTTTAATTTAGAACATTCTTCTGTTCAGGCTCTAAATTAAATGATGAAATCCACAGAAGTCCTGATGAAATTGAAAATATTTCTTAGTTATTTAACTTTGAGTAATTATAGTTCAATGTCATCTTAACTCTTGAGCAAGAGATGATGATCTGATTGCACTACTGAAAATGTAGCTTCTTATAGCACAGTACCATTGATGTAGTTTATGTGGCATATTTATCTCTTTGTGCTTGTTTATCAGTCTGAAGTACTTTAGCTGCAAAACATCAAGGTCAATTTTTCAGATGCTTTACTCAGCTTACTATAGGGCCTCAAGCAGAGCTGATGGCTCTAGACATTCTGCCTATGAATTATAGTGATTTAATAATCTCAGCAATCTTTCACTTACACTTTCATTATTATTTCCAAAATAACTGAAAGAGTTCAGCATACATCTTAGACACTTGTTCCTGCATGAAACCTAGTAAAGTATGAAGTCTTTTGAGCATATAAAAAGCATTTGCAACATATAAGCAAGATATATACCTAAATGTGGAGTGGAAAGGAAAATGATTAGAACATTTCCCACAAGCCTGTGCAAATTATATAAAATCAAGAATTGTCCCTGTCAATCATTTTTCATTTAACACTTTCAATTAACTTGAGATGCTGTAGGATGCCACTTTAAATTATATACTTAATAGAGTAGGAAGGGGAAGGATTGGCTTCCTGCTGTGGCTAAGGCAGTCCGAAACCAAAGTGGATTCAGTTCTACCTGCAGAGCTCTTCTGTAACCTAAAGCTGTTTGTCTTGCAGCAGAACCACAAAGGAAGGATGATGGTGGATCATCTCCTGCAGAGATGGGTCATGGCCCTGCTTCAGTGGGTATCTCCAGGGAGTTCCTGTATTATTAGTAGCCTCCTACACTAAGCATAAGTGAATCCATTTCAATCTTTGCTGTCAGTATAGTTAGTAGTATTTTATCTAGACTACAATTCTGTCTTAACCTCTATCTTGTTTCTTGTTAACCAATGTTTTAATGAATAACACTGAGACTATGTCCATATTTGTGAACTATACTAATGGCATTTCAGGATTAATGGAGATGAGGCGAGCATTCACTTATCTTCCACAGTGATTGTTTATACAAGGTTTTCCAGCGTCACAAAAAAGGTTATAAATGAGCGAGAACTGGAACAACACCTCCTGAGCTCTGCTTTGTAAAGACACTTTGAATAGAAATGAAAATGTCACATTCATGAACAGTGCATTTAATTCTTTTGCCCTTTAATTTCTAAACATTAGAGCTTTACTATAAGGGTTAGCACAGCCCATCATATATTGGTTAAAACATTAGATAAATGCCAAACACAAAGTTCAACAATTATTTTTGACTCACTGAATCTTTTACATTCCTATGTGATAATTTTGCTCCTCCTTAGGAAGAATGAAATATAATAATTGTTGGGGGTAAATTTTAATCTTCTTCCATGCAGGGACATGCAGTTCTGCCTCCTTTAGTTATAGACTATTTCAAAACAGATGGATAATACGCAGAGTCCAGGTCAATGCAGATCTTTGCACAGTAATTCATAGGGATGACCAGGACAATACAAATCACCAGCGTGTCAGGGTGCTTTGAATACAGCGGCATCATAAGAATATCTTGCTAGGATTAGAGGAGTAATTTTGAACCTTGATTTAGACTAAGGTTGAACAATACTCTGTGAAATCTCTTTGTTATACATATACTTGTCTTTTGGATCAGGACATAGATGGCTTCCACATGAAATGCTTTAATGTATGTTTCAGCTTTATGTCTGAGTAGATATATGTTGGTAGGCACAGAAATGAGTTGGCTTTAATCATGCTAGACATGTGAGTGAGCTAAGCCTTTGATATATTTTTTTTCTTCCTATGGAGGACAGTGAAGATAGGCGGCGCACAGATAGATCATTTAGTCAGGTTTGCATTTACAATATGGACTCATTTATATTATAGACTGATAATTGGAAGAAGTTACTGTCCATTCCCAATTTGAGACACAATACTTGGTTATTTAGGTACCCTCTGTCAAATTCCATGGAAAACGGAACAAGGTGATCTTTCATTATTTTTTGGGCATTTTCAAATTATTTCTTCTGTTTTGCCATCCAAGTGGTTAGAGACAGTTACAGTGGACTAGATTCATTACTAAATGCATGTCTCTGCTTCTGAGTTTGTTCACTGTCCTTTCCTCATAAGGGAGACAAATAGGCACTTCTGCAAAAGATCTGTCTCCTCTCAAAGCAGACATCTGAAACTTGTCCAAGTGAGGCTGTTTCTCTCATTAGCACAGAGGGAGCCCAAGGTGATTAATACACATGTAAACATCTACAGAGACCTAAATTTAGGGGAGGTGAAGCTCATTCTGTGCATAGTTGAAGGAGTGATAATTAGCAAGTAGTATCCCAATAAGAGGAAGATGAAAGTAGGTAGTTAACATGAGCAACTGAAGTCCCTTTCAGAGTAACCGAGCATATTGTAAACTGGTGGTGATGCAAGGCAGCTTATTAAACCTGCTGTCACAAGCACACTGTTATCAATGTTTAAATAGATGTATTGATAAACATCTACATGGGCTATAACAACATCTCCTGAAACATGTTATTATATTGTATATAATACATATAGTATATATCATCTACAGGCAGATTCTAAGGAAGGAAAAAGCAAGGCTGAAAGAGCAGTCTGTCTTCTATAAACTGCTGCTTCTTCTAACAAACTGTGGTTCCTCCATAGTTCCTGTAAAGAGAGTAGATGAACAAAAAATCCTAATTATATTTTGACTAGGAATAAAAACATGAATGAGAATTAGGTCTGAATCAGGCCCTGTGTTGTCTTTAAAGCCACATCTGCAATCTGTACAGTATTGAACTACACATGACAAAACAAGATGTCTTCTGCTCTGACTACAGCTATTTGTGGTCTTGAAGGATTTTATAGAAAACGCTGGAAAAGAACTAATGGTTATTTTCAAAACGTGTCACCTAGAAGTAGATATTTCATTATCAATAATTACATCTCATAATTTAATAAATAGCAGCTCTTCTAGATGACTTATAATTATAGTATAAAATGTAAATTCTATTTCTGTTTACTTGAATCACTTAGGAGTAAAGGGTTATAGTCTTACATTAGTATCTTCTACAAATCATTCCACTGATTACTTGAAGATACATATTCCACTGAGTACACTCATCAACATTGTTACTGAATCAGAGCAAATAGGATTAGAAGGGACTTAGAGGTCATATGGTCCATTTTTCTTGTCTTAAACCACGATCAACTATACTCAGAACAGCCCTGACAGATGGGGGAAATTTTATTGTCTGCAAAATCTCCTTCAGTATTGCATGCTTTATATAATTAGATTTTTTTTTCTCGTGTTTAAACTAATTCTCCTTTCCTTCAGTTTAAGTCCTCTGCTTCCTATTGTACAATGGACATAAAGAAAACTCATTTGTCTCTTTCCCTCAAGCCATTTGTTGTTTAGATTGTTGAAGACAAGTCATCATCCCTCTTTCTCTTTTTCCTAAAGAAAGAAATCTGAGTTCCTTCACTAGGTCAAGTTTTCTGGTCAGAACCTAAGTGCATCAGTAGGTCTGAATTGCTCCAAGCAGCCCCATGAGACTTCTGATGGTTGGTCCAGGAGGACCACATCATCATGGAACCCAGTCCTTACCTGGCATGGTGTAGGCAGGTCTGCATCCTGCCCTGTCCCCTCCTCATCCTGACTTGTTCACTTGTCTTCCCAGATTGACCTCAGACATTTTGCACTTGTCTAATCTTCACCAAAATATCAGTGGACACTGTTACTGGCCAGACCTGGCCCTGCTTGCATATTGCAGGACTGGACCCAGGTCAGCTAGACCACCCTCCTACCTGTGCTGTGGTCACCCTTGGTAACCAGCTTGGCTCCCCTTGTGCAGTCCTACTCCTGCTACTCCCTGACAGAAACAGTTATTTTCCCTCCTATTGGAACTGTCTTGAATTTTGGGGGTTTTCTTCATCTTTTTGGCTGATTTATCAAGTTCATTAGGTATTCTACTCCTTCCCTCAAATCTTATTCAGCCCCTCCTAGCTTGGTGCTGATTAGTAATTAAATAAGTATACACTTCATGCTTTTGAAATAATTAAGGGAAATATCGAGTGGTGGCAGACTGAAGACAGACCCTGTGAAATTCCACTTAGGGCATCTTTCCAACTTGGCAGCGAACCTTAATAGCTACTCCCCCAGTATGATACTCTTCCCTTCCAGCAGTGCCATATTTCCTTAGCTTGTTTAAGAGAGACCTGCTGAAGTTTAGCCACATGATCTCTGTTTCTTCTCTCTTTTTTCGGGAAAGCTCTTAACTTCTCACAGAAGGAAGCTGAGTAGATATGACATGATTTGTTCTCAACTGTTCTTCATCTCCTTATAAGCATGTACCAGCTGTATACAAGTAGTTTAATTATTTATTCCAGTATTTTCACAGGAACTGAAGGTCAGCTGCTAGGTTACTCCTTACACCCATTAAAAATAGACAATACATTTCCCTTTTCTGGCCTTCTGAAGCCACGCTAGTCCTTATGAGTTCAGAAAGTTGCTGACCCTGAGACTTTTTGAGTCAGTACCATAAAGCTCAGACAGTTCAAAGCATCTAACTTATCTAGCTGCTCTTTAATTGGCTCTTCTAACTGCTCTTCTGGCCTGAGAATTTACCCCACCGTCATTGACGGTGACGTAATGAGCTGTGTGATGAACACTGTATTGTCAGTGAAGGCTGAAGTAAAAAAATGCAGTAAATACCTAGGATTTTCTTTGCATCACCTATTGACAGCTATCTCTCCTTGTCAAGCACTAGATCAACTCTTCGCTTGATCTTCCTCTTCCTTGGTAACGTATTGTACTTACAGAGGATTCCTGTTTTCTTATCATCCTTGCTAGAACATTTGCTATATTTTTCCCTTTTCAATTTAGGGGTTTAGGCATCTAATAGGAGCAGACTGCTTTTTCAAGGGTGCTTACCAGATTATTTGAGTATCTGAAGATTTTTTTCAGGTGCTTAAATGCAGATTTACATCTCCAACTTTAAACTTTGAAGTCTAAAAATGTTGGCTTATGTAAAGAAGTATCAAATTCACTTAACTGCTTTCATCTACAAAGTAGGAGAGGGGGGAAAAAAAGGCAAATACTGCACCCAATTTATCAGACCTTCAATCCTTTTTAAATGTTGTTGTTTTCTTAATTTATTTAAAAGGAATAAGTTCTTTCTTTTAATGCTTTTGCTAATTCTTCCAATAAAATACTAATTTCTTTTCCTTTCTCACACTCAACAGTCAGAAGCTTATTTCTTGATTTAAAATTAAAGCAATTACTTACTGCATTATTTCCTTAATAGAAAAGCTTTAAATTACCTCCCAATTTGGAGTGCCTCAGTGGTTTCTATGAAGTGGTTATCAATGGTGTCTAGCTTCATTTCCATGGCAAAATAGAAGAATCTTTTTAATATCAACTCATACTCCTCTTTCAGGCACTCGAACAGCTTTGAATTATTTTTTCCCCCTTTAAGACAGAAAGAATTATATTATGCTTAGGGCTACAAACTAGGTTTCCAACAGAAGTAACTCCACATGGCTCCTGTTTGGGAGAGCTTCATGACCAGAAACAAAATATTTATTGCCTGTCCACATAAATATTATTTCTCTGAGCTGCCTAAACACAAGGGTACTCTATTTTAGAGTTTTAAGAGTTACTTAAGAAAATTACTGATTCCATGGACTGCAAACTGTATTGTGCATTCATTATCTTATTCATCTGTGCAGACATATTGGGATTCATTGCATGCATAGAGATTCTCATTATGTGCCAGAGTAGGACCATACTAAATGATGATGCCTTATTTCAGCTGAAGTTTATAACATTTATACAAGGAAATTTTATAAGGATTTTTATATTTTATTCTTATATATGATTCATTCCACTAGATCAAACTTTTCCCACGGATATATAATCCCAGCTTGTTTTCTTCAGCTTCTGTACCAATCAGACTGCAGTGCTGTGCCACACTGTGCCAGACAGTTTCTTGGGGATTGTAGAGGGGACATAAAGTGACACAAAGTCTGGATAAAATTACCAAAAAATTTGCAGTGTTATAAAGCATATATATTTTTTCTCCTCTCAATTCATGCTTCATAGGTAAAGAGCAATTTTGATTTATGTTCCAAATATACTGACAATAGCAGGCACTCAGGCTGTTTAACTTCAGCATGAAACATTAAGTAAGGTCATAAACACCAGATAAGAGGACCCTATAATGAATTGCACTGGGCTCAGTTCCACATCCACTTCTGATTCCTGCACAAGGTAATTGTCATGTGCAATTTCCTTCTTTCTATTATTCTGGGGTGAAAAAAAAAGGGGGGGGAGGGGGGGGAAGAAGGTATAAGTAAGAAAGGGAGTAAAACCAAAATAACATATAATGACATGGCTAGCCTAGATATGCATATTAAAGCTAATATGTGCTTTCCATGCATATCTTAACATCATTACACTTGCTGCATCTCATACCACTTTGATTACCTTACCTGAAAACAGAGACATGTAAAATCTTGGTTATTTCTTGTCCTCCATCCCCTTTAAGAGGAGAAATATAGGTTTTACGACTGTTTGGTGCAAGATGATACATTGATTCAATAACAAACATTGACCATCAAAGTTTGCTGCTGTGTTTCTTAAATTTTGGAAGCTGCTACAGCTGTGAAGGTGGCCAGCAAGACTTTCCTCACTCCTCCAGGAGCCAGTGTGCAGATCATACTGCTCCTTAATAGGAGAATGCCTGTAGGTTTTCAGATGTCTTCTGGGTACATCTCTTTTTTCTCTGCACTGTTTGTTGTGTGGACAGCATCAAAAATACAGCCAGATGAGTGTGGTGTGTAAAGCTTGATGATATAAATACTGCATTAACAACTTATGAAAGGCTTTTCTGCAGAGCTGGAAAGTGGTACAGAGAATACTGTAAGTACTTTTCTAGTTTTCTGGGAAGAATGCACTCAATTGGAGATAGGTGTATTTTCCACACTTTAAGTGGAAAGCATAGGTTCTAAAAATTCATTTATTATTTGTCCTCTCTGAAATAAGGGAAATAGATTTTAAAAACAATGTCATTGATTCTTCATTATAGTGTAGGATTATGAGATACTAGCCATGAAAAGCTAAGGCTCGTTTCAGCATGTATTGAATTTATAATCAATAAAATAATTACTTGATTCAATACTAGGTACTTGGTCAATTAATTATATTTAAAAAATTATTTCTGGCTTCAAGGATTGTTTTACCTATATTGCATAGCAAAGTAATGATATAATTAGGAAGAAATTAATCACTCTGGCAAGGTAGTTTTCCATTTGCATTGAACAGATAAAAAGTAGAACAAATGTGTATTTCAGTCAGGAACACATATACATTTTGCACACCTAGCTAGACTAATCAAGACTAATCACCATTATATCCACGTCACAGGGAAAAATTCACATTGTCTAAATCATACCAGAATCGAAGCAGTTATTGAATTACTAATGGCATGTAATTAATTGGCAATCAGTGAACTATACATTCAGGATCAATATCAGCAATGGAACACATAAACCATATAACCTTACAAAATGTTAATACATGTAGACTAATTTCTAAACATCCTTTTAGAACTAATCCCAAAAATTATAATCACATAGGCACACATTCATTTACACAGTTACATAAACATAACCCCCTCAACTCACCCCTCACAGGCCATGCAGGTTACAAGGGGCTGCTGTCCCCCTCCCATTGGAGACCTGGGTGATCCAGCAGGACGTGTGCCCATTGCTGTCCCTGTGAACTCCTATGCCCAGTGCAGGGCAGAAACATCCTGTGAGGCCATGGACATACACTCAGGGGTCCCTCCTTGTTGTCTCTCACTGGTTGGGTGCAATTTCCCCCAGCCTCCCAGGGGAGAATTCTCAACCCAGCCTGGGCAGGGTGGTGATGCTGCAGGGTGACTTCTGCCAGCACAAAACCAGGTTTAACCTACTGCTCTGTTTTGGTGTCTCTTATTTTCACCTTAATGGCTGTAGCATCAGCTACAGGTAGATTCTGACTATTCCATTTACACCTGACTAGACTAGTATATTCAGTTGTGTTTAAGTTCATGCATTTCTGTGCTGTTGATTGAATGACTGTTCATTCTATTCTATTTTTCTTATTTCTTTTTTACAAGACCAAAATCCCATACACTGTGTTCAAAAGGTCAATCCCTTGTTCTGAAATTGCTCGTGGCTGTTTTCGACATTTTGCAAAAAAGGTCTTTCTGTCTACCTTATAAGTGTTTCTTACTAAACCAGGCAACTGTTGCTTCAGCTTTGTTCAGGGTTGGCAAACTATTTTCTAGTTAGATTGGTCTTCGCACCAATCTGCATGGTATGCTTTTATCACTGCAGACTGGCTTCAGGCTCATGTAATCAGTCCCTATATTACAGCCTGCTGATGGCACTGAGTGGTAGAAATAGGAGAATTGTGTGGCAAGAAGTGAGGAACCTGAAGATATTTGCCTTGTGTAACACCTTGAAACACATATTCACCTTAACCTGAAATTTTCAGAAAAAAATAAAAATCTGAAAAGTTTGCAGAGGTGTTAGGTTTCCCCCTTTGTCAGATTACAATAAGACAACAAAATATAACAACGGAAACTCATAAAACTAGGCAAGAATTAAGGAAATTTTCCTACGGAGTTGTATGTCATATGTTATTGACTCCGACATATGAAATTTTGAATGAAATTTTTTCACTTCTACTGGCTGTATTTTGAGAGGGTTGCCTACACTCTAAGCAGAAATAACTGTATCCTGAAGCATTCTTTCTGAGTGGCATTATGTGAGAGATTTTTCTTCTCTACTTAGCTGCTATATTTCATTAAACTTGGAGGAACTTCATAGGCCTGAGATGTTTATTTTCCTTGTAGAACTCAATAAACAGAATTAAACTTTATAAAGAAATGGGAAGGATAGATAAGCAGACACTTACATACACACAAACTGTGTGATGATTTTTAAGATGTTAGATTTAAAACAGAGATAAAGGGTGAAATGCTTTGAGGATTTTGCAAATAGACACATTTTTTCTCATCATTGAAGAAACAAAACAAAACCAAATCCACATATAAAACTGCAATGAAAAAAATTGGTTTTTTCATCCTGCTTGGTATATTTATCAGAAAGAGATGCAGCAGCTCTACCTTTTAATGATGTTCAGAGCACAAAATATCAGAGGATTTAAAGCATTCTAACTTTTATTTAAAACAGTACTGGAGGGACTTCTGTTACTGCCAGCATTTTCATTACAGGCAACCTCTCATCATATTGAAAAAATCCTCTGTAAATTGAAAGAAATAACTTTAAGGTAGTTCTGTAATATGTAAATAGAGGTTTAATTAATTAACCCAAAATTTCATAAAAATTCATTAAGAATATAGATATGGAGTTGAAATCCTATGAAAAATAATATCGTATTATATCACTACTACAGGCAAAAATATTATTTAAACTCTACAAATTGTATGTATGCTAATAGTTCCTTTTTCTTTGGTATTTGATAATAGTATGAGAGGACATACAGAAAACACAAAGCTGCTTTAAAAAAAAACCTTTGAGAAAGCAGATGTTTTATTAATTTTCTCCCTTATCTCCTCTAAGTTGCAACAATATTATTCTTAAGGACCAAGATTCTTCAAGGTTGTAACAACCTTCCCACTGAGTCGGTGGATACTAAGCAGCAGCTTGTAGGGTCTGCTCATGGTTCAAAAATGAAGCTCTGATCACCAACCCACTAAGAAAAATAGGCAAACAATTCTGTGTTGCACTCCTGCATCATGCAGTGGTATTACATAGTGATCATTGGAAAAGTACTCTTTTCTGTAGAGAAGAGTGTTGACTATTTAGCATAGATTCTGGGTTTTTTTCCAGACATGATGTATTGAATGCTCTTTAGTAGGCAAAAGCTTTTCAGCTATTTACTTCCAAAGAATTACTGCTAAGACTGTTGTTGTCATCATCTAAAAGTGTATGGTAGTGCATTCTTTTCTTTTGTTTCTAGATACTTCAGTGTATATTTCAGCAGGTTTGGCTTCTATGTTTTCTTCCCCAGCAGCTAATTGACCTTCCTTTTGCTGAGACATCAGAAATAATTTTAAACTCTCCACTCTGTACAAGTGCCACTGAACCCAAAAATGAAATAATGCCAGTGAAATGTCAGAAATGGGTAGTGTCAAACTATCAATCAGATGTTAATCCTAACAACATTAATTCTAGCTAAGCACAAAGATAAGCACATCAACTAGGGAAGAGGATTTCAGTGTTACAATCCCCATATTAAGAAAAAATATTTCACAAGCACTTATTGCTTACTGTTATTTTTGCAATTAATAGTAACAATATTATAATTTATATAGAGAGAAATGTCAAAGTAGAACAACCTCATCCATCATGCCCTATGCAACCTAAAGTCTGACCGAGACCATCAGATACCCAAGTTCTTAAATACTGCACTGAACAGACAATCTAATACCATGAAGAATAAGTTTACAGAAAAAGATATCCAAACCACACTATCAGCCAGTTAATTCTGAGTTCTGCTGGGAAGCCTGATAACTAGACTTTTTCTTATTTTTCTGCAACTTCTCAGTAGTAAGAAGAAAGAAAAGCAGCTCAGCAATTTCAAAGCAGAAGGAAGAGGTGAAAACTGGTTTGTATTATGCCAGAAACAGCTATACAGACCACAGTTACGTATGTACAGCACAAAGGAATAAAGGACAAAAATAAAGGCTGCTTGGGTCATGGGTAAGTTCACATTCAAAAATCATAGGTGTCTGATTCACTGAACAGCCACACTCTCCTGCTTTACCTTTTCTGCTCTGGTCATTCTTCTAGTTCTTCCTCATGTTTCTTTCACTGTCTGCTCTTATACCAGATTAGCCGTGCACATTGCCAGACTATCAACTAAAAATAAAATCTCCACCCAAAAAACATTGTTCATTCTGATAATTCTTTTTACTAGTCACTAAATTTATTATACTGCCTTACATTATTGTTTTATGACATACTTTACTTTAGTCCTTAGCATCTTTCTACACTCTCCATGTTTTATTTCTAATTGTCTGCACTGCTTATACCTTCAGACGGTTATGTTTGCTCATTTTATTAGTACATTCTTATGGCAAGGTCAGTAAACAAAGGTCAGTCACACAAAACAGTCAAAAGCTAAGATCCCAAGACGGTTTTTTGCAAAAAAACCCACAATTCACCTCTTTCTATTCCTGACCGATGTCTTACCATTTCTCCTTTTATCATTTCCTAGACCACCTTTCAATTTCTACTACTCTAATCCAGTTTAACAAGTAGTCTATTATGCAGCATCAATTTCCTGTGCTTTACTGAAAATATAATAGATATTCTTCAATTTCTTTGTCTAAAAAAATCAATTATTTTAGCAAGCAAAATTTATCATGTCAGTCTGTCATGTTCTTCTACATTGCATTTTTTTCCTTTTCTATATATCTCAATGTCTCTAATTATTCTTTTTCATGAAACCCACTGTCAGTTAGCTGAGGTAGTTAGCTGAGGGTAGTGCCTTCCTCAAATACAATCAAATGCCCTTTGTAAATATTTATTTTATACACAGTTACCAAATCAAGCTTGTATATCCTCAGTATGATGGACATATATACAAATTTACCATTAACACAGAGTACCACTTATATCAGTATTCCCCATTGGTGCTTATCCGGTTTACAATTTGCATCTCAGATATAGTTCTATCTTGGATATAGTAATTTGGATATAATATAACACATTTGTCTTAATTATACATCTTCTCTCTGTCCTCTGTTCCACATCCTCTTTCTCAGTGAAAGACAAAATATTTGTTTAGGGTTTGGACCATATATATTATATCTATTTTCTTGTTTCTTTAATATGTGTGTATAGCTAAAAATTATTATAAATCCTGTTCATGTTATTTGCAAGGTTAGATTCATCTTGATTTTTGACAGCTTGCCTTTTGACCTTGCTTTGGATTGATCACCATCTGATTTCTAGGACTTTCTTGGTGTCAATTTTTGTTTTCCTTTCATTGTAAATGCCCACTTTACATATAATGTCTTTGTTGAGGTTGTTATTTATATAATTCAGTGTGTATTCCTACTTTCTTTTGATCCCCATTCATGGCCTATGATTTGCTGATAATTTTGTTCCCTTTTGGTTAAAGATATTTGGAGCTTCCATCAAATTCAGATTTATGACCTCATTTTACTAACTGGGTTTGTTGACTTTTTTAAAGATTACTAATTTGAAATCAGAAAGGGGGAAGATAGGAAGTACATTCACAGATTAGTAAGACAAGACAAAATTAAAATCAAGAAACAGTTGTTTCAAAAGTGTGAATGTCCATGTCAAAGGCAAATACAATAATGTCAAAGGCAAACTTAGAGCTCAGTTAAATGTTGCTTTACACTTCATGTGTTTAAGGCTTTTTGTCTGTCATTCTTAGAACAGTTTGCAAAATTAATTGATTGAGAACCATAACCCTCTGCAAGGTAGACAATTATAACTCTCAATTACAGATTGGTAAACAAATATTCAAGTTAAGTGACTCGTCCAAAGTTAATCAGTGGTGGAAGTGCAACTTCAAGCTCTTGAGTGACAATCCTGTAGATTACACTGCCTTCCCAGCACATTTAATGTTGCTTATGCAAACTCCAGATATAAGGGCAGGTTTGCATGTGGCTTTTCTATTACCCACCTCTACCTACCTTGCGTTTAAATTTACCTGTTTCAAATGGACCCTGATCAACAATTATTACCACAATAGCAAGAACATTCAACAGAGGGCTTTGCAAAGTCAACAAAGAGAGCTCCATGGTGACTGAAAATCAATAGGGCAGAGAGAAGAATAAAAATTATTTTTGTAATAGCTCCTTTTGAAACGAGTATTCAAGTTGCATGAGAACTCATGGCTCAAATAGTGTTGCATGGTCTTATGAATAGTAATGAAATCAAATCCTAAACAGAGGTATTAGATTTTAATTGAGCTATTCTTTAAAAGACTTTTTTTTTTCACAGTGTCAAGGTCATATTCTCACAGATAAGAAGTTTATTATACAAGAGGAACTGTGATAATAGGCACTGGAGACATATTGAGTACATGTGGCATGCTACATGAAAGAAGAGAGAAAATATACGAAAAGTAATAATTGAAGTATACACAAAAGACATTCCCATTGATAGATAGTTTAAATTATTAAAGCATATAAGAGGTTATTAAGTAGAGGGTGTATAAATTACTTTTTTGCTGAATATAAGTTTTGTTACTCTCCAAAACTTATTCTTCTTTTAAAATGAAGCTTAAATACAATTCAATTTTTAAATATCTTTTGAAATTTCCTTTAAGACAGATGTATTATTACAAGTGTAATCCCGATGCATTTATGATCAGGTTACCTTTTTGAAACCTTTGTTGTCTTTAACTGTGAGTCTGAATAGCACTACTTTTAATAGACCAGACATCTTGGCTCTGAGGACTTCACAAGGCTTCCCTAGACTCAGCAAAGCCTTTAAGCATGAGATAAAGTTTAAATATATTATTATTACCATATTCCTTAAGCATGGCTTAATTATTTACCACTGAAGCCAATTAAGATTTAACTGCAGAAATGTTATAACACCTCCTTTGCTTTCCTATTTGTATGCATTATACCTTCCTAACTGGGATTCGCTCTGTTTTACATTGCCCTATGGACTATCTGGCACTTAGTGTTTGCCTTCTCCAAATTTTGTGCCCCATATATACTGATATAGCTGATATTTTTGATACTACATCTCCCCCCTTTTTACATTTCAAAGCACAACCTTTTTTAATGTTGTTTTTCATTAGCCGATATAGTTGAGAATGGTCCGTTCCACAGGGAAAAGTCATATGGGTCTTTGGCAAGGAGTTTCCAATTAACTGTGGGCTGTGCAGAAAAGTGCACAAAAATGAGTTCTCTGTGTTAAACTGCCTGTGTCAAAGGAACAGATACTTTTTCCTGAAATGGAGTCCAGTTTTAAGTCTTTCTCCAGAACCTTCTACCTGAATGCACACCAAACCATTTGCCTCCTGATTTGCAATGCTTCACAGATAATGTATTTTAAAAAATGTGGGTGTCACAGTCCTTTCTGATTCATTGGCATAATTTCCATTGCAGAGGGTGTCATTGTCTTATTCTCATTTAACCTTCCAATAATCATATTTTGTTTATTTCAGCCAGAAGCAGTACTAATAATTATAACACAATGTGCTCATACAAAAGGGAACAGATAATATTCATGGAACAAAATTAGAAAATATTCATGTGCCCATATGGCACACAGAAATTACTATCCCATTAGCTGTTAGCTTTCCGTTAGTAAAAATTGGAGTCAATTTACTCCTGACATGTCCATGCAAACAACCAAACTTCTATAATAGCTTATCCATAATTCTCTAGTTAAGCACAGCAACAGAGTATCACAGAACCTGTGTCGAGATTTCACATACTGCAGTCCCACATCTTCACTGTTGACATACATTGGTAACCGTAATGGACATCAGCATTTTCAGAAAACTGGTTTTATCTCATTGTTTGTCTCATTCTCACTACTGAGAACTTCTGCATGCATCTTTTGTTTTAGTTTAGTATTAGATCTGGAAAAGTCTTAACATGAATTCTTCATTAAAAGTCATTTATCAATACAGACACTTAAACACCCAGATATATTTCTAACATTCAAGTAAAAACTCTTTCACTGAATCCTGGGATTTTCTCCAGTTTTTCTGGAGGTGTTAGAAAAACATGTTATACATTCAGAATAGTTTTTCCTCTTATATCTCACATTACACAGATTATTGTTTAAAAAATAATCCAATTATTTAAAAAATAATTTTAAAATGTGGATATTTAAAGAATTCATACATACTGTCGTGGTTTGGCCTCAGACGGCAACAAAGGACCACGTGACAGCCGCTCGCACAGAACAGAGTCCCCACCAGCGGCACGGCTGGGAGGGGAAAATCGAAAGAAAAAGCAAAACTGGTGGGTTGAGACAAAGGCAATTTAACAGAACAGCAAAGGGCGCAAGAAATAACAACAATAACACTGACAGAGGAGTATACAACCGCGATTATGATACCACCACTTGCCAATGCACCCAAAATGCATTCCACCACACTACTCTCCCTGCTCCTTCTGTCCTGGAGGCGGGACTTCCTCCTCTTCTCTCTCTTCCTGTCCCTCCCCCTCCCCGGCTAGCTCAGGCCCCTCCCCCTGGGTGTGGTTCAAATGGGACAGAATACCAGTGTCCCTGCTAGGTCCTGGGAATAATTAACCCTTTCCCCACCAGACCCAGTACACATACACAGAATCCAATTCCAAATATATAAATCTGATTATTCTAATTCTTTTAGTTGAGTACAGTAAAATTAACTTTTTTTTTTTTTAACCTAAATACCTAATTTTCCTCTTGACACTCTGAAAAGTTCATCAAATTCTGAAGCAATATAAATATTGTCACAGCATGCCGAAGACCCTACTTGCTTAAGTAAGAAGCTCTTATCCATTGCTTCATGGCTATGTAAAATTTTTTTAAACCCTAAAACAAGAGATACTTCCCAGGAATACCTCCAAATATCATGGAATTCTAGGTAGGAGTCAGAAGGGTTCCTTCAAAATATCATACTTATTTCAGAGTGCAATTTTTGCCTGCATTTTCCCAGTAAGCACTCTACCTGCAGATGTATTCAAGCTAGCCATAAGCCTTAAATTATTATGTATTTTTTTTACCTCTTATAGTCTTTTGCAGCAGATTCAATTATCACAGCAATGAGGAAACGTTACAAAAGTTTTACAATTACATAATCTGTATTTACTTAAAAATTAACCAGAATTTCTAGTAGATTTGATGTACTGATATCTGAAATGCCACTGTTTCCTCTGAGCTTAAAAACTAATATGTGTCCACAATGCCTTATATACTATGTGATCTAAAGATTAATTTAGAGCAAATACTAATTATTAAATGTGATTTCTTTTTTCCTCCCTCTTAGCCCTGGACACAGTGTGATATTCATATTGATGAAAGGGTTTTTATATTTGCTGGTTGTAAAAGAACAGTTCATTCTCTGCAATGTTATTTATTCAAGACTGACTTTCTGCCTTCTTTTACACTTAACAGTATGGCACATTTAAGAACAGTGGTGTTTGGATTGACAGAATTTATGGGAACTGTACTATAACCAATTTTCAGAGTGTAAAGACTTTAAAATCTACAGCAATCTATATGGCAGAAGAAATATGACTGACAATTTCTGCTTATAATATACCACAGACAAAGCTTGATATTAAGTAAAGATCTGCTCATCTGAGTAAGGTATTAAATATTGTATCTAGGCCAGATGGTAGACCAAAAATGTTTCAATGAAAGATCTAAGAAATACTTAAATAGTCATCTAATGGGGACTATGTCCCTACATACGTTTTACACTAAGACTGAGTGGTTGAAGACCAGTATAAAAGCCTTGGCATAGCAAGATTTATATCCTTTCTTTCTTATGACTTTTCTAAATTCATTAAAGTTATGGTAGATGTATGAAAAACTTTGACTGATTTGATTTTCAGGAGACATCATAATTTACATTTTATATTAAAGCCCAAACAAATTAAACCATGGAATAGGATTGGATGGATAGTGATATGCATCTTTCAAAAAAATTTCTGACTTTTCTGCTGAACAGAGTGATTCATTCCTATATTCCAAAATAGTAATATAACTTCCAAGGTTACTTCCAATTACTTGGACTTTTGGAGGCAGCTATCTCCTTTTTTCTCAAGAGTTATTAAAATTACAAAGGTTACTTTCAATCAATATTTCTAAGGAGTAATTCTTTGACTTTTAATGGTGTTTTCATGCATCCAGTTTTAAGAAATTATTATAGCCCAGCAAGTCATCCGGATCCTAATTGCTCCCTTTAGTACCTGGAGAGTGACAGACTCTTCCAGAGAATGATCCAGGTTGGGAACATAAACTAAGCCTCTATTATGTCCATACCATACTAAAACTGGAGGTTTATTTAGATATTTGTCATGGCTTAACTCCAACCAGCAGCTGGGACCACATAACCACTCACTCACTCACTTCCAGGGTTAGGATAGGGAAGAGAATCAGAAAAGTGAGAAAACACATGGGTTGAGATAAAGACAGTTTAATCAGCAGAGCAAAACCTGTGCAAAACAAGGAATTTATTCCTTGCTTCTGATCAGCAGGCAGATGTTCAGCCATCTCTAGGAAAGCAAAGGTCCATCACACATAAGAGTTACTTAGGAAGACAGAATACCATAACTCTGATCATCCCCCTCTTCCTTCTTTATATATTGAGCATAACGTCACATCACATGGATTTTCCCTTTGGTCAGTTGGGGTCAGCTGTCCTGGATGTATCTTCTCCCAGATTTTTGTGCACCCCCAACCTACTTGCTGGTGGGGTGGTGTGAGGAACAGAAAAGGCCTTGACTTCTTAGTGGCAACCAAAAACAGCAGTGTGCTATCAGTACTTAAAGAGGTCATGAATGTGTTGAAACTGTGGCCTTAAAAGTGGCATTGGTGGAAATTGCAGCCCTGGGCAAGGATTGAAAACTATTGTCTACTCAAAGGTTGAGGGAGTTGAAGTCCTTTGTGTATTGTATGCGTACCCTAGCATTTCCTGTATCTTCTAGAACTCTTTTTTTTTTTTTGGCCTGAGGTGCCCTTTCAAAACTGCACGTTTATAGTGATTGAATGCAAATATATGCAGCTCTATGAATAAACATTGGAAATAGACATTTCCCTTCACTGAAAGCTCTTTTTGAAGAAAGTAAAGCAGCAGTCCCAGGAAAGACACGGTTACTCCTGGAATTGTCCACTGTAGTCACCAAAACATACTGTTTGAACAGCTTTTTACCCCTTCACCTGTAATTTGCAGACCAGCCACAGGGAGATATGGTTAAAGGCACGGATGCGTGCTACAAACATGAATGTTTGCTCACCTCCTGCTCAGAGGAGATTTTGGCTCATGCTAAGAGCCTGGTGTGTGCTGGGAACAGCATAATTAGGTCAAAGTGAGGGCAACATGTAGGCAGGACACAGTGACCAGAAAAGGCTAGTGCTAGTAGTGATTATGAAGCCATTATCAGTTTTGCTTTCTCCTGCAGCCACAATCCTTGTGTATTGCTTGTCTGGCAGTTTGTTTTCAGAATCTGTTAACTAATTATAATGGTACAGACCAAGCTTCCAAGCTGGAGGGTATAAATACATAAGCTTACCTAAGATGTTTTTGAAGTGGATCAAACAGCAGCTGGACTGCTGAGGCTTTCATGCTTCCATGTGTGATAGAGGGGACACCTGCACAGTGATAGGGGAGGAAGGATGAGCACACTTACCATCTGGCAGGTAAGGATTTTGCTCATAGTTTCATGAGCTATGAGCTGTGAGTGAGTTGTGAGTTGCACATGATTTAGAGAACTTGTAATAGTTAGAAACCTTGTTAATTAAGTGATGAATTAGTGAATTCATGTGTTAGACTGGTCTGTACAAAGTGGATTGAACCATTGTCTGCTGAGTTTCCTTGTTTTCTAATGAGCTCCTAAAATAAAGTTTAACTTACAGTGTGTTGCCCTGTTCATGATCCAAATCGGTCATAACAAAAATTACTTCCTTATGTCCCCAGAAAAATGTGGGGTTTTTTTCCTAACAGATGTTTTCCTCTCTTTCTGCTTCTTCTTGAATCCAAATTTCTTTACCGTGGTTCTAACACTACAATTACTTTTCAGATAACATCTTTCAGGGTGAGCATTGTCTTGAAGGTACTCCTGCAGTCAAAGTGCTATATAAGGCTGGTACTTCTGTGCTACTGTACTCTGCCTTCTCCTTCCATCTCTCTCCCCTATCCAACTGTTTCCTCTGTGTAAGATTTCTCTTCATTATATTAATGCCAAGTACCTCATCAGATCTCTGTACGCAGCCAGTAAATTCAACATTGCTAGCTACTGCAATATTATGATATTGGTACTGGTCAGTCAAAGGCACTTCTGAGGTAAGAAAAATAGAAAAAAAACATAAGCTTCTTGAGTGTATGCAGACATCTTTGTATATATGTATGGATTTTGTTGAGTTTCTGCTGATGCAGTTAATAGCTTACTGAAGAGCTACAACCTCTTTTGCCCTTCCATTTGGTGATATAAGAACAGAGAACGTGGGTTAAATGCTCTTTCTCTTTCCTGGCTGAGTTCAGGTACACAGATGAATAAGCAAATTGATCCTCAGTTTTGAAAAAATGCCACATGGTGTTCATGTTGATGGTTATTTTGCATATTGTCCTTTACTTCCTCCACAACAGCTGCTCATTTTCCTGTAGACTTTATGGAGAAAATCATACTTGCTATTTCTCTGCCAAAACCCTCCTTCCTTCTTCTTCCAGTTCTCAGCCCACAGAAAGATTTCATAAAGGTCATGCAAGCACATGTGATATCAATGTTTGTGTGAATACATGCTTGTATGCATATTCATGGCACTTTCACATTTGACAAATGTTCCAACTAACTGAATTTCTCTCATATGAGTGCTTTAAAGCAAATAAATAGGGTCATAATTATCATGGAAATACGTTTGTTGCATTTAGGCATTTAGGCAAATACTTGCAGGTAATATAACATTTTACTGGGCAACAGTCAATATAAATGAATTTGTCACATGAAAACTGAAGAAAATTGAGCAAATTAAGTCTATGAAGTCTATATAAACTAGGCAGAGGTTTTTAGGAGGGAGTAATAAGTGAGTACTGTATTCAGACTAAACTCAAGAGGAGCATCGTTTGCCTGTCCAACACTCAGGTATTTCAAGGCTGTAACACTTCAGTTTCTTTTTTTAAACAAGAATCAAATCTTCAACAAAATGTTGTAAATCAAACTCTTTTTAAAAATCATTCCCTCTACCATTTTCCTTGTTTTTATGAGGTCACAAGGAAAGAATATAGCAGAAAATTATACTTATGGCATATAAAACATCCGTTTCAAATACAGTACCTTACAGGAAATGACCAGGAAATAATGGAGATCAACAGGAGGCAGACAGAAAAAAAAGTTAAAAAGATTTTCATTTCTTCTCTACAAGAGTGTAAGATCCAGCAGAGATCTTTAGGTGAGTTTCTCTGTAGGGTTCCTTAGCCCTGTATGAACTTCAAACAGAGACATAGTGTGAATCCCTGCAATTTTTGTTAGTTTTCCATTCTTTTCCACTTCTAGAAGTCAGGGGACAGATACTGAGCACTGCATTTGTGGGAAATAAAAGCTAACTAGAATCATGCTTGTGCTAGCAGTCTGGCATATCATATCTGATCTTCAGAAATATGAATGGCAATTTTATTAAATGAAAATTAACAAGCTAGAGATTGCAAGAACAAATATTGATATTAGGAAAACAGTAAGTGTTGCAGAAAAGCACAAGCTGAGATCTAGGAGACCGATTTGGCCATTTAGTTATATTAATTTGGTAATTTAGTTGTCAAAGCTCAGACCAGTGACTTCTCGACTTTTTCTTCCTCCCACTCTTTGTCTACAATAGCTGCTTAGAAGAAAGCTTGCTGAAGTATTGCCTGGCATATTAGGGTCTGAGTCTCATTATGTAAATATTATGTAGATTTCTAAAGAACCAGATGCTGTTGCAAAGTAGAGAGAGGGAATACATAGTTAAATGAGTGCTTTTGTATTATGGGACCTAGCATATATACATCTTTGTATGATGATTTTAAAAGACAGGGTAGAAGCTAAACGCTGTAAGCTTTCCTTTTCCAACTACATGGCTACAGATTAGTATGTGTCTGAAAATAAATTTCTTTCTTAATTACTAATTTTTTCCCAATCCTGTTCTCATCATTTGATTTTGTTTACTCTTATCTTTCTCCTTTGGCCCTTCCCTCCACTCATCATAGTCTCATCAGAGTCATAAGTTTTATTATGTTTTCTTTTTCAATATGACTAACTCACATTCTCCTTCTGAGAACATATTTAGTACTCATTTATAACCACAAAATACAAGCCAATCTGTTGGATTTCTACAATTTAAATCAAGGGCAAAAGAGTACTTACTGGGCTCTCCTCTCAAACAGATTAGAAAACTGTTTCACAAGTTATAGGGTAAATTCCTTGCTACATTCTCAGAAATATTTTTTACAGGTGAATTTATTCCAGAAAGAGATGACCAAAGCATAATTTAAGTCTCAAAGAGAAGCCTTTTAAGATTTGTATTTGTTAGATGAGCAAGAAGATGAAAGAAGAGCTTCTGTTCCAGCACAATAATCCAAGAAAGGAAAAATGTTCTTCATAAATCAGGAAGCCCATTTTACAGTAAGCATGTTACAGGTGTTATTTCAGCAAAAGAGTAACATGATATGAAAATAATTTCTGAGTATGTAAGTCTATGTAGGTGCCTAATAATGGAGATATGTGTATCATTGTATGGTAATTTGTCTATATTGTAAGAAGAAACAAAGCTGTCTTTCAAAACAGAGGGAAAACCAAGCAAAGCTTTTCTTTATCTCTCTCAAAACTAAGGAGAGTTAAATAACCTGCTGCCCTGCATGAAAAGCTTTGACACCTAATGTTTTCTGAGACATCTGCCTTATTTTAGTTAGTATTCCGCTTCTCCTTTTTATTGCATGCGATATTTACATGCTTCTTTCCTCAGGTGAAGTCTTCACCTTGGTTTTGTGACAGCATTGGAATCTCAGAGCAATCAAGGCTGAAGTCATCAACATGAATAGCATTCCTAGTAATCAGTAAGCTGTTTGTGGTGATGTGAGGGCAGGGAAGAGATATCTGAAGAAATCAACATTTCTGTTCACGCAGTCAGTTCTGGTCATAATATTTACAAGGAAAATAAATTCTCTCAAAGTATATAGAATTAGATTCACAAATCAGAATATGATTTTCTATAAAATGACAGTTGTTTTTATAGAACTCAGGTAGCAAAACAGTTAAGCGGGTGCTTAAATAAGCCCCATTTCTTCAGTGCATGCTCTTTGAAAACATGTGCTTAATTTCAGCTTATTTATGTTAGTTTTACTGATTTCTGGGCATCTTAAATGAGATGTCAAGCTCCTTTGACTGACACTAAAAGGAGTTTATATTAAGAATAGCTGTTCTACTGGATGAAGAAATAACCAAAGGGAACAAATTTTTGTGCTTCTTGTCCAAACAGATTTGTACCTACTGAGCACAATTTAACATATTCCACGGCCTAAATTCCATGTGTTTATGTATCTGCGATTGCAGTGGTAGGAAATGGTCAATGTAATATGAATTATTGTGAATTATCTCTATGGAGAGATTTCTTAAAACTGTTTTTACATAAGTATCAAGAAGTTGTGAATGGTACATGCAGGAGCTGTAGAATCCGTATCACACTCTCTTTGTTCTAGTTACCAGGTAAGTGTTATAGATGGGGTATCTGGAAATTTTATTGAGTAGAACTGATTGGTCCAATTCTCTGTACGTGTGGATGTTTGCCTGTAGTTTAACCAAAAGAGAGAGAGAGCAGGTCAGCATATGAGAACAATCAGAAATTCCTTTGTAAAAACTGAGCTGTTAGGTCTTTTGCCATTAAGACATTGCCTCGATGAATATTAGTCATAAGACAATGACATTGTTAACTTTTTCAAACTCTTAGTTCTGTTCAACATGCACATATTGTATGTCCACATTATTTATTCAGACCAGGATTCCTGGTTCATAGGTTTCTTAGATGAAACAGTTCATTGCTGAAAGTTCATGTGGAATTGTTCAATGCTAGCGTTAAATAAAAACACCTGTATTTTTTCAGTAGTGAAATATTTGTGTAGTGAATAATGTGATCCCAACAAGTACACAAGGGAAGTAAAATAGCAGAATGTGTAGGACATATAAACTCTAATACTGAATAAGCAGAACTTGTTACTTTTACAATAACTATGGCCCACTTACTAGGATGCTTTCTACCAGCAATAAAATAAATGTTTTCTAGAGGGAATAAATGCTGTGTTTTGTGTTGTCTGAAAATCACTGTATTATTGTTCTAGTTGTCAGTTCTCAACATCTGTTGTACAGCTTAAGGACCATCACAATACATACCTAAAGCCATAATCTTTATCAGAAAGGAAAAGAAGGCAAAATCTTTTCCTCTTTTATGTTATGTTGTTATTAAAATACATTTAGCTTAGGTCAAATGCTATTCAACTAATGCAAGTCAATGATTTTGCTTCTTTGTCATATAATTTATTCACCTCATTCTTGTAGTATTCAGACACCATGAACAGAATACATTATTCAACAAATACCAACAATTACTCCTTGAATAATTTAGATGATGAATATTTTATTCATGTGTTAAGACCAGCTCTATATGAGGGAACTAATACTTGTGCACAGCCTTTTTTTCTGCTGGACCTTTATGAACAGTTGATGTAAAGAAAAAAGCTGATAAAGAACTTATTTTGTACCTTTGGGGTACAGAGGTAGATAAAATGTCTTATGAAACATTCTGGATCTTGTAGGAAAAGAAGTGATCGGCTATCTAGGTATTACTATTTAATTGCTGCCTGAGTCTGATTGTTATAAATAATGAACAAACACAAAGTACAGAATGAGTAACATCAAATAGTTGAGTGTTAAATATGGCAGATAAATGAAGGAGAAACATGAATAATAATGCAGCCCATTAGAAAAACTCAAGAAACCTCAAGATGTCAGGAATGTTGGACTTAAGCTTTGTGATCTTTTTCTAAATAAAGTACATAAAGGTCTCTGTGATTTGACTGCAGCTACACTTTCATCTATCAAGACAAAATATTCTGTGTTAGACTAGGTCTTCTTGCCTCTTCACAGACAGCCCCTTCCAGGAGTCGGGTAGTTCATATGCTGTACTTGATACAGCAGCATTTTCCAAATCTATTTGGATTTGCTAGGTATAGATGAACAGCCTAATATGCAATCAGATGATGTATTCTCTTGTCCCAGAACAGGCAAGAAATTGCATGCTACACAACAGCAGCAGCACTACTTTTAGTAGGATCCCTCTCACTGTTTCCAATGTAACCTCATTGGAAACAATTCCCAGCTGTGAGGATCTGATACATCTAGAAGCATGTCTCCCAGACAACAAGACATATGTACATATGACAATTGCGTAATTGGACACATAAGGTGCCTGTTGATAAAATCTTCCCATGTTGTATGATCCACATGTTGGGTCTCTATAACTGTACAAGGCCTGCATGCAAGAAATCTGGAAAGGAATTAACACAGAAATTAACACAGAATTTTGTGAATCCCAGCCCTATGGCTTTGTCACAAAATCAACCTTTTTGTTACAGGTACTAGCATATGAATTGGTTGTGCATAATATGCACTGGCTTGATATCTACTGAAGGGTGGTTTATCAGGTATCTTCCTTGACAATGTAGTGACTGTTGCCTTTTAAAATGTTCACTAAATGCAGACCTTCATCAAGGTGAGACTGTCTTCTGTTTAGATAAAATGATTTAAGTGTTTGCTTTTGAGATTGTAATATCCTCTGTATCAGTTCTCCTGCAAGTACATAATTAACCTGTCAGCCCACCCTGCAGTAATAAGTGTGATAGACGGAAAATATATTAGGAAAGAACCTGTGTATGATATGCTTGCAAGCCCTACTTTATCCTTCAACTATTTTTCCTTTAATTAGCACTCAGGTAACGACAGGCCTTAATGAATTAGCATATAACTGTTATCAATATACATTATTTTTTCGTTCTGAACTGCTCATTCAGATGAGATGCAAAATATCTGCACTGGATCTTTTGGAAAAGAAATCAGCTTAAAATAAAATGGACATATACTTTGAAAAGTCCAGGACATCCAGTATTTGCAAAGCCTTTCTTGATAAATAAGATGTAGCATGAACTACTAAGTGAAAAATCCTGAAGGAGAAAGACTGGCAAAAATATAATCTCAAAAATATTAACATCAGAAAAAGAAAGTGTTTATGAGTCATATGGAAAATAAGCCCAAAATCCAGCTTTGAAATTAGACACTGTGACAATTACTGGAGGGCAAAACAGATAGTTGGTGGAATTGATGGTCTGAAGGTACCTGAGTGATGTGAGAGTTGTTTTGTACCTGCTGCTTTTGTATGCACTTCACCGTTCAATGTCAAATGAATGTACTTATTTATCTGAGTACCTTTCCACTAGATAAAATTTTAGAGGGTTCATTTGGCGTATCCTTTTAAACAGTCAAGAAATGGCAGTAGAAAAAAAGGTGGGGGTAGTGGTGGTTATATCTTCTAAATCTTAGTGACTAACCCTTCCCCCTTATAAGATTAGTGGAAACAATAAAAACAGCCAACTAAACAAAAATCTACACAGAGGCTGGGAAACAGGTCTATGATGGGAAGCTTAAAGAGCTCAATTTATTGAATAGAAAGGTTGAGAGGTGTCTTGATCACTGTGAATAGGTACTGACACAAGGAACAAATACTTCATACTGGAAGTCTTTCAGTCTTGCAGACAAAGACCTAACAAAATCAGATGGCTGGAAATTGAAGCTAGACAAACTCAACCTTGAAATAACACAATACCTTTTCCTAGAAGTATGGGTAATTAAGCATTGGACAACACTCCAAAGCTTTGAATCCTTAAAAGAAGATTAGATGTCTTTCTAAAAAGGGAGTATCTCATTTAAATTCTGGGAAAAAAATATGGTCCAAAACCCAGAAAATGAAACTTAAGATGGTAGTTTGTGTCTGAGATGTCTATATATGCTACAGTATCCAGTGTCTTCTAATTATAGCAAATATAATAGTCACAAATTATGACACATAGGGTCAATTCATGTGGGCAGAGAGCCACAGTAGGATGGCTACACTACCGCAGAAATAGTCCAGATAAATATAGACAGTTCTACATACTGCATTACAACCATATGGATTTTTGTATCATAAATAGCCTTTGCAAACTTTTCCAGCAAAGGTGGAGAATATGTCTTCCATTCTGACATATGTCGATGGCATCATCAGCTTTACTTCTAAGCAAGTCTGGCCACTATGACTTGCAGTGCCGTTTCTGAAATTCTTGCCCTTCCACAAGAAACAGTGGTCAATATTCCGGGTTGTTGCACTCAGTCCCATTTCAGTACACCGAATGGACAGACCACTCTTTGTGAGTCCATGTTAGTTCTTTCATACCAGTCCAGACTACCCTTTATTCTCTCATCTACATTTCAAAAAAGGCATGAGTTGCTTAAGCTTTTTTTTTTTAATATAGGAAAAAATTAAACACTTCTTTTAAAAAGAGATCTTTTAGGTATTTCTGAAAATGTTTTCCTGATTAAACAGACATAACTACTATCAAGACCTTTCTATAGAGTGTATGTTGCATATTGGAACACTTAATTGGTCTAGATAGAAATCATGTTTCTTTGAATGTGAGTTCATATCATACAAATATGTGATACTTCGTCCTCTGTAAAATTTTGCTGGATAAAAAGATACTCTTAAAAGTTTCATCTGTGTAACAGTAATTGCCATCTCTTTGTCCCTCTCCTTTCTGGACTGAAAGCATAATTGAGGAGCTACATTAAACTGGGAAAACACATTAATAAGCTCTCCATTCTGCACCAACTGTCAAAAAGAGTTTGTTGTCCATCAGGTGGAACACATCATTCACATCACACATAGAGACCCTAAGAGACACTGGTATTCACACCCAGGTTCCCAGATGGAGCAAGTCAAATAAGCTGCAGTCTAGCCTTTCATGAGTATTGTGAAATGACCTTTCTATAACTCAGCTATACCGTGTAAGAAAGATGAGTCTGAAAGACATAGAAGGTGAAAGAGTGCTGGATGGGGACTTCTATGAAACCATGCTCCCTCAAGCATTTGAAGTGGAGCTGCTCTTTACTTAATGTACCTCTACAACAACAGTTCTTGGTAAGTTCAGGGACTTGTGAGGACTATGTTCTGTTAATTTGAACTGATGTCTCATCTTATCAAAGGGATTAGCTGGAAGAAGAATGATGAACAGGAGATGAGCAGCTCATATACATGTCACAATTAAAAAAAGTTTGTATTACAGGAGACAAAAATTTGGAGTATCTAAATACCTAGTATAATCACAGCTGCACAACAGAGAAGGAAGAAAATAATGTATTATTTTTAGCTATTTCTATTGTTAAAATTTACATTTGAAATTGTATGAGGGGCAGTCAAGAGCTTGTATTTCTAAGCCTTTTCCAGATACGACAAGCTACAGCAAATGGATGGATAACTCATGTGCCTTCATATGACACCCATTATTTCACACAAAATGTTTGTCCTCTGAGGTGATTTTATTTTTCATTTTATTAGTCCTTATTAATATTAAAGAGAGAATAGTAAAATACTTTTTTTTTTTTTTTCCGGGAATGTATAAATGCTATAACTAATCATTTCCCAACAATTATCATAAAACAGCAGTGACATTTTCAGCTCTTCAAAATTATGCAAATTATTGAGTGGGTAAGTACAGTAGCTCTTTTCTCTATTAGAGTACTGCTGTTTAAAGTGGTATTGCATGTCAAGGAGGGCAAGGTGTGAGCAGTTTGATTAGAATTATCCACCCTCCACCCCATCTCTCTCTGCTTCATGCAACTACATCATACAGACACCCACTGTCCTTTATTAAATCACATTTGCATTTGTAAATTCATGGAGATAGGCTAAAAAAAATAATTATCCAAAGGAAAGGGGATAATCCAGACCTGTATTGTTTTATATGCCACAGCACCATCATTCAGAGTACAAGTAGGGAGTCGCCACGCTTCCTTTTATAACAAGAGAAAAAAAAGAAAAAAAAAAAAAGAGATGAAGATTTGCAATATTAAATCTGGATTGGATTTTGAAGCCAGAAGTTCATTTGCTCTTCATAAACCAAACTCTTTCTCTTATCATAAAGTTATATGGTTATAGAGTTACTCAGCTGAGGGGTGGTGGAGCTGAATGACAAAAACAGAGACCATAGTCTTTTTCTTTTTTTTCTTTTTGAACGATGGAATTTCATTACCATTCACCTAGAGTTTAATTTCAAAGATGACTGATAAAAAGCACATCCACTATTTCCCAACTTAGCAGACTTAGTGCAGTAGTTCTTCACAAATCCCCCAAAGAGGCAAGAACTTCCTTCACCACTCTTCTGTAGTGCCTTAGTTACCCAGCCTATAAACACTCACAGCAAAGCTGCTGCTCTAGACTGTTCCACGTCATCCTGGTCATGCTCATCCCACTTGGGTTTTTCCCATCTGTTTTCTGGAGTGTTTGTTTGTTTGTTTTAAAACCATCTGCTGTCTCATACCTTCCTCTTCAGCTCCAGCTCTGCTGATGCCCTGGAGGAACAGTCTAACTTTTGAGCTCACAGCACAGCATTGGTGTTTCAGGCAGTTGCTATGGAACCTGGTGCTCAAAGCCCTGCATGTACCAGTGTGCCCACAGCATACAAGGCAGATTTCTTAGGAGGTACTAGCATGAGGAACGAAAACGGTGGTGGTATATGACTGTGCCTGAGGGAACAAGCCCTGCTCATCTGCTGCTTGACACTGTCTCCTTCACTTGCATAAACTTGCCTTGATTCTCTTTTTGAGAACTCTTTGATTCAAGCAGATCCTGTTCCTGGCTTTGGAGTTACCTCTACATGAGCACATTTGCAGGTATCTCATTAACATTCACAATGTGTCACAGATGTATCTTTAAATTGCATACTATCAGAGATGGCATTTCTGTCTTAATCTGTTTATAGGATTCAGTACTACAGGTCCATTCGAGAGACCTTTTAGTTGACTATAAAAGTCTACATACAATTAACAGCATGAAACAAAGGGAAGTTAAACATGAAAGAGGACAGTTCTTAATTCTTTAAAGCTAAAGCTGGTTGCTTTTCCTGCCCTTCTAAGCCAGTTAAGTGGAAATATCACTCCCTCAAACCACCTACACATGAAGACTATTAACAGTGCCCAGTGAACATTTCTGCTCTCTCTCTCAATGTCTCATTGTGATATACAATTCTAATAGCCAAATTGTCTAATTTTCTTTTTAGCATTTGGACAGATGGATTTTTCATGTTTTTCAATAGAAGAAATAAAGCCAACTATACTATTATCTTTTATTTTCAATTTAGCTTAATGAATTAAAATTTCTACCATATAATTGAACCAAAATTATCTACAACTTTCCAGTGCTTTTCATTCTGTGTAACCATACTGCGAATAGAAATCCAAGGCTATGATCAAGTACAAGTCACCTGTTATCAGTGAATAGAACATTAAACTACTCTGAAGTATTTTCCTTCATTTTAGCTGCTTTTCCAAATGGTTTAATGGTCACAATGGACTTTCTTACAGTTTGTTTAAGAAAAATGAAGTGTGTCTCCTTCCAAAGTAATGCTGTAATATTCATTACCAGTTCACAGAGGCAGAAAACAAGCTATAGCATAAAAGCTCTTCTATATATGAAAAAGTACTAGTTCATTCATGAAAAGTGAATACAAACAGAAAATTCATTTACACCATTTTATAGGAACATACAGTACATTTTAAGAGTTTGGTGATGTTCTTTCTCTTCATTTTTCTTTCTTCCATGTTGAAAATTAAATTCTGTAACGCCAGCCCACTCACTTATATATTATATTCTTAAGATAGGATATGCTTTATTTGAATATTCTTTTGTGTGCTTTGTGTTATCCCAAGAATTTAATGAAACATTGGATCTCTGACTTTCAGCCATTTCCTGCCCTCCCCACTTCCAAACCCTTGACTCCAGAACTTGAACTTGACAGTAATAAAGAGAGACAATGTATAGTAATATCTGAAATCCAAAAAAGAGAATCAAGGCAAGTTTATGCAAGTGAAGGAGACAGTGTCAAGACTTCGACACCAATCATTTCAGTCATCCATATTGTTAAGCTGGTAAACAGGTCTTGGTGAACTTTTTTGTGGGGCCAAGTTAGAACTCTCCCACAGAGTTCCCAGGGCTTCTTAGGGAATCAGAACCAAGGAAGGACAACACCCATTAGATAGTTGAGATGTGACCTCCTGGTTTTGGAAGATGAGTGTTTAGTAGGTTGTATGTGTTTGTACAGTGGCAGTTGTCTCAGTGTCAAAAAAGTTTTGCCCCAACAGTTCAATTTACTGGTATGGATGGTGTCTCAGGCTCCTGTCTATTTCCAGAGACAGAAGTAAATTCTGTACAGGCTTGTCTTTTCCCTATCATAAGGACACAACACTGCTGTTGATGACATTTGAGTTATATGTGGAATTGGCAGGATGTAAACAAATAGGAAAACAACAGAAGGTATTGTCCAGGCTCCATCACTTGAACAGCTGGTTCAAAGCAAAAAATTGTGCTGTGAATAAAGATCTTTTGAAACTAGTGATATGGAAGCTTGTCTACCCCTTGCAGACAATCTTTTGAGCTCCATGCAGACAGAACTGTCATATTTTGAACTATAAAAACAAAGTGCTTTTTTGTGTGTTCCATCCAGTCATAGGGGTATACAGTCCATATTGCAATATAGGCATGAGATCCTTGTGCTTTCACCACACTTTGACGCTGCACATTTCTGTGTCCATTGGTTGCACTCGAAGTCAGGGTATGGCAACTCTGTGTAGGCACCACAAAAGATAAGACAAGTAATACTGTTAGTAATACTAGGCATGCTTTAAGACATATTAATACAACTAGAAGGCTCTTCAATGAATGGAGGGAGAGTGAGAAATACCTGAAAACTTATCCAGCACAACACATGGACCTAAGGAAGAAATCTTCAAGAGAAAGGTTATACATAAATCCCACATCTTAAAAAAGAGTAGGTACTTAACTTTTGGGGCAGGAGGAGGTGGGGTTGCTAAGAATATTAGCCATGTTAAGGCATCTAAACAAGCTCTTTTTTTGCCACAAAAGGCTATCACTGATCCTTTTTGCCCAATGACAAAAACATGTATTCCAGAAATATCCCTGTTCAGATCCTATTTGAAAGCATTTGAATTTTCATGCCCTCTGTATAAAGAAGCAAAAAGGCTCTAATAGAATTAATTTCTCTTTTGAGGGTGAAGTTTTCTGCAGTTTTATTTTTACTTTTGACATATAGGGGAGACAAAAAAAAAAAAAAAAGGAAAAAAAGAAAAAAAGAAGGAGCTGAGTTCATTTAAACTTGTGTAAGATGAACTTAGGAACCTAGACCCTCACTAATCCCTAACAGTGAACCTGTGCACCTACTCTCCAGTACTGTCTGCCTCTACAAGTACTGAAATTTCACCACACAGTAGCTATAGTCTGAAATTTGTTTGCATATGTGAAGAAATACTGTTTTGGAAACCCACTTAGTTCTTAGAGCAGACCTGAGGCTGCACCTGCACTGGAAATTTAAAAAGGGTCAAAGTACAGAAATGAGCACTTGCGTGTGGTTGTCTATACTGTGAAATCAGGAGGAATTAGGATCCAGATATATCACACTTCAGAGATCAGTATCACTCTGCTTCTTTTTTCGAAAGTAGTGTTTCTTGAATATCGGAAGTTCCACCTAAACATGAGGAGGAACTTCTTTACTTTGAGGGTGGCAGAACACTGGAATGGGCTGCCCAGGAGGTGGTGGAGTCTCCTTCTCTGGAGACATTCAAAACCCATCTGGACAAGTTCCTGTACAACCTGCTCTAGGTGGACTTGCTTTGGCAGGGGGGTTGGACTCGATGATCTCCACAGGTCCCTCCCAACCCCATGTGATTCTGTGATTCTCTTAGCTCTTACTTGATGGTCCAGGCACTCTGCCAGACACCAGCGATATGGCTGAGTTGAGGGGATTGTAGACTCTGACACTCCTTAGGCCAAAGGTGACAAGGTGCCTGATGAACAAACAATGTTGATATCCTTTCCTTTTGTAAGTGAACACACATGTTAATGGCTATCAGTAAAAAGTATCTTACATTTCTTGTTAATTCTCTGCACTATGAGAAGAAAATTAAGCAGATTTAATTTAAGCAGAGTGGATCACCTTGTAGTTTTCTTCACTGACTTTATTGGGAATGTAGATTCACAGTGACACACTGAAGATGAAGCACAACCTTATCTAGGTGCCTAAGTTAGATGCACACCAAGGCACTGAAGACAACATGGCAAAATTCAATTTCTTTGGAACTGTGTTCCTTTGAACTAGCTCTCCTCTTAACCCTGCCGATGTTGTGATTGAAACTTAAAAGCTAACCCTCCCTTTTTGCTCACAAAAGAAGAGAAAAAAAACGTACTTCACCAGGTCACCTTTTCACTAAATTCCTTTAGTCTGTTTTAGTTTCTGTCTGTCAGAAGCACCTAAACTTCATGTACCAAAAGGGAGGAAAGCTAGGAACTCCCTTCAGCATTTTCCCAAAATGTATGTCTTTTAAAAGCTTCATACTACCCTGAATGTACTTGAATTCAATTCACTTTTGACTGGGCTGCTATATTACTATTTTTTAAAATCAATTTCTCCCCAGAGTCAGTGGTCTAGTGATGGAAATCCAAAAGCTTTGGAGAAAAATGTCTAAAATAATATAGAAAACAGTCGTCCTGTTTACTGCAAGTCCAGAATGTGTTTCAGTGCTTTTTCCTCCGTCCTGACTCCTTTAAGCATCAGAGACTAAAGCGTTTGACTTAAAAAATAGCATTGCCTTGATATATTTTTGATATCAAACATCAAGTTTACAGATTGGGCTTTTCTCTTTCATTTGACATCCTGAATGGTTTTAATGCACAGCCATGTTGAGACATGTCATCATTGGTCAAACTTTCTTCATGACTTTGCAAACAGTTACAGCATCTTGTGCAGGCATTTGCCTCTGTAGTATGGATAAGAAAGAGTGATCACATGAACCTATCTCCATAATTATCACCATGGCATTAATAGCAACCCAATATGTAAAGTCGATGAGAGGTAGTTTTTTTCTTCCTAACAATGGAATGCAAAGTGATTTTACTCGTGCTAACATTGTGCTATTACAATTCAGTGGGCTTCAGTGGAGATCCTCCTGAATTACTTCTGATAGATTAAACTTAAGTGTCTAAATGTTATATTTACTGAATATCACTCATCCAGCAATCTTAAAGCACTTCAAGAACATTAGTTGTTAAGCTCCAGAATCTCTCCTCCCATGGTTTCCCAAGTGGAAAATAAATTATAATACAACTGGTTTATGGGCATTTAAATGAGCACTCAGGAATATTCCCTAGATTCATGCAAGATCAGACAGCAAATCACCAGCAGGGTCAGATACAGAACTGAATGTCCCACCAGCTCTCATGAGTTCTGGTACTCAGCATTATATTCTCATTTGGAACAATGGATTTAAACTCTTAAAGATTATTACTTTTACCTTAAACTCTCTCTTACCTCGACTGGCTGCTGAGTTCTCAGTCGGGTCATTTAACATAAGTGCCTCTTCTAGTTATTCAGTCCATTAAAACAGAAATCAGACTACATTACCCAGAACACACTTAAGCCTCCCACAGCCCTGCTCAGTCAGAGAGGTAGCCTACCAACCTTCTCTCTGTAGAGTTCCCTACTAAAATCAGCTGGGAGTTTCATGTTAAAATGTGTGAATACACATTTTTATACAAACCCAACAGCCAATATTGGAATCATCAGGTAATTTAGTTAGGCAAGCGCTTGCTTATGCATATTGAGTTAGATATTTCATTACCCAGGGCTAATTCCTGGGATGCTGTTAGCAAGCTGCTTAACTTCTTTCTCTGTATGTACAGTGCTGTAAAACCCAGACTTTCTTTTATTTGGTTATAAGACATCCTTGATATTTGAACTAATCTGGATATGATGAGCACAGGCAGCTTTGTGTGTGTGGTTCCTGGACATACTAGACAGTTAATCTACGCATCAGCAAGGTAGGCAAGTCTTTAAACTAGTAGACAGAGAGAAAAGAAAGAAAAATAAGAAAAATTTCCACAATAGCCCTAATGCCTATTTCAGTGAAGTCCTAAGGAGCTATGTTACTTTTTATCAGTGTCATCAGTGAAGGAAATCTGGAGCTGTGAGAGGAGGGAAGTGCTGCTGGGAAGTAATGTGTCTGAAGAAATTACATAGGTGGCTCCTCAAGGCAAAGTCACAGTGGAACCAGCAAAAGTGATTCTGAATTATTCTTCCCCAGTTCTTCCTTCCACCACGTCTGCTTCACCTGCTGTGGTGGCATGAACTTGACTCAGTCCCAGCTCTTTGTACTGAGAGCAGCAAAATTCAGTTTTGCCTATACTGCCTCAAACTCACTCCGAGCACACATCTTTGCTTTCTGAATTCAGCAGTAAGTCAAGAAACACGCATGCCTTGCTAGTCCATAGTCCTGCAGATATTTGAATGCCCTGAACACTCGCTTACAAAATGTGAGCCTTTACAAGACCTGAGCTCTATAAGAATAAACATAATCAAATTCAGACAGCATTTGCTTGCCAATTACTGGCAGATTTGCACCATTTATGATCAGTCCGTTATTATACAGCACTACAAATTTAATTTGTTACAGAAAATGTTAGGAAGGAAGGATCTTTGGCTTCAATTTATCCAGAACAAATGGGCAAATGGAAAAAATCAAATCTGAATTTGTAGTTACAAGGCAATTTGGCCAAATGTTAGGCTATACTGTCCTATCTGTGAAGCAAAACATGATCCAAAGTATTTCAATGTACTGAGATTATATAATTGGATTAGAACATCTAGCACCATAGTGGCACAAGCCTGGTATTCGGAATGTTCCTGAATTTTGGTTAAAAGGCTTTTTTTTCTTTTAGTTCAACCATTTTTGTTTTTTTAGATCACACATTTACGATGTAAAAATGAAAGAAAATTCCAAAATGGGAGCAAAGATGCCTATGATATAACTTGCCAATTGCTTTGATTACTGGACAAGTATTGATCACATTTCCTCCCTGGGCAGATTTTATCTTGCAATACTATGCAAACAGACAGACAGACACACAAACACACAAGTTAATTTGTTTAAAATAGAAAGGGAATGAAAACACCCAGTGAAAAATGTGGCATTTGCACTATAATACATGCAAAAAATGTAATTAGTGGGAAAGGTTGTAGCTTCATCATTTATCCTCTCTAGACTAAAGAGTCCCAGCTCTTTCAGCCTTTTCTCGTTTGAGAGATGCTCCAGGCCCTTAACTGTCTTCATAACCCTTTGTTGCACTCTCTTCAGTAGTTCTATATCTCTCCATACTCATTAGAGAAGGAGAAAATCACAGTGTAAAAAATATTGTTGGTACCTGCATTCCAAAACTTGGAATGGGTCTTCAGATCTCTTATATGGGATTAATGTCACCCAGCCTTGTGGATAAGATGCTGCTAAAATTAATGACACCTAAATTTAAGTCCACATGGTCTAAATGTGTACTGGGAGGTGGAATTTAATTGTTTAAACACAGCTGCCTACAGAGATGCTCTAGGAGACCTCACATAGCTGTAGCTGTTCCTAGTTGAAGAAGGTGATGTTTCCTCTAATTCCTTTCTCATATCTGCCAGTCTAATGTGAATGCCTTAAATTCTTTGGGCTTGTCTCAGATGTAGGTGTGTGACTATATCCAAATCAAGCCCTTGCTCTCCATTAACTATAATGGGGTTATTGTGTGCCTGCAGGCATCTAAAGGTAGGTGATTTAATCTCAAATTGAATCCCCAAACCACTGAAATCAACAGTGAAGGTGTCTACATTGAAACTGGTTGCTCAAGCTATCCTGCAGGGGTTTTTTTATAGTCATTGTCTGATATTTCTCATTAAATGACTCCTCCCTTCTTTAAAAGGAGATTTTCATGGTTTGTCAGAGAGATTCTGTTCTTTATTTCAACCCCTGCAAAACTTCAGTGTGCATCCACTTTGCAAAACCATAGCTGACGTAGTTCTTTCCAGGATTTGCTCACCTGTACACTTCACCAGGCCTTGTAGAAGCACAGCACTTCTTGATGCTGCAGTGAGTCGAGCTTTTCCCTGAGTCTTTCTCAGTGAATTGTAGAAGGCTGTTGCCACCCTCTGGGCACTCACAGGAAAGTGTTTGAAGGATGGTCAGCTCCCAGTTGTTCAGGAAGGGCATGTCAAAGCAGTGTGAAGGAAGATCATCCAAAGTAATGGAGAAAACAATAGACTGGAAGTCAGAAGCAGTATAAGCCTCTTCCAATAAGCACTGTCTCTTAGTTGAAGAGCTGTAATGAGAAAAAGAGATTATTAAGTTTCCTGTGTTACAATGACAGCTCGTTTTTTCCCTGTGGATGCATATTATCCACACATGGCATAGCATAGGACAATGTATGCTTAGCTAGGCACTAAGTATAACATTTTATAATTCACTTTGCCCACATCTTGACTGAGGGATGGGTGAGGACAGAGTATTTCTATCTAGAGTGAGCACAGTGTACCCTCATCGTTAACCCCTTGCACATATTGCCATAATTTACAGCAGTGGATGAGTACTGTGGATGAATAAGGGTCAGCAGAACTTCCATGGACAATTTATAGTCCATAATAAAACTGTATAGAATATATTCACTAGAATTATGGAACTGATTTTAAAATATTTAATTGTTAAAAGTTTATGAAGTTGACCCTAAAAACTTCCCTCTCTCCTTGGCCTATGTTAAACATTTCTAGTCATTACAAACTGCACACATCACGTGCATTTTCTCATAACATCTTATATAAAAGAAAAAGTCACCCTGCAATTTTAACCTCAGACAAAAATGCTTTCATTTTCTTTAATCCTTCCATATAATTTATCATGTCTTTTTGCAGCTGTCTTTTGTGCTCTTTGTGGCGGGGTGCCATTTTAACAGATCTGTCCATCTGTGGGAGCAGGAATCTTTGTCACAGACCTGCCAAGCACTTCACCCAGCATGATGTTATGATGTTCTGCTGAAAAGATACAAATTTCTTATCTAGAAATATGAGTTTTAATCCTCTTGTTTACTTATTTCTTACGGTATTGCTTAACCTTTTTATGACTTAATGTGATGTGATTGGTGAAGGGATACCTATGAGTCAAATTTTCAGAAAAGCAGAGCTCACAGCTTCACTTTCGGTTGTAACCACTGGTCCTCATCACACTTGAGTTCCTGGGCCCTGACCATTACTCGACTCACCAGTCTAGGAAAAGAAGAGGGATATAAGTACTGTCTACTTTTTCAGACAACTGTCAAATAAGCTTCAGTGGAACATACATCTGAAAGGGGACTACAGCTTTTGAGTTACGCAAAGACAGAATCATACCTAACATCAGAATGTATTGTCAAGATTGGTCATTTGTTAACAACTAAAGGGGAAGTGTGTTAGAGCTGTGCATATGTTTAGACATAAAAGGTGGTGAAGATGGGTGTGAATGTTGACTTTACTTGATTTTCAGTGATAACATAGATGGGAAACACATTTCAGTATCCTTCATTGGTTTTTCGCAAGTTCTGGTGTGATACACTGCCAGTGAGTGTTATATGACACACTCTGTGCTCTGTCTTCATCAGCTGAGAATCTGTTACTTTCTCTTCCCCTCCCCAAAATTCACCACATAAAGTATCATAATTATAACTTCTGCTAGTTCTTTTTCATATTATTATCACATAAAGATTCAAGAGCTGAATGTACTCAGAGATATGAGGAAATGACTGTCTTTGTGATATAGCACCCTTGGGCAGATACAGAAAATACAAAATATGAAAAAAGTGTAAAAAAATTTGAACTACTCAAGTTCAAAATCAAGATCCTGAAAACTTCTATTCATCTGCTTCCTGATCTCTAAAAGTTCCCTGAACAAGTTCTTCTGCACATGCCTTGATGTCTTGGTAGAACTGAAAAACACATCAGCTATCTGACATGCAGGTTCAGTCAAGTAGATCCTCATTTACTTAAGTACCCTAATGCTTTCAAATCTAGGATTGGATTCATCTCACATAACCTGAGTATCTAGGCTGTATCTTCTTATTCACTGATGGAGTCAAGCATCCCTGAAGGCTAGTTCGTGTCCAAAGATATCCTTTATGAATTACTCTGTGACAGTATCTGTCCTCCACCAGCTGAAGAGAGAAATTAGAGTGGTGACTTGAGGAAGTAATTCTATGCAACAGTATGTTTGGCACAATAATACTAGCACAAATCCTACTAATCTGTTCCAGCTCCTATCCTGTACCCTCTACTTCCTTCACATGCACTGAATGAATTGTCTTTTTCAAAGTTATATTTTGAAGTCCATGCTTTAAATTCACATTGCTGATAACTCTAAATGTCTTACCAAACCATAGCCTTAGAATTTGATAACTAACTGTAGAAGTTTGCATGAGATAACTCTTACTAATACACACACTATCCTACCGATCCGAATGTTTGGCAAGAGGTCCTGAAGCCTTAGGAACCATACTTTTCACCAGTGAGTTTACTTCTGATATCTTTACCTCCCAGTGGTCAAGCACAAATGACAAAGTTTCCTGCTGGTTCCAGAGTAGGGACATTCTCACAATTCCTCTTGAAGCTCTTCAAGAAGGGCAAGGCTCCTAGGTGCTGCCCAATTTTACAAGGCTTCTGTTCTAGTAGGTTGGTGTTTTATCTTCCTGTTCGGGTCACCTCAAGGAAAATAAAGGTGCCCAGCTCATGTTCTCTTCTCAGAGTCACGTACCTCAAAGTTAAAAATATCAAGAGTAAGCTTTACAGTACTGTGACTTATCTCTTTAGATTTAGCCCTGCTTAAAATACAGTCCATTTGCAATACGCTAATATGAAGCCAAGTTTTCAAACACTTCTCAAATATTGGGGTACATCAGCTGGAGAATGAAAAAGGACTAAATCAAGCTGAGCGTATCTCCTTAGTTTGCAATAAATATATTGATTTGAATGAACACTAATTATAATTGGTGAAAGATAAGCCATGGATTCAAAAGGCTAATGCTTTTAAAATGTAGCCTGATTAATGACGCTGTCACAGAACTTATTTATAGGTATGGTGTACAAAGTATCATAATCTCTGGGAAGATTTACAGCAAATTAAAGCCATCAGAGTTTAGAAATCATAAAACTGATTTGACTCAAAAGGATGTTCCATACAGGCCAATGAGAGGTTTATAGCTGTGGCAGAGAAGCTGTAAAGAGCAAGTGTTCTCGTAATTTTCTGGGGTGTGGGTCATATTTCAACCCTTGACTCCCACTTTCCCCTCCTACTAGTCAACACATAGAACACTTCACAACTAGATATCATCCTTGTTTAACAAAATTATCTTCTTTGAATAGTGACGTTCAGATACTATTAAATATAATTTTAGTTGGTTTTATTGTAAGACAGCAGCTGGAAATGCAGAAGAACCTGTTCTTTGCTAGGCAGTTCTCTATGGACCTCCAGCAATTGCTCCATGAATCACTAATGGTGCATGGTCTACAGCTGGGAGCTATTGATTTGAAGAAAACCCAAGTAAACTAATAGACCTTGTAGTATATGGTGAAGGTCAGTAAACATAAGAAACAAAACTTCACCTACTGCAATGTGCATGAAGTATTTGGCATCCTGAAAGCTAAAAAAAAAAAAAAAAAAAGGATATTTAGGATATTATATTTAGTATAAAGGAAAAACACTAAACACCGACAGAAGCAGAGACTCAGGCATATCATCATCAAGACACAGATCATCTGGGAAGTGGAAGTGGAAGAAAACTACACTCTGTTTTTGAGAATGACAAGTCCCTTTAAGGTAAACAGTCTTTAAATCCTGACTCCCAGGGATCTAGAAGGTTGTCCAAACTAAGGCAAATGGAGTACACGAGAGATAAGCCTTTTTTAAATCTGCATTAGAGAGGGTAGTAGTAGCCACCAAATGTGAAAGCATACTTCTAATCTTTTAAGGGGCAGAGAGGAAAAAAGAGTAGTCTGGCAGGACAGTGCATGAAGCTGAGTGTCCGGATATGCTACCAAACCTGAAGGGGGAGGAAAAACACCAATTATTACAATCGCTCAGAATTTAATACAAAGTCAAAGAAGAAAGCGCTTAGAAATTATTGATTTCCTAGCCTGTATCTTTGGATATCAATATACATTTGATGATGCCAATGTGTGCCTCTTGTTCCTCTCATAGCTCTATAGATGTTAACTTGCAGGCAGCCTTGCTGGCAGAAGAACTTAATAGCATATAGGATTTTGGCTATATTGAGCACTGGATAATTTTGATGACTTCTAAAACTCTTCAGCCTAAAAGTGCTTTATTTTCAGGCTCCATTATAATTAGTTACAAAGGTTATTTGAGTGAGACGTGAGACAAGGCTGGAAGGTTGTTTTTAAATGAAATCAATTTCATCTACTTTTTCTCTTGCTCTAATATTTTCTTTTAAATCTACAGTGAAGAAATAGACTATATCAGGCAGTCATTTACCAACAATGACTTGTTCAGTAGTTTCAACAATGCATCCAGAAACAATGAAGGGACTCAGCTGATGCCAGCCTTGCTTGAGTAGTTCTCTGCATTTATCAGGCTGTGTCTCCACCTACATTACATATTCCAAGCATGGCCCACTTCAGTTTGAAGGAAGACACTGCTGACCTATATAAACTTCTCACACTTTTACTGAAGTTTGAGCAGAGGCAGCACATCCCACCAGCTCTGTTCAGTCTCCCAGACCTGAACATCCTCATACATTACTGACACTCCATAGTTTGCAAGATCAGCAGAAAGAAGATATATCTCCAGAAAAACTGGTCTAGTTTTATAGTGCAAGAATTCTAAAACAAAGGTCTCGAGAAACCACAGTGTATCTCATGCTCTTGAGTGGGGTGGGTGGACAAAGCATTCCAGTGGAAGCAGAGTAATGGAGTTTTGGTTTCAGAACCATCCTAGAGAATTGAAACTCACTCCAGGGATGCCACAGACATGGTAGTTACTAACAGAAAAATTGAGTCCCCATACACTTACTCCGCTCTGAGACACAACGCATTAATGTCTCAACTATTCATATTCCAGATTCTAAAATGCTTATGTTTTCATGTTCATTTTAGTGAAACTTGGCAGTTACAAAAAGACCTAACTTGAGATGGTTTTGTGTGCACATGCATGCACATATACAGACAATAAGGAAAAACAGAATAAATTTTAAAGCTGAAAAAATATGCCTTCAACAATTGCTTAAGCTCTGACTAGAAAAGATAGCTGCTGAAAGCATATCAGTGATTAGTCTCTTGACCTTTCTTCAACTTGAAGTCATCAGCTATTGTTTGCCACTGATAATAATAATAACCTTTATTTTATAAGGTGACTGACAGACAATCCCCAGAGACCATGGTCTTTCACAAGAGCAACATGCTTAAAAAAGAAATTATATTTAGTAGGCTAAATACAGTGAAATTAATTGAGAGTTTTTACATCAAATATTATAAACATTAAATATTATCTATGAAAAAAAAAAGAACATGCAAAATGACATTTAAAGGAACAACTGTAGTACAACAGCAGAGTAGTAAAGTTTATTTCTTCTGTACCCCCTATATTATTTTTTTTTACTGAGAAGGTAGAAAGTTTTTGAAAGTTTTCTTTTCCTTTACTGAAAGTAGAAGAGGAGAGAAATCAGAGACCGTCTGAACTATCACAGGGAATATCCTATCTTTAACAATGGCCAGTCCTGAATCCTTAGATATGAACACTATTATACTCCATTTAAGAGGAGGGGATTTCTTCCTAATCACAGCCAGCAATCATCTCATGACCTGAAGGTGCAGTGGCTGCCCCCTTCACATTTTCATTCTTCCTAGTGTAATTGCATATGTTACTCTAGACCAGACTTGAATGGAAGTGCCTTTAAGGGAAACCCCAGGAGGTGGAGTTGATAATACAGTAGGTGACTCTCATTCCTCAGAGTCATTATTGAACCAATCAGACAATACAGTGTTAGGGGTCACAACACAACTAGCAGTGCACAGTTTTGAATGAAATGTAAAGCCAAAACCCTGAATAACTGTGGCCATTAGACAGAACATTTTTTTCAAGAGTGAAGGAGCTTGCTCCAGCAAGACCTAACCTGAGGCATTGTACTTTGCCCTACTGTTAGCTCAGTCAGTCCCTTAGCTTGTATTAGCAGTATATAGGAGGTCTATGTGTGATTAAATACCATTATCCTTCCCCAGTGGAAGGGGCTGTAATTCACCAGTGGGATTTTGAGTGTGATGGAAGAATTTAATCCAACATTCAAAAACATTACAAACATCATTTTCCTGGAGAGCTGCAGAGTATCTGTCCTTAAATGCAGTGTACTTCCCCTGTTCAGTGCATTTACTCTTATTACGTTCTAGTGAGCTGTGGAACAGAAGAGGCAGCATGAACACTGGGAAAGTCAGGGATTGCTTAGAGACTTATCTGAAGAAATGTCTCCTTTACCTAGCAGTAATTGTATCCTCCCAGGCTAAAGGCTTTGAAATGTATAGAACCAGTAAGCAGCTAATATGAAATTATTAGATCTTAAGTGATTCTTAGGTATTATTCACTTATAGTGAAT